>WARS01000016.1:12458847-12981347 GCA_008933995.1 Datnioides undecimradiatus
ATGTTTTATGTGTTGCTGTTAACTCCTGATCACTACTAATATGACACTTTTGTTAGGACCATGCATCATTATACCAAGGGTTTGCATGTTTGTAAAAGCAACCGAAAACTGTACTAATGAGGTTCATCATTGTCTGCACGATTTGTGCAGCAGCTGTGAGATTTCTGAGTAAAAACAAAGCTGCAGCATATGAGCGCAGTTACTATCCAAGGAGATAAAAAGCATTAAGAACTTCTTTACCAGGTTGTGTATATCCATTTGAGCTGGTCAAACACTTTCATCACAGACATCTCTGCACTCTACTATTGTCTCTGTGGCGTACTGTTTTATTCAAGTCCACACACTTTTTTTGATATCTGATATTTGAATATCTGGTTTTTGAAAAATAAAGACACAATTCAGGCTTAATCCATCATTAATGTGAATTTGGAACTACAATTCCAGAGGAAAAATAGACAATTATTAGGAAAATTTTAAAGAAGTCAACACATTAATAGCAAAAGATTATGTATCCTTTTATAATGGGGGCTGCATAAAAGCACAAAGAGTTACCAAAGAAACTATGAGATTTAACTGTTAAAAAGTATCACTCAGAAGAGGCATATATATGAAGATTGATAGTTTGGATGAATCATGGAGCGCTGTCAAAACCCATTATTAATAAGTGAAGAAAATGTGGCACCACAGAGACATTACAAAGGTCAGAACAACCCTCCTGAAAGACATAAGGAGAAAATTACCAGGGAGGCTGCCAGTAGTTCAACAGCAACACCAAAGGAACTCCAGGATTTTCTGGCAGACAGTGGTCAATCCTTGCATTTGACAACTCCTGTGTTAAGCATGTTTGGTCTGTGGGATAGGGGGGGCAATAAGAGCGTGAAAGCCCAGTTGTGCCAAAAGATGTTTTCAATTACCTCAAACCACATGGGAAAATGTGTCTTGGCCAGATGAGAATTCTAAAAGATGTTTGCCTCAGAGCTGGTACAGCTCATCATCCAAGGAGCACCGTATTGACTGTGAAGTACAGTGGCTAGGAGCATCATTCTTTGCAGCTGCTCCTCTTCAGCTGGGTCAGGGTCTCTTGTCAAGACAGATGGGACAATGAAAAGCTCTAAATAACAAGATATTTTGACTCAAACCCTGTATTTGTCAGAAAATTAAGATGAAGAGGAATTTTACATTCCAATATGACAATGACTCACATCCAACTAGACCAAAGCTGTAGCCAAAGCAGTGCCCAAACCTCAATCCCATCAAAAATGTGGAATGACCTACAGGGATCTGTATACAGGAGTTGCCCTGACATTGTGATGGATCTTGAACTTTTTTTCAAAGAAGAGTGCAATTCCAAAGTCTGGATGTGGAACGTTAAAAGCAACTCAGACATGTTGCTGTAATAACTGTAATATTAGCTGGGCACAGTGTGTAGGTTTAGGCTTATTTTTGTTTTTACATTTAAACAAAATTAGATTAACATTTTTTCTTTGTATTTTTTGTTATATTACATTACGGTATGTGTTTTAGCAGTGAATGGCTGTGAACTGAAGGTAATTTACTGAAGGAAAAATTAAACTTAAGCCAAGACTTTAATAAAACCTTTTATTGTGTTTGTCAAAGTCTGGTTGCCAGACAAAATTTACAAAAGTTATCATTCAGTTTCTACCACACATTTATACATTTCTGTGCAATTCTGACTTTACACTGATAATCCTGTCATGAATTCTCAAGTAAAGCAAAAGACTTAAGGGTTAGAGTAAGAGGAGTCAACAACATAAATATCTGACTTGGTAGAGGGGCAAAGTAATTCAATATTATACAACAGCTTAAGTCACAAAAATACATTACATACGTTAACCAGACAAAACCAACCGTTCGGTGCGTCTATCCTCCAAGTCAGAAGTCCAGTAATGCAGAGAGATATTTACAGATACTGTAAGTGTTGAATGCACAATGTTTGAGTTCCTAACAAAAAAAAGCCAAGAAACTCCTGAATGTTAAAATGCAAAATTAAAAAAAAAAAAAGTTTCCTAGATTGTTCAGCTTGAGCTAGAACTGATGACATTTGTGCACTGAGGTTCACAGAAGGGGCCAAAGCGCCCATAGATGTCTTTGGCTCGAACTGCAAAATGGTAAGTGGAGCCAGATTGAAACTGGGTCAATGTACAGGCCATAGGCAAAGGAAGGGCCTTCACCTCCCCAATCTTCTTCCAGTGCTGCTGCGCTGCAGTGCTGCTAGAGTTATCCTGATGGAAGGCATAGAGGTGATAGCTGTCTACAGCTGCACAAGTCCGATCAGTTTCTGCCACACACCAGGACAGCACGATCCCCGTCTGGCTTGGCACCAGCTTCAGCTGAGGTTGCTGGGGAGGTGAGGTCCGCTCAGCCTCTGGGGGTAGGCGAGGAGGTGCAGGTGCAGTTGGGAGAGCGGGCAATGCCATGTTGGAGCCCCTGGCTGATGAACTAGAGGTTACAGTGCGTGACTTCAATGTAGAGTCCTACAAAAGAGAAAGCTGTTGTGATGTTGTTCCTCTAGCAAAAGGAGTTAAACATGACTACAACCACCATTCCCTAAATAGTTAAAAGGCTTTTGGAAATCAGTCATCTAGAAAGTGGGTGTATCAAGGTTCCCAAGAAAGATTTTCGTAAACTTTCAAACAGCCATCAGAAGCATTTACAGTCAAAAATCTGAAGGGCAATGTCAGAGACTCACATTTAATGACACAAGCAAATGTCAGTTACTCAATACAAGTAATTTGGAGAATTACAAAACTGCTCTTAATAAAAAAAAAATAAATAAATAAATAAAATGCAGTTTTCAATCCTCACCAGTGGGGGACGGTGGTGGACTGTTAGCTGAGGATTGCTGGAAGAGGTCAGATTGCTTTGTGGAGATGACCTTGCACCAGCACCTGAGGACATGGCACAAATGAAAATTGCGCTTTACATTTTGATGTAAAAAAAACAATTTACATGTAACTTATGACTTCCACGAAGCTTTGGATCCATTTTTCATAACAGTGTCGAGCAGCCAAATGAACTTGCTTACATGACTGTCACAACATTGCATGCGAAAATGCACAAATTGCAAGATTACAAAATCCCCCCTTCATGCCCTCAATTTCATGTGATGATCTTACTGGTGGGAATGCTGACAACAGGGTGAGGACGTAGAACAGGTGAGGGAGCTGCAACAGTGGCATTCTTCACTCCTGTCACTGGAGAACATACAGCACAACATAATTAGAGACAAAAGACTAATTTGCAACACAGTATCCTGAAGCAAACAGGGTACCCTTCAACCTTACCTTGTACATCATCATCATCTTCAGTGAGATCGATGACAGAGCCTTTGGGTCGTGCAGTGGGAGCAGCTGCTTTGGAGGGAGTGGATCCTGAAGCTTGGTTGTCTGATAAGACAGAGGAAAGAGATGTGTTGGCCCAAAGACATTGGATCAGGTAAGTAAGATAACAAATAACTTCAGTTTTACAAGCTGCTGATAACAGTTGAGTCGTTTTAAATTCCTGCAAGGACAACAGTCATGTTAATCAAAGTGCGTCCCCACCTGTCTTTGATGTCAGAGACGTCCCTTGTGGTGGCCCTGGAGCAGTGGAACCTGTTGCTGCTGGCCCAGAGGTTGCAGGTGATGAGGCTGAAGACATAGCTCCTGCTACAGAGACAGACTGAGCTGGTGTCCTGGCTGTGGTAACAGATACCCCTGCATTAGGTGTAGTTATCCCCCCAGCGCCCCCCTGGTATACAGCACGGGCAAGAGAGATCTGGGCAGATGACATCTGGCCAGTGGGGGCCTGGACTGCTGGGGCAGTAGCAGCAGCTGGTCCAGAAGCTGGTGCTGTGGTGATGGCGGGAGCAGGCTTGAGTATAAAAGTGGCGGTGGATGAAGTGGTTTTGGCCTTGTTGAGTGAGCTGGCTGCAGACAAGGAGGAAACGGGGATGTTGACCAATGTTCCTGCCTGGCCGTTTGTCATTGATAGAGGCAGTTGGATGAGAAGCGGCTGGCCTGTAGCCATCATGCTGCTCCCGGGGGCCGTCTTCAGCAGCAAGGTGCCTGTGGGACTCTGAGTGGTGATGCCAGTGGCCAAGGTGGAGGCAGCATTAGAAGTGGAGGTGATCAGTTGGAGGATGGGGGGTTGTGTAACCATGGCAGTAGAGGTGGGCACTGGGACTGAAGCTGCTGTTGGAGCGGGCAGGACTGGATTTGTTGAGGAAAATAGGAAAAAATGGCTTGTTTCAGAATGTAACAGGAAGTGTCAGAGATTTTCAACTGAACAACATTCAGTGCCCCTTTACTCATCTGGTCCTGATTATTTGCTGTAATCAACTACTTATTTACTTAATGGGTAAACCCAGAGCCAGATTAGTCATCGCTGTATCAATCTACTGGTTTTGGCTAACAAGGCTCATGGCAACCAATATCTATGTTATCACACAAAGGCCAAAAGATGCAGCACTCACACAAAGACAAACACAATCACATGCTGGAATTTCCGGTATTTCAGTTACTGCCAATAAACCTCAGGCCAGACAAACAATAGGTTAGTCCATCTCTCAACAGTTTTGGTCTTCAACAAAATGTTTGAAAAATGTGTTTTAAAAATGTCACAAAAGAAACAATTTTAAAAATGGTTGAACAATGTCCTTTGACAGCTGGGCAATGACGAGGATGATTCTGGGCTACAGAATCAGTATGCTCATGAATATTTACAGCAGCGGGACAACGTATGTCAGTTTGACTCAATATGTTAGAAGCACAGTCATTCCGTGTTTGCTACACAGGCTACAATTGTTAATGCAGCAATTCATTGCTAGTTTTGGTATTTTGAAACCTGTCTTTGAACTGAGGATGCAAACAACAGCATCCAAACTGAACCACATGAACATACAGGAGGAGACTGCTAAAACCATGGTGCCTCTGGTTAGCCTATCAAAAGACCAACAACATCAGGCATAAAGAAAATCTTACTACTTACCAGTTGTGCTGGAGGAAGAAACAGTTGGAGTCTGCTTTACCTCCATGGAAGCCCGGGCTGGCCTGTTTAGAAAGATCGCTTATGCTTAGGGCTGTTCATGCTCAGAGCTGTTTATGTCGACAACAGGGGGAAGACTGATGTATTATGGTACCAACATTTCATTTTATTCGGTTTCATACAGTTATCTTTGAACAAATTGTGGTTAGATTGCACCCCATAATTGAAGTACGTCAGATTTTTCATTAAAGCACTTATCAGTATGTTGAGGGTGGTTCAGCAGCTTCTAGTGTGGTGCCAACTCCAAACTGCTTATGTACAACTCACCAGAGATTCATATCTATTTTAATATGCAATTAGTTTTTATGAATGCTGACAAGAATCTAGGAGCAATGAGAGCAATATTTAGACAAAATGTTTTGATAATTTCAACGGTGCCTAATGACAATTGTCCCAGTATGCTTCTGTTCTTGTAACATGAGACTGTCAACATGACACAGTTTCATCATATTCTCGAAAAAATTCAGGTCTTCTTTTCACTCGCAGTATTTCATTGATAACGTCACGAATCTCTCTCCAGCTGTCGCAAGACAGTAAAGGGAATCGACGTTCTATATACATCCTCATCGTCCTCCTTAAGTTTCTGGGTAGTGCCTCCTTGCCCAATAATCCAACATAGTTGACCTTTGCGACCCAGTCACAGTAGACATCATATGGGACCAAGTAGCGAAATATGTAAGATGCGTAGCGGTCAGGCCTAGGATTCCCTGAGCTTCTCTTGCAGTTGTGGTACAGCACTTTCTCCAAGTGGGAAGTGATTGTGCGGAGTTTAATGTCTGCTCTGCAGTTTCCTTCACTGAATTCTGCCAGCTTTTTTGCCATGGCAATATGGCGTGCCCTATGTTTGTCCTCTTCCTCCTCCATTTCCTCTTCTTCCCTCTCCTTCTTGACAGACAGTGCAGGAGTCTTACCAACAGAGGGCGCCACTCTCTCTCTGGGCACCTCAGGCTGCGGCTCTACTGTCTGTCGACGCAGCACGCTGTTGGGAGGAGAGGTGCAGTTTTAACTACACTCTGCACTGCCTGAGGACACGCTCAGGCTTCACATTGTAGAACGTCACAAGACTCAGGACCTGGACCCACGCAGGGTTACTTTGCAGGTGCAAAACACAGACTGGCACATGTGTTTGTTTATTCCAAACCAGTCTTAAGAAATATTTGTAGTGAAGTTAAGAGTTTAAAAAAGTTGATCCTGACAAACCGAACAAGGGTCATGGAATCTTGATTTCCAAAAAGGTCTGGATTTGGAGGATGTAGGGATTCTTTATTCTGTCCATTAGTTTTAGATTCAGTCTCTAGTGATTACAGATAGCAACCCGGGACAATGTCAACTATTCACGCTGTGAACGACTTCGTGTGTAGTACTGGCTTCAGTCCGGTATTGTCACGTTCATACAAAGGCCAAATTATATTCACACAAGATACCAAAGTGCAGACTGCTAACATGTTTAAAAACATTTATGTTGTGAATTTTGATAAATCAAAACATTTTGTCACATAATGAAATGGTTGGGGAAACGTGAAGCTTGCAATGGAGTGATGGAAGTCACTTCCAAAAACCCCTCACCTCACTGTTTATTTTGTAAGTTAACATTTATATTACTATGGTTGACAGGGATTGAGATGAGAAATTGTTCTGGGTGTAGGCACGCTTACCGCTGAGCTTGAGGGTTGTTTCCAACAGTCGCAGTCTTGGCAGCAGTAGCAGCGGTAGCAGCAGCAGCAACAGCTGCAAGAGCCTGCAGAAATCAGACAGCATAGTGTCTAAAAAATTGCACAAGACATCACTTGCATACCAGGTGCAAGGATTTTAGCATGCAAAGGAAAATGATTTCTTACCTCATGTTTCCTTTTGTTCTCTGAGGCTTGATTGGCCTCCCCAAACTTTTTTGCAAGGCGGGCTATCTTGGCCTGAACAAATGGTAAACAGAGAGACAGACCTCAGATTTGTATCTTACTAACTGTAGAGACCAAATTAGAGCAGCCCCTTTACTGCATAGCAACGAATGACAAAATTAACATTTACAATGCTGTAAGTGATGTTATATGTTAAAAAATGTCCTTCATACAAAAATCCTATTGTCTACTTACTTGGAGTGTGTTAATGGCAGTTTGGTGTTTCGTGGCACAGTCGATCTTGTCTACTCTGTTCTTTAGCTCTTCGAAATGTTTGTCAAAAATGGTCAGCTGCAAGGCCCTCAACCGTTCATCTACTAGTTGCTGCACAATCTGAGAAAGAATATAAGGCAAGACATTTTTAATAACTATTGGCACCAAAGCTGAGTTCAGTTAGCTTAATTTGTTTTAAATATGTGCAGCAGGATAGTTTCACGCCAACCTTTTCAAGTTTATGGTGACTGCCAGCTTTTGCGGTTATTTTTAGTTCCAGTTGTGCCTCCAACTCCTCACGCTCCACCTTGGGCCTCTTCCCCTCTCTTTTAATGGTTTGTTCCTCTTTTTCGTAACCCTCCGATAGAGTGCGTTTCAGTCCCGAAGTGGAGCCTTTGTCCTCTTGCATTGTTTGGGGAAACGGAGACCAGTTAGTACCCTGCATGTGTTATTCACTGGGCTTCATATTTTATGCATTCATACCTGGCTGCCCCTATTCTGCTTTAAGTCAAGTATCACTCTCAACTGAGGTGGAATGAAACAGAAAAGGCAAAACAATTTTCTTAGACAGCAACAGTAGCTTTGAAGGATTTCATCGGTATAACTACATGTTGATGTGTACACTTAGTGCCTTGCTATATTTTTGCAGTATTACATCTTTCACTACTTCACATTTGCCTTGAAAAACTGCATATGATCTCCAGCATCTAAACTGAACTTTTCAATGGTTTGTAAGTGACAACAAATCTGAAATTTCCCCCAAGCATTACAAGCCTTAGTATATTGGTATGGTCAAGTCTGTGTTAAAAATTCTTTATACTTCATTTTGCAATATGCAACAAAGGACATCATCAGTTATCATTTTAATTTTCAGTATGTATACACTATTATCTTGCTCTGCGTAATTCATGCCATATAATAGAACATTAAATTGTTCTTAATGTGCTTACCATTTGATTTATTAAACTTTCAATATTCAAAACTTTCATTGTAGCATCTTTATGTGGAACTGGATTTTACATTTAAAAAATTATTTATAAGTCACATGGAGAATGTCACAGTCTCTGAAAACAGCTGCAAGTCTTCTGTGGCTCTGGTAGAGCTTTCACAGACTAGTAAAAATACTCAAGTGACATCACCTGGGTATCTCAGCTGTTGATTGAAAGCTTCATTTTTTTTTTGATAAAAGCCGTTTTAGCAAACTGTATGCCTGACAAAAGGTGTTACTGAGTTGTGTTAAAGGAAGTGTATGATCCCGTATTTTGGGGCTTACGCGGTCAAGGGGATGATTTTGTCTGTCCTGCATGGAGTTTTACCAAAATTTTTACATTTTCTTTCATAAATTAACCAACCGGCAACATTAAGTAGCCAGAGTTCTAATTTAAATTATATCTCGTTAACATTTAACACAGACTACAGCTTCGAGGCTGTGTTTTCTGCAATAACCCTAAACCTTACAAGTTTCTAGTGTTCCATTTCCAGCCCAATTGGTTGAACTAGAGCACATGAATATAATGCTCCTCATTTATTAAGTATGGAATTTATCTAATACTACTGCTGCTTTTGGTTAATTTCCTTTGGGTTTCTCTGAAACTGTATTAATTCCGTGGAATCATCTTACAGCTATCTAACAATGTCCACTTTTTCATACCTGTATTAGATGGTGGAGTAGACGATGGCCGAGATGGCTTTGTGGTTTGTCTAACTTCATTTTTTTCCTTTTTGGTCTCAACTTTCACCTCTACCTCCATTTCTGCCTCATTTAATAATCCCTTCTTCACATCCTCTTTGTCATCTTTTTCTTCTTTTATGTCCTCCTCTTTGGTTTCCTTTTCTTGTTTTAGATCTCCACAAGAAGACGATGCTGGACGAGATGAGGGAGGACAAGGAAGAGAAGAATCAGATGTGGTAGATTTGGGAGAAGAGGGCTTCTCGTCTTTTATTTTGGCTGTCGAGGCCTCAGGGTCCTGTATAGTGTCATTATCTGTATCCATTGGTTCAGTGCAGTCAGATACTGGAGGTGGCACAGACGAACATGGAACCAAACCTTTATCAGAATCCTCTGTCAAATCCACAGCCGGGTCCTTTGTAGTGGTCTGTCCAGCCTGTGGAAATGCAGATTAACCACAAATTAATCATTACATTTTTGCACTCTATGTCTATCTATACTTCTACATTAATTGTATGAACAAATCCAATATAAAGCCAGGTCACTGATACTATATTGTAGAATAAATATATGTTTATATTTGTGACAATGTCCAAAAGATTTTTAGTATTTACCTCGTTCTTTTTCACCTCTGGGTTCACCTCTGCATCTTTTTCTTGGTTTTCCTTGGACTCTGTTGGTGCTGGTGTAACCGGCTCATTTGATGAGGACAACAAAGAATCTTTCTTTTCCCCTTGCTCCTCCTCCTTCCCCTCTATCTTTTTCAGGTCAAAGTTTAGTGAGTGGAATGGTGACGTGGGAGAAGTGTCTTCCTTCTCTTTTGGACTTTCTTTTGAAGAGTCAGGGGATGGGGATAAACTAAGGGACAGAAAAGGAGCAGGGGAGCTCAGAGAGGTCTGAGAGGCAGGGGATGTAGTCCGAGGGGAGTTTGAGTCCGACATGTTGTTTTGCTCTTTGTCTCCAACTTTTTGTCCATCCTCTTTGTGCGTGCCATTCATTAGAGGTGTTGGAGATGTCTCAGACACACCTGGTGCAGCTGTCAACAAAGTGCTGTGAAGACTATCCAGTTGCTGTCGATCACTGATCTTCATGGTTTTCCTAGCACGGAAAATCTTCTTCTTCTCCTCTGTCACAACAACTTCCATTGCTGCCTGTGGAGTGACAAGGAAAGATCAGAGGCCATTCAAGGGTATAATGAATCCAGAAAAGATCTACAAAAATCCTACTGATTACTGCTAGAGTACACAGTTACAGTCTACTCAGCTTAGGAACCTGTCCTGGACTTTACGCGCTGCCCAGTAAAGAAATGGCTGCAGATTTTCAGAGAAACCACTAGAGGTCACTGTAGAGCGCTGTGGCATCCTCGTTTGTTCTTTTCTAGAAGGTTCTCCTTACACATATCTGTTTACCAAAATGGTTCCCAAACAGCCTGTTTCTTTACTACAAATTTGACTCAGAAATCAAGCCACGTCAGACAGATCCTTACTTTCTGATTACACGTTGCTGTATCTCTCCTAAAGTGACAACAGTCAAGGTGCAGCTCACTAAACCAGACAGCCTTTTTCATGCCAAGTCAGAAAAGCTTTAACTGCTGACAAATTTCCTTTTCCTTCATTTTCTGATTCACCCATGGATTTCATATTTACCTAAGCTCTGATCCAAAGAACAGAAATGACATTGGAGTTAACAGCAGCAGCAACCCAACGTTCCTCCCATCCCCCCGTGTTCCCATTGGTTCAAACCATAGCGAATCAGAACAGGCAAATTCAGGCTGTGTTGGCAGCAGTAAAGAGGCTATGCAAAACATGAAAGATTTTCCGTACATAGTTCTGATTGTTGCACATATTGTGGTGTTCAGGCTAGTTGTCATGTCTTACACATATTCATTTAATGTATATTCATTTTATGACTCATGATGATTTAAACCTCTTTTTAAATGTGTTATGATAGTGAGTAACATGCAGTGCATGAACTAAATAAATCATCTAGGAGTAACGAACCTTCAAGCTGGTAGATTCCTGATCATGGATTTACGATAGAATTCTTTGACAACCTAAGTGGAGAAAGAGATGACATTTTATTTTTATAGACGTTTTTCAGTAAATTTTAGATTAGAACTCCAAACTTAGAAGACAAAATCAACTATGTATGAAACGCACAGACCATGTGAATGAAAGTATAATCCTGAAATTAGCTCATGTGAAATAAGCAGTGTATCTTCATCCCTAGAGCTATAACTAAGCTCTTGGGTTTCTAGGAGATATTTATTTCTGGGGTCACTATGCATTTCATTGTACAAGAAGTACACTTATGTGACAACAAAATGATAGCAAAATAGCATGTCTACTTTTATTAATGCTTGATGTAATAGACATATAAGAGTGTGCCAAAAAACAGTCTAATAGGACTTTGTGACATGATAACCAAATCACAAAAAAGGCTAAGAGGAAACCGATTCAAAACAGGGAAAGTGCCTTCTGGAACAGTGAAGAGGGGTGTCAAACTCCAAGAAAGAGGCTTTCATACAAATGACTTCACCAACACATCTTCTAGTGAATGTACGCTCAGGAATGTGTAGCCATATACCTTAGTTTTCATCTGTTAAAATGTTGGCTGTTAACGTACTGATAATGTTAGGACAGGAACAGAAAGGTAGATAAATCTGTCCTTTAATTTCAGCACAGAACAGAAGACATTAGGCCAGTTATTACTCAAGTAATCTAAGTCTTGCAGGGAGACCAACAAGCTGCTTCACTGTTACACTGTAAATTTGATAGCTTGACTGTTACTGCATTGCTGACTTGCGACACTGCAGCTGACAGAGCCATCTGAAAAGGTCTTGTTTAATTTAGCCATGTATATTTTGCTATTTAGCAAGCTCTCACATACATGCACAGAAAAATGGAGGGTTTACTTTACACTGTAACGCGCAAGCAGCACAGTGAGCTGGAGCATAAGCACAACACTGTAAGCCATACCTAGTAGTGTGCTTCCTGCAATGACAACAAACCCATTACTGTAAAAACAAATGGAGGGGTATTTCAGCATAATTACTTTAAATATAACCTGATTAAAACATAATGTAAAAAGTCAGCCTGGCCAAATAAAGAGCGGTGTAAATTGCGAGCATGATCACTGGTATACTTTACATTCCAACCTTATTGCACACTGCGTACAGCACGATACCCCTCCCCCATCCTACAGCCTCATTTACTGCGCCTGGATTCAGTACAGAAACTCAAAATGGCCGTCAGCTCTGCTGTTTTCTGAAAAATGAAGCCCTTAGTAGCTAGCTGAACAGGATTATCAATCAGATATATCAATTTGCAGCATCATGTTCTTTAATAGGGATTTCTTTTTCAGCCTGAGTCTTTACCAAATTTGCAATGTAAACAAATGCAAATATACAAACCACATCATAATGAACAAAAATATGAAATAAGCCTAAATTCAGATCCTTTAAAGACAAGCCAAAAAATGTTAATCACCTCTGAGTGGTTTGCTGCATTATAGGTCATAAACCCCACCCCCTCCATGTTAATGGGTGGAACATGAGCCAAACATGCAGTAAATGTCATTTACATTTTTCACAAAGGTGATTCCTGTCAGTTTAGGTAGATTCCTAACCTCCTGATATAGGTTTAATTGTTCACTTTTCTGATAAATTTGGCTCAAATTATATTTTTGATGCTATGATAATAGGGTGTGATGTCACAACTGACATCACAATTGTGTGTGCTTGTGGGTGCGTCAGGCAGGTCTATGGGTGGGAACTTGATACTGCAGTTCCACACCCAGAGCGCTACTATGCAGACTCTGACTCCAAACGATGTCAACAGTATAAGATGGTAGCAGCTACATCTGTGAAATTTTGGCTTAAATTTTGGACAATGGGAGGAAGTGGAGACATATCGTCCATCTTTGTGGGAAGTCTATGTTAATCTCTGAAGACAGCTTGGTAAAAACATAGGAATATTAATTTCACATTTGTCCTCCAAGTGCAAAAAAAAATTGATGTCTCTGAGGTGAATGTGCACGAGTCTGAATTTTCACCCTATAATGGTGTTTCATGCACATCACGCTTTCTTCCTGTGATAGTATATACTCACTTCTGCAGTCATTAAGAAGTCATCCATTATTTGACTGCCTTCCTTTTAAAGAAGTCATGCATCTTTTGTCAAATTCATTACCCACAGGACTGCATTTAACTGGAGTCAATAACTTCTGCTTTAATCTGAATGCACAGAAAACAGGGCTAACAGAACTTCAAGCATTTTCAAGAATTCATTTTAAAATCTTTAAGTTATTGCTTGAATGGGTTGCGATTATTGGTAGAATATCTTATTTGTGTTAAGCTTTTGTAACAAGGCTACCATACAAAAGAAGGACTTTTTCACATGGTAAGCTGAAAACAAACAAGACAGGAGGCAAGAGGAGCTTGTCCACCTTATCTGTCTGGGTTTTGACAACTTCTTTTCTTGTGAGTTGCAAAAATAGGTGCTTGTGGTTTTGAAAGCTTAGCCTGTGCAACCCACTGTTCCAATGCCAGGTACATAGCTTTTGGGTTGCAGGTCAAATGTCAGACAGTGGCTCTGTCAATATAGACATGAAACTCTAATGGCCTATCCAACTCTAAATAATTGCAGCGTGACTAGGGAGTCAGTCCTGCAGCAGGAGGAAACAAGTTCAAGCCTCTGTGTTGCCAAGCAAACAAAAATTTGGTGAAGTTAATCACAAATTCACAAAGTACGGGACATTTCTGTTTTGTTCAGTACATGTGCAATCTGGCAATGCCTCTCAAGAAGAGCATCCAGACTGTGATACATGTTTTTGATAAGATATCATCTGATAGACGTTATTGTATGTATGTCCCCAGTGGACACAAATGAAAGCATTTATAAATGCTGACACTGATATGACTGATTTTACCAAAACAACGTAGTCTGCTCCACCATTTGACCCAGCATCGGACCCTATTAAAAAACTGTGGTAACAATTGTGCTTGTCTGAATAAATGTAGTCCTGTTGGTGTGATATGCAAGCAGACAGCGTTGCATTAAGGTAAAACACATAAAAAGGGTAAGAAAGCATACCTCAATGAAATTTGTAAGATTCAACAACAGGCCAAATATAGTGCACAACTACAATTCTGCTGTCAGTACTACAGATACGTACATGTACAGTCACAGTGTATGTGCCCAGAACACACATGACCCAACTTAAAATGCATTCTTAGGCCCAAAGATGTGGGTATTACTAGGAACGTACAATGGTTAAAAATCATGCACATTCCTGGGATCGCATACTGTGTTACAATTAACAAAATGTCTCTACCAATGTTGTCAACCAGCTACATTAGTGACAATTTACCCCGTAATAATCCCCGTTATGAACTTCAATTCTGTAATGAATGTCTCCTCTGAAAAAAACAAATCAACAATAGGTCAGAACTCTGACTTCTTCAATTAGCATAGCACCTTCCACAAGTATGCAGAGCTAACCTTAAGAAAAGTGTGAGTCTGCAATGACAAAAGCTGACTTCAATGTAAATGAAAGAGAGAACTGTTAAACATGCTTAGAAACAAAGAAATGTCAACCTTTTGCAGGATGTGTGAGATTGAGGCCTTCCATGTAATTGTTGATTGTGGGAGCAGGGAACGGCTGAGAGGCAGCAAGAGAACATAAAAGAAAGGAGGAGGGACTCACTTAGGACTAGTCCATCTTGTTTGTTGCAGGGGTATGCTCTATAAAGGGTGTGTAGCCTACATGAGCCCAAAATGAGTATTAGTTAAAACCTTTAAAATTGAAAGTCAGTTCAATGCTCTTAACACAGCAGTCTGCCATAATGCATATTATGAAACAAAAAAATGTGACTATCTTTTTTTTCTTTCTGTTGACACCTGTGGAGTGCAAGATACATTTGCAGGTTCCTCAAATACACACAAATCAAGTCTTGTGCCTACAACATTATTAAGTACAGCGTGGTGATTATCAATACTAACCCTAGCTAGCAGCGCATAGACAGAGAGGAAGTACACTGCACCGACTGTTGCTTAGCAACACCCTTCCCCCAACTCTAGCACAAACTAGTCCACAGTATGGAAATCTACAGCCAGCACGGACTGAACCATTCTGGCAAAGGGCAGGGGGGGAATCTCCTCTCTACAATAATACCATGAGCAAGGAAAGCTTAATGATAAAAAAGGTCAAGGACAACACTCTAGCACATAAATACTACAAGAGTGCCTTGCTTTAACTCCAGTGTAGTTCTGTATATGTTGAAGGATCACCACCTACTGTTTTAAATTTACTTCTGGTGTAATAATGGTTCATTTTCACCATGGTCAAACAAAAAGGCAAAATTAGAAACCCTGGTACAGCTGCCAATAAACTCTCTACATCCCATCTGAACATCTTACATGCAATATGGTCACTCAAACTGCTGTGTGCCATATTTTGAGCACTCACTGCTACTGAGCTGGCAGTTAGCCTCAGCCCACTACCTATAATGACTTGACCACGGGACTTCACAGGACCTTACTCTGGATGTAATAAGATCATATAATATCAGCTCTCTTATAGATCAAGTATAATTCTATCAAGGACTGAGAAAAATCTATGGCAATGATGGTTTTACAATTAAGAAGCACAAAAACCCATTCTCCTTTATACTTGAAAACACATCCCGCTACACATCCTAGCTTCTTACTTCAAAATTTCACTTGCTTTATCTCTATTGTTAAAAATCTCTTTTAATTTAATGAGCTTACCAAAAGACTACATGGCGCAAAAGGCCAGAGAAAAGGTTGTAGGCAGGGAAAGGAGGAACGTGGTTTGGACTGTTCCACTTTTCTGAAAAAAAACAAAAAAACAAAACCACTTTAAATAAACCCTTTCTTAACCTGTGTAAGAATGTCCATTTGTGGTATTAATGACAAAGCAAATAGTAAAAAAAATCTCTCAATATGTGTGCTATCAAACAATAACCAGTTAAACACAAATGCAATAAAGCAGCACATCGTGCACCTTAGTCAAGGCCTAGCTAGCGGCGCACAGCCAGCGCTAAATTGCACACCCACAGCACACTCAACCCAGAGGCAGCTGCACCCACCCTCGCCCGTCTCCCTCTCTCTCTCTCTCTCTCTCTCTCTCTCTCTCTCACACACACACACACACACACACAGACACTCTTTCTTTCTCTCCCTAGAACAGCCTCTCCAAGTCAAACATGGACTGGACCATTCTGATAGCAAGGGCAGGGGAGTGGGGGGTTGGGCATTTAAAACAAAAGAGATAGAGAACTAAGTATTCAGGCAATCAAAAAGTCAAAGTGTAGTTCTAGATTAGTTTAATGTGGAGACTGAGTTTAATTTATCAGGTTTTCTTGGAAAAAGTAACTATTACTAGGATTTTTTTAGCTATTTTTAAGGAAATCAGAGGAAACAAGTCTATGTTTCCAATAAGCGCTTCTCTCACAAACATGGATATAACATATTGAAAATATTGTAATGATGAACTGCTTTTAGTGAATTGTGATTGAAATATTATCATCTCAGCAAAAGTTGTAGAGTTGTTTTTGTCAAGCAGTCTACATTAACAAGCAAATAAATCGCTTTTTAAGCTTCACAGTCCCCATGCTAGCTGCGCACAGCAAGAAATTAGAGCACAGCTTGACACACTAAGCAGCCTCTATCCGCCCAGCCTCTCCCACAGCAGGGAGGGCTGCTGTAAAACAGACCGAACCATTCCAACATGGGGGTGTTTTTTCACTGAAGAGGAACAAAGAACAAAGAACACTCAGCTAAAAACTGAAAAATATATTCTGTGTATTATTACTTCCTCTATTTACAAAAAACTATAAGATTCTTTACAAAAATGTATGATGTATAATTTTTCTATTTAAGTTTCAAAACAGACAGAAATGTGTTCCAGTGTTTAACTGGAACTGTATTGTTAATTACAATAAACTTTCAATTGCAACCTTCACCTGTCTTCATCAAAAGCACTGTTGTGAGAGTAAATAAAACCTTGCTGTGCGTTCTTTGCCCAGCCCCCACTTCTGCTGCTGCAGAAACATAAAATGGCCACCAGTGCTGCTGCGAGCAGCATGCTGAGCACAAGCATGAGCAGATCCTTTAACAAACCCCGCCTCCTAACAAAAAAACAAGTCCAGTGAATCTGCAGTAATCTCCATACTCATAAATGTATTTTTAAAGAAAAATAAACAAAAATGTACTACTAAAACAGTAAATCTGATATGATGATTTCAAATAATGTTATTTCTATATACTAGTTTTCAGCCCTAGATCCTGGTTTAGAGTTTGACTGCTCTTGTTAAAAGCCGGCATGAACTGTGCTCACTGTTCAGCAACACACTAACTTATAACTGCAGATTTAACAACAACAATTACTTCCATGTTTCGACTCATGAGAGCCATACTCCTAAATGTTTTATGAACTTCGGTCTAAATATCTCGGATTCAAAATAAGGTTTTTTCTTCTTCAGGGTGCATTTCATGCTTCAACCAATATAACAGTAACACTTAACTGTGACAGTAGGAAGATGAGGCTGCTGTTCTCAAAATCTAATTAACCAAACTTAAAAAAAATGTTATCTCATGTTTAATTTTACATTTCTATGGAGGTGAAAAAAAGATGTCAGCCAGTGAGAGCAGAGCCTGCATTCCAACATTACTGCGCACACTGCGCAGTCTTCCCCTCCCCCAGCCTCACTGCCTGCATCTGGATTCACTGAAACTCAAAATGGCCACCTGGTCTGCTGTGCGCAGCCACACAGAGCTCTCGGAGCCTGCCATATCCTGCCCACATATTATCTACCACAGCACTACGCCATTAAAAGTACTTCGTACGTGCATTATTCTCACTTAGAAATTTAGTGTCATTTGGACAGACCTGCTAAAATATTTAGCAAAAAGAAAGTAAAGCCAATTTGCGCATGATTCTCCTAAGGCAGGTAGCCCTGTTACTGTACATACTAATGAAATATGTCCATTGACTAAATTCAAGCTGTTTCTTGACACATTTTGAAAAATCATTGTAAAGCCCCTTTGATAGTCCTTTGCTAACAGATTTCCCCTGATCATGCTGGTTATGAATGGTGACTGTGAGATCAAGAAACATTTATGTGCTGGGGAATATACAGCTGTTCTACATAATCAACTCTCAGATTTTACTATATGAGGCCTTTCTCAACAAAGTTTCCCGTTCTTCCTTTTTTCGTTTCCTCTGGGAGTTCTCCCATTTCCATCACAGAGAGCTGAAAGTCAGGGGAACCTGAAAGTCAGAATTACCCAAAGGTGTGAACGTAAGTGTGGCTGTGTCTGTCTGTCTTAATGTTAGCTCTGTGACAAACTGACAACCAGCATGATGGGGTACCTTGCCACTCAGCCAATGCATGCACGAAGATGATCCAGTCAGTCATGAAACTGAGCAGTACTAAAAGTGCAGTGATTTGAGGTGTATGCTTAAATGTGACATCTCCAGCAGTATGTATGACTGATATTTAAGTGTTTCATGACATAACAGAAACAAGACCTTTGTCGTGTCTGAACATTAACATTCACAAGATTTTAACTGTGATAATATATTAAAGGGAACATATTATGAAAAACACATTTTTCCTTGCCAATACATATTTAAACTAGTCCCCGGTCAGCCTACCAACTCAGAGAATGAGGAAGGCAAAGTCCTGCATCGTCTCTGCAGCCCACCCACAGGTAAATTGGGCCTCCTACTGGCTGTTCAGATTCAGCTCCTGTCGTTACGTAACAACAGGAGTGATTTACATAGGCCGTCCTCCTCTTAGTGAAACCACTGAGAGGGGGCATTCATCCCGCTAAGTGAAGTTTGCTGTTTGCAGTGGTAAGGTAGCAGTGTGCCGTGATGTTGTCGGTCAGAGCCAGACATGCAAATTGCTCTGTTGTTGGTTGTAAAAACCAACACAAATGCCTATATTCTGTCCCAGCCCCAGAAGACCAGAGGAGACCGTGGTTGCATTTTATTTGTTTCAACCATTTCCTCCCACTGTTCGCGGTCAGATTCTGGGTCATAGCTATAACGTACAGCCGTGGGCTGTTCGTCTGGAGCGGTAGCCATGTTGGATACCGGTGCTGCACCACCCTGCACCCTCCCCCTCCATTGTCATTCAGGCAGCCAATCAGCGCACTGCCTCAGTAGCCTCCCCGCCCACTCAGAACTCCACATAGATAATGAAGTTAGAGAATGGGAGACTGCAGACCCTCATCAGAGGCTGAATTTCAGATTTTTTTGCAAATAAATTTCAAAAGCTTGCTTTTAAGACATCCAGAACCTGTTTAAAACAGCTTTCAGTTGCCATATGTTCCCTTTAAATAGAATGATAGAGTGTTATAATTTACCCAAAAATGCTGCCTTTCATTCATATTGCACTTAGTATTAATTTCGCTCATGGTCTGCAGAAAACAGAACACAGTCAAATACAAATCATCTACCACCTATTGAATTCTTTTTCCATTTTACCTCATCAGATAGTTTTGTTTGCTGGTGTTTGACAAGAAGGAAACCAGACAGACCCAAGATACTAGAGTTATTCTAAGCTGCAGCTCATTATTGCTCTCCGGTAAGTTTCCCTTATATATCTCCATTATAATCTTGTTTCCATCCATTCAGGTGGGATCTTCCCATCAAATTAGTTTTTACGTTTTCTACATAGTAGTCAGAATTTTAATTTCAATAAAGGACAATAGAACTAGAATACACGCAGACTAATCTTAGTAGCTCAATCAATTAATTTGCTACCCTAGCGCTGTTAGATTCAGTGTAAACTAGAAAGGTGTAAAGTAAAAAACATGACAAACGGACAAAATGTAAGGCCAAAATATTACTGATAAAACATGTACAAACTTGCTTAGAAAACATGATTTAACTGTTGAGTAACAGACCGATGGCACTGCCTATTAGCGTACTATTGCCAAAACATTGTATGCGCAATTCTTTTCTTGTTTTTTTTTCTCTCTTTTTTTTTAAACTTAGTAGGGACTAGCAACAGCTGAGTAGAAGGAAAAAGGGAAGAAAAATAGGGAGGGGGTGGGCAAAACCAGGAGTTTCCATGTGAAACAAGCAAGCACATGGTGATTATTCTTTAGCCATGCGCTGCTGAGGGAGGTTCATGTCATGGCTGTCATGGCTACAAAAAAAGCCATTGACAAGCACAGCACAGAATTTACAAAAAAACACCAGGTGAAAAATAAATATAATGCAGGTTTTCTGAAGCATTAGTAACTTAACAGCAGAACTGAAATATCTGCACACAGTTGCTTCCTCTTTCAACTAGTTCAGCTCTAATAACTTAAAGACTATCTATGAAGTAACTACAGTTCAGTTCAGATCGCATGAGCTATAGCTAGCACCACACAGTCATAACTGAAGTCCCCAGCCTTACACAGACTGTCAACACCCCTCCCCCACACAAGCAGTCTGCTCCAGTCTGGAGTTTTACAGCCGAGCATGGACTAAACCATCGTAGCAGAAGGGTGTTCTCACCAACAAGGGAGGGAGCTAGAGAGGACAAATACAAACTAAAAGCTCTCTAAATAATTTGAGCTCCATAGTGATAGGTTAACAACAACAATAGCCCCCCAAAAAACAGAAAAATAGTCTTTGTGATTTTTTTTAAACTTGTAGAAATACCACCCCTGGCCTTGAAAGAGCAGCTCTTTTCCTTGAGCTGTCTGATCAAATTTCCATTTCTGTTCATCTATGTTTCTGGTTAAATATGGCACATATCTCACAAGTTTATTATCAATTCTATAGGCTATTTTTTCCATCTCTGCTAACTGGGCATTGGTAGAAAGCAGCTTTGAGAAAAATACATGCATACATACATACTGTAGATTGTCTTCAATGAAATAAACAGGTATAGGAACACAATAATAACGTGATATACAGCAAAAACTTTCTAAGCTTAAGGAATTGGATTAATCAGCAAGCTAGCCTACTCAACAATTTTCCCACCCCTGCTCCTTTCCTTTTGATAGGTCGCTTGCAGTGAATTCTACAGCACAAAATGGCTGCAGCTGCAACACACAGTTAGAGCAGGAAAAGTCCCTTTCACCAGGAACACAGCTGACTTTGGCAGCTTATAACTGTCCCTTTTCACTAAATCTTGTTGAAAATATTGTTGCTTTTGCCCCTGCTGGTCTGTTTTTGAAGTGTTGAGATTTTGATCTGTGAGGTGTTCCACATTTTTTGTATTTTGTATTTAGGTTATGAATGTCAATTTATATTGTCTTATTGTCTTATTTTCATATCTTTCTTTCTTTCTTTATAAGACTACCGTGTTCCACAATAATAATAGTAAATAATTATAAAAGATCTTTAGGCTGTGACTATATGTGACTGTGGCTTATATGTGGGACCATTTTGTTACACTAACTATTCTATCACTAGTTAGCTATGCTACACCAGGGCACCAGTACTACAATCATTTCCACAGGATAGTTTGTTCATTAAATCTGGTGAGATGTTTTCATGATTGCCTAATTAAATTTGTTGTGCATATACAATTTAATTTATTGCATCAGTATGCTTTTATGTAAGAATATATGATGTTGTTAAACAGTGCATGAGACTCTCTCTTCCCATATGCTCTAACATTAAAATTAAGGGAATTGACAATTTTTTGTCATTTGCCAAAACCTGGCAATTCAAGGATTTGAACTTCTCCCTCAAGCTTTCCCTCAACCCCCACACCAGAGTGCTAGGAATGGTGCTGTAACAAGTAAAGTCATGTAACAATTAATCTAACTTGCCATTAATGCTAGTCAGCGCTGGTAAAAAAAATTACTGGCCTTGCATGGATAAACAAAAATTTCATCAAGAGACTACAGGGTTGTAAAAGTGAGCTGCTGATTTGATGGGTAATTTTTAAACCATTGTTAATTCCCATTTCAGTTCCTCTCACTACTGCTATGCTGACGATGCCCTACTACTCCTCCCTTTGTGCCCATCTGACCCATGGAAGAACATATCACTGCTTTTCTGTCACATTCCTCAGAATACATGCAATTGCCCCACCTGATCAAGACTACGCATGTGAATTTGGGCACTTAACTGGTGCGATCTAATGACAAACTCTTCGGAATACTGCCTGCTGCTGGTCCAGAATGCTGCCACCCATCTAGACTTCCGCCTCCCAAGGTTTCCTACATCACTTGACTTCTCTCTTTACTTCACTGGTTCTCAGTTATAGTTCACGTTCAGTTTAATATTTCAGTTGCAGCCAACCGGGATGAAAAGGGAATTACTCCTTTCTATCTCCAAAAAATGTATAAGTGTTCAAGCACTATGTGGCCAGTCTGACAACTGCATTTCTTTGCCTACAGGCAACTGGGGGAATCATCATCATACCACCATATACACTAACACACAATCCAATGTAAACCAAAATGCACATGCTAGGGTTGGGCCTGTAAAATTTGTCATTGTAGGTATGATCTCATTACAAGGAAAGGGTTTAATTCTCCATCAACCATGACTGACAACTGAGCTCTCCACAATTGTAAGTTCATAGCTTACGATTGTAAATAAAATGAATGCAACTGTACATCAATGGAAATTTTTTAATCTACAGTCACCTCCAATCACCAACAATGTTTGGATGTGTAGCCAACATCTATCTCTGTCTCCTATTCCACCTCACACTAGAGGAGACAGGGTACTTAAAACATATTAATTATAAGTGTCTGTAACACCCACAATGGCTCTTCTATGACACATATCCAGCCCCTTCCCCCCACTGGCCAATCATCTGCTTTATAACACCCAAACTAGGAAACCAAATTAGCCAATTCTTTTCTTGCACTGACACAAGTGAAAAAAGCTGCAATTTACAACAGTTTCAACAAATTTGGTGGCAGAGGAATCAGGTGCAGACTTACTAAGGAATAATCCACCCATTCTGCAAAGTTGAGTTGACTCAGGAGCAAAAATACGTAGAGATAGGTGAGGGTACCATCACCAACCACCAAACTCTTCCATAAAGCACCAGTACCATTGCGTTCCATAGTATGCCAGCTCTCAACATATCTTGTCCACACAGCTCAAGCTTGCACATTATTTCAGTAAGCCTTAGCATCAAGACTATAAACCCCAGCAAAAAAACATGGTGTAGAGAGATCAACAGTGTGTGATACAGTTTGCAAGAGCCTAAATTTGCTGGCCATTAGAAGCAAACACTAACATTCATTCATGTTTTGTTTAGGCCGTGCTTAGGCAAGACCACAACCACAAACGTGATTAAGAAATTTCGACACTGTAAGGGTAAAATGGCAAACCAATTTCTACACATATCCACTCTTTACACACACACAGTTGCATATTGCATAATACATAAGTATACATCTCCTCCTGGATGACCCCATAATGTTACCAGGGCAGAGTACCTTCACTCTTCCCCCAGTTGGATATGCCCAGAAAATCTCCAAAAGAAGGCACCCAGGAGACATAAGGAGGTAATCCGAAATGGCTTCCTTGGATGCAAGGTATCAGTACCTCTACTCTAAGTTGCTCTGGATGTCTATGATCCTTACCCTACTTATACAGTTGAGCCCAGCCACCACATGCAGAAATTCATTCTGGCTGCTTGGATCCATGATCTCATTCTTTTGGTCATTACCCAAAACTCATGACCAAAGGTGATGAATGGAATCCAGATCGATTCGTAAATTGAAGGCTTTGCCAGCTCAGCCTCCACTTCGCCACAATTGTATGATACAGTCCTGTTTACTGTTGACACTACACCAATCCATCTGACTGTCTTGCGCTCCATTTCCCCCTCCTTCTTGAACAAGATTCAGAGACACCTGAACTCCTTCACTTGGGACATCAACTCACTCACAACCTGGAGAGTACAGTATAGGACAACCCCATCACTGTACATCCATGAAAAGTGCCTGTTTTGCCACTGACTGGCTCAGTCAGTAAGTTTGTTTTTGTTAAATTTGTCCTGAATAACACATGGAGCAATCCACAAATTTTCTGGATCGTGGCTGGTTACTTGAAGGTGCTTGAAGTGGTCTCATCTCAGCCACTTCACACTTTGTTGTCAACCCTCTGATTGCAAGCTGATGGTCATGGGTTGTTAGGCCAACAGAACCATGTCATCTGCAATAAGCAAGGACAAAGTCCTCACATTCCCAAACCAGACATTTCCCTCACCCCTGTTGTGCCTTGAGATTGGCTCCATATCCTAAGTGGATAAGAGACAACCTTGGAGGAATCCAAAACCTGCTAGAAACATGGTGGCGTTACTTTAATTGACGACTGTTTCAAAATGTGAAGTAATATATAATTGTGTTTCTAGAGAATATTTCACTCTGTTGGAGTTGTTTGAACCATGACCCAATCACTCAACCTCCTACTGTACAGTGCTATTACAAGAAAGGAACTATGCCAAGGGCCCCATGGCCAGTGCCATGGATTCCACAGAGTGTGGCCATAATATCCTCTCTAAAATTAAATAACCACACATGCAGTGTGGCATGCCTTGTTTTAAACAGGCCATTGTGCCCACAGAAGAAAATTGCAGTTGTCCCCATTCAAAACTACATACAACACAGCAAGTGAACACATTGGACATCTGCAGTAGAATTTCTCAAACTATGTAGCATTAGAAGCCATCACTAACCGTTGCTACCCGCTAACCATACATGCAGTATGGCATGCCTTGTTTTAAACAGGCCGTTGTGCCCACAGAAGAAAATTGCAGTTGTCCCCATTTAAAACTACATACAACTCAGCAAGTGAACACGTTGGACATCGGCAGTAGAATTTCTCAAACTATGTAGCATTAGAAGCCATCACTAACCATTGCTACCCGCTATACTATCAATAACCACTAAGCTAAGAGACTAGCAGATATGAAACACATGTTATTATTAACACAAAACATTAATTTTACGATGAACAGCATTGAAAATTAAACTTGTTCTTTGACACAGTATTTAGCTCATGTGGTACACTCATGGAGTAAGCAAGTGGCAAGAAGCCTATTGGACTGGTGGTAAAGATGGTGAGCTGATTGGTGCAGACTGAGAGTCCTTGGTCTGTGGTGGTTCCTGATTTACATATAGCCCCTACAATATTCTATTCTTTTCTATAAATTTCTATGCGGGCAATTTACAATATAGTGTCATTGTACTCTGTAGTGTGTCTACAAAATTGCTTGTGTTTGCCATTGACAGACCCAAGTTGATATTCAGCAACATTATAAAATTTACTTTGTTGCAGTAAGAAAATATGGGTGTCAGACAGAGGAAGTCTGTGAAGGGTTTGTTGTTTGTTGAGCACAGAAATCGTAGCAGTTGAGGTCAAGCTGTTAGCTCAAGCTATTGTGTTGACCATGCATCAACACATAGGAAAACATGTTTCATAATGTTTCAGGACAAATTTAACAGAAACAACCTGAGCCAGTCAGTGGCAAAAACCAGCACTTTTTGTGGACCTAAAATGACAGGCCATAGTTACCCTATATTGTACACTGAAGAACATTTCCTGGCTAAGAGCCAGAGCCAATTATAAAAATTGTCACCAGTAGAAATTTGAACAGTATAACATAGGAAAATAAGGACCTTGGTGGAAAAAAGTTCTCCTTTTAATTATTTGTTACACACGTTTTGTCATCATACATTATGAATGGAGGAGAGGAGACATGGGTGTCAGTAAATTCAAGCTTGAATATTTATGTGGAACACCTACTCTGTCCAAACCTCTCTGTAAAACCTTAAACACTGAAAAGTCATCATTGTCTTTTAGAGTAATTAATCAGTGTCTTGAGTTTAATAGTTAATGGCAAACATGTCTGAATTGTCAATGTATTGCATGTTGCAGACATTAGGGTTGGCTGTAAAAATACAAATACAATTAGTGTCATAGAGCCCCTTTAAAAAATACATACAAGTACAGCGGCCTGACAAATTTAATATAGCAATTGGTAAAATTCAAAATACTATTTTAATCAAGCCTTTCTAATTATCAACACGGCAGGATATAAATGATGAATAACAAACAATGTATTTTGGGACTTAACCAAGATCATACTTCTTGTCACCCTCATTTGAAGCAACAAAACTGGCTGTAACTGGTTGGCTGTTATATAAAAATACAGGACAGGAAAGTGTGATTACTCACCAAAGGATTTAAATTAGCAAAGATTGTGTAAAACAATTCATTAAAATTAAGGCAGAAAATTTCAAATATGATCAGATGAGAAACCCACATGGTACAGAAACTACAGAGAACCTAATCAATTAAGTCTGTAAATTTAGCTCTTCTTTACAAGACCAAAAAATAAGAACTGATTTGACACATTAATATGTTGATATATTGTTGCATGCTCTGGCTTTCTCATAGCCAAAGCCATACCATGATTGATTTCTCAACCATGGTGTGTGATCATTTTTTAATTGCAAAGGCTAGTAACAGATCATTGGCGAAATAACATTTATTCTTTAACTTATACAAACACCCCAAATGGAGGAAAATTAAAACGAAAAGTGGCTGAAATGAGCAGTATTTAGCTGTCTTTACTACTAATTTATATAATGATATTTGAATTTCATTTTGATTCATGTGCATCTTACTTATACAGTTTAATTCACCACAAACACACATATAACTGATCATGCAGAGGCTTAGTTTTCCAAGAGCCTATGGCAGATGCAGGGCCAGCAGCTGCACAGCACTGACTTACATCTGGCAACAAACCTGTGTAAGCCAGGATTGAGAAAGGTGAAACTGGCAGGTGCATAAACTCCTTTTTTGTACAATCATAAGGAAATTCCTATTGATTGTATTGATAACCAAATTTAGCTAAGCAAAAAACATGACTTCTTGCATCGACAGGCAGGCTTTTGAAAAATGTAGGTGGAGCCTTTCAAGACTGCTTCCTCCCCAGCAGAAAAAAAAAACAGACTATGTATTGAATTTCAAGTGCACCATGTGAGCACTGCCACTGGGCGAAGTGGGGGAGGTGAACCTAGAGACAGGGTTGTACCATGTTCACAGAAGGTAAAAGCTAACCTGACTCAAGTTCATACAACAGGCACGTAAATGGTCACTTGTCTATACATCACTACATTTAATTGAAAAAAAAAAAGATTTTTTTTCTCTGTGAGAAACTCACAGGACAGGCCAAAAGGAAAAACTGCTAAACTCTTGTATTACCATTGACATTAAGCCACACCCACATCCGAGGACAGTGTGGTGCATGGAAAATTACTGGGCTGTACCATTTTAGACCATGAGGGGGGGGGATTAACTGTGTAAAGTATAGAGTGCAGCAATTTCCTTTAGCCCATTTTTGTATTTTGTGCAAATATGTACCAGGTTTGTGCTTATTTGTAACTGCACCTACTCTGCTTACTCTGTAGCAATCTCCATCATATTATGTGTGCATATTAAATAAACCAAAAACCCTTAAATAATGCTCTTAAAAGGATGATCACAGAAGTGACACTGATGTAAATTTTATCTGTTTGAAATTAATTGAATTGAATTGTTACCTTCACTATTTATCATCTCAGGGTATTCAAGTTTTCATGAAAAACTGTCTCCATTTTTGCCCCTCCCCCTAACCATCACTTCTGCAGTGTGCTGGATGTGCTTGTTGCTTGTTTTAGCAGCAAGACAACATAGTCGCCTCATTAACTTGTTAGGGTTAGAGAACTGTGTGATAAAAAAGACATCAAAGTGTGTTTACAGTTTCTAAACTGGGAGGCTATTGAACTATAATAAAAAAAGTATGATTACTGGTATCAGACTGCTGGTGTGAGGGCATGTCATACTTGAATCAAGAGAGAACTGGGACACTTACTTCTTCTTCTGTTTGTTTCTGTTTGTCTTCTGCTTTAAAATGTTTAAACTTAAAAAACTTAACACTGCCTAGACCCAAGAACAGTTTCACACTATTAGAGCAGCTATGTGCGTGATAAAGAATTTTGATAATTAAAAAAACAAACTTGTTTTGTATGTGATTATAAAAAGTGTTAATAATGTAATATTTAATGTGATATTTAGAGTTCGTGTCCATCAGCAGTTAAAGAATTATGGGGCTTACATCGTAACAGCAATTTACGCGACTCCAAAACTCGCGAGAAAATTTGGAGACGTCACACATGGTGTTTGTTGAAAGAACACTTAAACAAAAAAAAATCATCATTAAAATCTGTCGCTTAAATCATTGGTTGCTTTTGAATTTATGTCCATTTACTTAAACTAGTATGTAGGCAAGCACTAGCTAACTTCGCTTACTACAACCGCTACGCGCCACCCCCAGAAGGTCTTGATGTAAAATGTACCACCCACACACAAAAAACAGCAAAAAATCTTTACTGATATTCATGACTAAATGTTTATATTCATAAGCTAGAATTCCAGGGCGCATGATTATCTTTATTAAATATAATGTCGGATGAGGGCTATTGGGCTAGCTTGCTAGTCTCAATTGTTGACCTGGACTCACCGACTTTTCGCGTCGCCCTGCGATCTTCCCGCGATTTTCAGTCTGTGTGTAGCAGACAGTCTCCACCTCCTCCTCCGGACTCGGTTGTATGCAGCCTTTGCAGTCAGGATGTGGTATCTGTCCACCGGTTTCTACATACAGCGGCGGAACTAGTGAGCTGTGCCACAACAACTGTATAGTTGAACCGACTGCTCTCCTCTGTCGCTCAGGAATAGACTCCTCCTCTTTTCGTGCACAAACAAAAAAAATCCTCCTGCCTACGTCAGCCGTCGGTTGGTCGACAGATTCGCGCTGACCAACCGTCGCGTTCTAAACGTTAGGTTCCGTTACTGTTTTTCTAGTCTCTCTCTCTCTCTCTCTACCAGTGGTGTTAAGCAAAAGCCAGCAAAGGTAGGTATGAACAGCTCCGTGACGTGATATATCGGTTTGTATGGATGATCTGTCAGAACTAACACAAGTGTGTTTTTAGAGCAGCAGCACCTCTGCTCGGAGCAGCCAAACTGCAGCGTGGTTGAGACGAGCTCACAGAGCCGCCGGTGGGAACCAGGGACAACAGGGAACAGAACATTAGCATGGGAGGGGAGGGAGGAGGGGGACGTGATATGTCCAAGACGAGACTGCGGGGGCTGTGGGGGAGGGATCACACGGTGGAGGAGGAGTCAGGTGAACAACAGTATGAATTGGTCTGTTAACTTCATTACAGATAGTGTAGTGTTACTGTACATTGTGCATCATACCATTGAATTTGCCTTTCATTGTATTTGGTTGACCTTGAGTGGTTCTGCACTTGATTTAAAAAAAAACAAAAAACAACAAATTTCAACAATGGCACTCATGAGACAAAAGGATGGTTTAACCCAAGATTGATGAGAACGCTAACCCACCTAGTGTATTCATTCGGAAAGACAATTTTCATCAAATAACAAGATTTTTATGGGGGTTTTTGTTGTTTTTATAAAGTTTTGTCTTTGTTATGTACTGTGGATCCAAGAGAAGAGGACACAAAGAGATATTTTTTTCTTCGCCTGCATAAAATCACTTCTATTACATTAATGAACATGTGGTTTTAGTAGTAGTAGTTTTTAAGCAGTGCTCAGACATTATACAGCATTTTGCAGGTCAGCCATTTTGTTGACTCACTCGTGTGTATGAAAGTTGTAGTTCCCCAGAAGGCCAGCAGGGGGACAGTGGCGCTCTTCTCATCACAAGTGTTAAAATGTTCCTGTCTCATGGATAAACCATTGCAGCTGATGTTATGTGTATCATAGCTCACTCCCTTTACAGGATTTATGTTTATACTCCAAAATCTATGTGATCGGGAGGAGCTGGTAACTGTGCGCTCCCTTACCCTGTGCTTTTCTCCCTGTGCTTTTCTTCTTTCATGCACTGCAGACCTTCTCTGGCAAACCAGAGAGGATCTGCAGTGCTAGTTTAATCAAGAAAAGCCTTGAGGTTAGGCAAGTCTTTGGCGTCTACATGTGTGAACAAATCCAGCAAGGCTACACTGTAACATAGAGCGTACATGACATTTTTAAGTATGACAGCTCTTTTGTTTAGGCAACTATATTCACATCAGAGAAACCATTCTCTGATGTGAACACAATGCAAGATGATTGCACAAAACAGCCTGAAGATCATTTATACAGCTGGAACTAGATAGACTTTAAAATGTGACAGCAAGAACAAGATGAATGCAGTGTTATGCTTTGCTAAGCATTTGCTTGTTGTCGACCTCTAGTCTTGACCATGGAGGAGGAGATAGAAGGAAGTGAAGAATAAGAAGAAACTAAAAAATGGAAATGCTGTACAGACAGCAGGCAGACAACAGACAGAGCACATTAAACCCCACTTTTAACATGATGATTCAGCCAAAAGGATACTGTTGAGGGCAGACTTGTCTAAATGGAGCCAGACACAGCACAAACATTATACGCAACAGTCCTCCACAGACAGACAGACAAAAGCAAGAAAACCTTATCAGGAAAAAAGTAGAGAAGACAACACAGAGTTTCAGACCAGCTGAGGGCGCAATAGTTCAAAATAAAAAAATCGACAATGGCATCATGGGATGATAGTTACAGTTAATTATAAGAAATGCATCTATGTTGTCTGACTCAACTGCAACCACCTCCACTTCAAGGCGATAAAGTAGCTGCTGGAAATTGAGAGGTGAACACAGTTCTGTTACATCAAACTAAAATACCACTGACATTAGCCATGTATGCTAACAAATGCTTACGCACTCACTGTGAACAGGGTGCTTAGATATGTCAGACAAAATGTGCACCCTCGCTGACAGGTTTGTCTTTGACGAGACCCATGGTATTTTAATAAACAAATTTAATGTCAGCATCAGTGTATAATTCTGGATGAAAATGCTGTGATCCACTACAGGAAACAGAACTAGCCTCAAGATTCAAAAAAATGCCTCAAGATGCTAAAATGTTGGTTTCCACAGCTTCAACACAAGCTTCAACACAGTGTGTTGTTTGAATGGAAAGGATCATCAAAATGTGAAGAATAATTGTATGTAAATCCCTCTGTCCATACATTTATAACCTGCAGTATGCACTAGAGCTTCAAGCATCAAGCATCTGTGTCCTCCACGTGCCATTTATAGTTGATCACACACAGATCTACCACACAGGTAAAACACAGTCTGTTGCAATTACACTAACGGTGATATACATGTTACATTAACATGAACCAGTGTGTTATTGCTCCTTGCCAGATCTTAAAATGTGAATGGATCTATTTCTGAAATGTACTTGGATACATGATGATGATCCAATAGCTAAAATATGTGTTGTTGTTAATAATCATAGATCTTTACACATCATTTCTATATGAAAAAAGGGAGATTAGGTCTTTATTATTGTGTATTTTCATACCTCTAAAGCCAGAAGGGACTGTGCAAAATTAAAGGACATATTGTAAATTAAAGAGCAGTATTAGAAACAACACAAATAACTGCAGCTGCAGTAATTTATGATTTAATTATTGAAGTGTAACTTCATATTTTCACTTTAACATTTCATTTCGACATATTTTCACAGCGATTTGATGCTTTATGGAACTAAGGTGAAATGAAGATAAAATGTCCAGATGTCCTTGGTCTAGTGACACCTAGAGGCAGTTGTGGGCATTTTATACACTTCCTGTTTAAGTGTATGAGTATAATGACCTTGAAGATTATGCATGTTTATAAATAGTAGCAAGCTGATTTCATGTATGCTTCTCAAATCTGGGCTTTGGAATGTATTTATATATATATTGTGTTAAGATGGTCCCTCACGGGATCTCAAACTTTGTTATGAGACTGAGTTGTACAGGAGGAGAAGAACCAACACTCCCTCCAAACATTTCTCTTCTGAAACACAGCAAGGTTTACCCCGGGCTATCTACCCGTATCTGTGCTTCTGTGAAAAAATAAGTCAGTGAGAACATCATCAACTTGGTTTTAACTTTCTTATATTGTTATGTTACCAGCGTTAAAGTTTGTTCAGGGGGCCCTGGGCTGACACAACAGTGAAGCCAGTTTGGTTATGAATTGTGAATTATGAATTGAAAATCTTTTCATGGCAGTTTGCATAGTAGATGCATAAAGCAAGTTATTATGACTGGAAAAGTAAAATTTTGGCCTGCAGATGGTGCAAGGACCATTAAGACTTGAAAATGGAAACGGTTCATCCCCTGTGGTGCATGAACCTTCTCAGTAAAATGGTAAAATGTTGTGACAGTCTGCTCACTACAGTCTTAGAGTAATGTATAATACTGTATCCAGTTGACATTTACTTTGTAGTTAAAAAACAAACCTCAGCCATAGCCATATAAACTGCCAACAAAGGTTCATTAAGAGCAATTTAACAAAAAAAAAAGACACAAAAATAGGTTTTCCTTGAAATTCTAGATACTGGGGAAATCATTCATCAGCAGTTAAAACAAGCTCTGTTTCCAGTGGTTTAATGCTGAGTGACAGAATCTGAGAAAAATACAAACAATTATGGGTTGTATCTCTTCTTAGCATGAAACATTGGTTCATTTATTACAACAGATTGTGGTAATTTTTTGGTCTTTCTGTATGGTGTTGATTGTGCAAAATATCTCTCCCAGCCATTTCTTAATGTCATTTAAAAAACCTTTGGGAATAATGCTCACTATTGCTCTTTTTGGGCATATACCAAATGGCAGGAATCAATATACACTACTCACAATAAGTTAGGGATATTGTTATTTACATGAGTGCTTTTCCTATTTGGTCTGAATTTTAATGAAATAAGTAAAAGCTCCCTTTGATATTACTAATAATGAATGAGAAGAAACACCATTTTCATTAGTTTAATATTTATTACCCCAACAATTTAGACAATAACAAGGATAGCCACAAATAACAAAAATTGACAATGTCAGTAGCGGGTGTTTCCACCATTTGCCGCAATGACAGCTTGACAGTGACGTCTCATGCTCCCCACTAGCCTCATGATGTTGTTCTGAGGCAATGCGTTCCACTCTTCCACAAGTGCTACACGCAGTTCTGCCAGGTCACGTGGGGGTGGGGTACGATCATCCAGTCTCTGCTTCAGCTGGTCCCAGACGTGCTCTATGGGGTTCAGGTCAGGGGACATTACTGGCCATACCATATGAGGCACTCCGACTTCCTGAAGTCAAGCTGTGACAATTCTGGCACGATGTGGTGGAGCATTATCATCCATGAACAGAAAGTTGGGGGTGTGCTGGCGGAATTGGGGGATGATGATGGGTTCTATGATGTCTCTGAGGTAAGAACCTGCAGTGACTGAGCCATCTACAATAACCAAATCTGTTTTGCGCTGACTGGTGATGCCTGCCCAGACTGTTGCGCCTCCTCCACCAAAGCGAACCCTGGGGACCATGTTGACCTCGGCGTATCGCTCACCTCGCCTTCTCCAGCAACGCTGACGACCATCATTTCTGTGCAAGGTGACCCGTCACTCATCAGTGAACAGGACGGTAGACCACTGCTGCATTGTCCAGGTCACATGGTTTTGTGCCCACTGCAAACGTTCACGGCGGTGTCTTGGTGTCAGTGGAGTCACCTGCAACGGTCGTCTGGCATTCAAGCCAAAGCGGTGGAGTCGGTTGCGAATGGTTTGTCTGGAAACCCTAGTACCCCTCACATCTCGTAAACGGGCCTGCAGCTGTGTGGCAGTTGCATAATGATGTCTGAGTGCATAGGTCCTTAGGTACTGGTCATCATTGCGGTCACTCGTGGGGCTCCACTCCTGGGTCTGTCACGAACTCTGCCAGTAGTTCTGTGTCTATCACCCCAATACAATTGCCTCCCTATCCCAAAAATCTCTGAAGTGAAACAAACACCGTATGTATGACATCCACTGAGTCTCTCACAATATCCCTAACTTATTCTGAGTAGTGTATATAGGAAGATGCTACATAGTGAAATATTTGAGCCAAATCATATTGGATTTTCCCAAACTGAAAGAAACAAAGATTTTACAACTAAGCAGCTACTTTTACATTGACAATTCTCTATTAGTTCATGCATTAAATGGTACAAGACACATTACTCATGTAGACAGTTTTTGCCTTCTTTTCATTGTTTGGACAGCAACACCAAATTGAGGTTTTCACCCATTTATGATGTAACAAGTAGGCAGATCCTCATAGCACCCAAACAAGCCGAATGAGAGTTCAGTTAACCTCATACATGTAAGAAACAGTCAGCTCATCTCTCCTCAACATGCAGTCAAAGCAGTGCTCATCGTATGAGAACCTGTCATTTTCTGGGGAACTTGTGAGTGTGCTCTCACCCACCTGTTGCCTTTCTCCTGGGGAACAGCAGGAGACTATACAAACATAACATAAACACTGGAAAGAGGCCAATATGAACAGATGGATTGCTGTCCATGTGTCTAAGGTATCAACAGTGCCCACATGTGTTAAAGCTACATTAGAGTTTTCTGATTTGTGTTGGAGAGCCTTATTTAGTTTTAGAATTTATTATGTGGCTTAGCCATTGCTTCAATCTACTGACACAACATGCAGATGTGTCAGTATATTAACCACCTGCTGAAATATTCACTTGCATTTTAGCTCTGGTTTAGTACATCCCTACAATGTGAAAATATCAGGGTCTCTTGTTATTTTATGTTCTACCTATACGGTAATATCAGCTTATGCATGCTTCAGTTTCTGGAGTACCTCCCTGCAGTTATTTGGAGAAGCAAATCAGACCAGCAAACCCAAACAACAAGCTGGGATGTGGATTGTCCGTGGGACCACCTCAGTTAGAGCACCCTCTTACATTAAAGTCTTTACAAGATGTAAGGAATTAGAAACTGGAGTCCAAAAAATGTTGTAGGTGCTGGGTCAAAAAACACAAGCAGAGGCTGAACAAAAGGCTATTTACCTTCCATTCATCAATAAATCCCTGAACTCCTCCTGGTGCCAGTTCTGTTTGAGTTCTACCACCGTGCCCCTCCTCTGTGGCATACTTCACCTATGGCCAAGTTTGCCAACAGGTGAAGTATTTTGTGTAGAATAACTAAATGACATTAAGTGTCTTATGTAGATCAATGCAGCTTTGTCACTGGCCCCCAGCTAATGTTTCAGAGCTGTAGTTATTACCAAGTTATTAGCATCATTCAAACTTAAACTTAACTACTGTGTACATGAGCTGCCACACTGTATGTTGGACAGCTAGCCTCAACCTCCACCAAAGTTAGCAAACCCCAGGCCTGCTATCCTTCAGTCTGCAGCACTGTTAGCTAACCTCTCACTGAGGTTGTTGTAGGTGCCAGCCAGCACTATGACCTGCAAGCCTTCAGACTGCTAATCTTGGCATGGTTACCCTGGGCTTGCTAGGTTCTAGCCTGCACCCTGCTAGCCTCTGTCATGGCCTTGATACATGTGCCTGCCTCCTATTTAGATAGCCTAGAGACTGTTAGCCACCAACCTGCTTCCCAGCTTCCCAACCAGCTAGCCTTGGGATTACCCTGATGTCCTGTGGCCATCCTTAGAAGGTCTTGCTTTGCTATTTGCCAAGCCCCCAGGAAAAGGTATGTTCTCATTGGTTTCTGATGTCATTGACTTTCTCAGCTGCCCAGTGCCACAGAGGATAAGCTACTTGGCACTGTGACTAATTACCAGCCAGTTCTTCCCTGTTACCAATCTGTTTTCCCCAACACTGCCTTGGCAAATCTTGCAGATCTAAAGCCCTCTTTGCTGCCCTGCCACTGCCCCTTTTGCTCTGCAGTCCTTTTGCCAGCTCACTGCTTTTGAGTCCTGCCACTGACTTCCTGCCCTTCACTCCAGCAGTCCATAAACTGCCCCACCTGGATGTCCCCCTTCCACCTGGGTCTGGATAATGGACTTCCTCACAAACTGCCCACAAACAGTCAGACACCCACACACCTCCATCACCCTCAGCACTTGCTCCCCACAGGGACGTGTGCAAAGCCAACTCCTCTACACCCTAAACACTTATGACTGCTCTCCCATCCACTCCTCCAACACCATCATTACGTTTGCCGACAACACTACTGTGGTCAGCCTGATAACTGGAGAAGATGAGACAGTGTACAGGGACGAGATTCGGGTACTGTCCAAATGGTGCAAGAATAATAACCTGGCTATGAACACCAAGAACACCAAGCTGACAAGAAAGCATTCTATTCTATTCTATTTTATTCTATTCTATTCACCTGTCAAGCAGAATTCTGCAAAATGCTGCATTCTACCTACATGTCTAACCTCAAAATCTCTGTTAAAATCTAGTCCAGTTTACATCATTTTCCTTGAGCTGCTTTTAACAGCAAACCCTACCTTTGACACCAACTCTATAGAGCAGCTCTGCCTGTCTGCCTAGCCCTATGTTCTCCTCTTGCGTGGCTCCTGTTCTGCCTCTGTCCAGTTCTTCAGTTGTCTGCCTGATGTCTCAAGCTCTGCTGCTCCTCAGTCTTTGGGCCACATATCTCTTTGGTTCCCTCTGAACCCTGAACCTGCAATCTGAAACCCTAACCATGAAATCTAGAATCTGTACCTGCCTGCCTGACCACCTGCCTTAAAAAAAAGAGTTCATGCATGCTCTGTTTGGATTTGGGAATAGAGCAGTGGTGGATGCAGTGCTGTGCTTATCCAGGTACATGACTGAGTATTTCTAGTTTTTTTTTAATTTTATGGTCTTTTGTTTGATCCATCACGCGAATCTAGATTAGCCAGGCCAATCAAACTGGAGATTTAAGTATTTTGCCAAGCTTGAACTTTCTACTTAGAGACTATGATCCCTACAAGGCCACAAAAACATGCTTTGACCTGATAAAACAAAGGTAGTAAATTGATTTAATCAGATGCTGCTCATGGGAAAACAGCACAGTGGTACATGTTGGATCTTGTGCTGGTGCAAGCATGTGGATAAATAAGCAATATATTACAATACAGTTCCTGTGCACAGAGAATAAATTGATAGATGTCCCCATCAAATTGAGTTGACCTCTTACTGATCGTTAACTATGCAGACCTTGCACATTAGCTGCTGAGAATCATGTGCTTGGAGCCAAATGTATAGGACCCAAAATGGAGCCCTGTGGTACACCACAAGACAAAGAAGCAGTTTGTGATAAAATGTGCACCAGTAAGAGCCAATAAGCCAATAAAAGCCAGCATATTATAACAGACAGAAAAAAAAATCACTCCAAGCCACTGCAAAACCCACTGAGAACTTGTCCAGAAACATGCTCACACTGTCCAACCTTTTTCAGAATGTAGAGATCAGCTGCATTTAATGGCTTAAGCAAGATCAGGCCATAGTTACAAGTTTTGTAACTAGTTTTGTAACTAAGTTTAACAGTTAAGAACTGAACAATGTTTTGTTTTCTTCAGGCAAAGTCAATGAACCAGACCTTTTATTCTTCATATGTGGTGAGCTTTTCATTCACACAAATAGTAAAACACCTTTAAACCAGCGAGTAAGCCTATGATTTGTGAAGAGTTGTGACTTTATATTAACACTCACACAAGCTTCTCATATTCCTAAAACATATTTACCACATAAGCCTCCTGTTCATGGTATATAATCATTCACCTACAGGTATGTACATAACTAAACTTGTAAGACCATTATGAAACTGAGAGCCAAGTCTTACTCATTGTGTTTGCAGTAATGTTCTGCGTGTAAACACTCTATGATTGCTACTATTACTACTTAAAACAGCGATAAAGATAGCATGTAAATCTTTTGGGCATTCACAAAAATAGTCTTTCAAAAATACATGAGAATGTGTTTTTATTAAATAAAGAATAAATTACAATAATAGGACATTAAAGTATAAATAACTTATCATAATGCAGAAAATTATATCTCAATGTGTCACAGCAACTTTGAGAAAAGAAGTTATTAAATAAATGTACACAAACTTTTACTGATTCAAAGAGATGAGTGATGTGGACAGTGGGCTGTCTATTTAGTTATGGAGTTATGACAGTAGCACTTTACCCCATGATAAAGCAATTAAATGTACACATCACACATTCAGTAATAGTTGATAAGTTTGATGTAATGTTGCAGTGATGTGGGAACTGATTGCAAACAGGCAATATGGACACAAGCATGCACACGTAAACACTGTTTCAAATATCTGCTCGAAATCCTTAACTGCACCAATATCACTAACAACTATTATCAGTTTGTTCCAGACATCACGTTGCAATATCACACAAATGTTTGTGGTTGTATAAAATTAGGATTCAAAACTAAAAGATTGATAGATACTTACAGATTGAATAACTACTAGTTTTGGCATATTCTTCACTTACCTCAGATAGTACATGGCAAAGGTATAAATATTATTAAGAAAACTTAATAAACTGAACACTTAGAGTGCATACCACTGTGTTATAAAAGCTTCCTGTAAACCTGATCTGGTGAGATATACAAGTTGCTACTGACAGCTGTGGAGTACCCAGACTTTGTAAACTTTATCAGGAAAGAAACCTGGACTATGTAAAAATGTCCCCAAACATCTCAGTAGTTAGAAGAAGGACATTAAGCTGATCCAAGTGACTGCTTTCTTTGCCCTTTTGAATCACCGCTCAAATGTGGCAGAGTGCTGCCACCAAGTGGTTAACAGGATGAATTTACTTTGTATTGGTGTGGCATTAACACAAATACTGGTCAGCACATCTAGGTGTGGTTACAAAAACTTTACATGGCACAAGACACTTAAGAAAAGCAATAAAGATTTCAGTTTTCTTTTGTCCTATCACTGGGTATACTTATACAACCTGTTGTTTCTTTTTGGTCAGAAAATGCTGATTTCAGGAATGACCAGTTGGTAATGTGAGGTGAAAATGCATTACATCAACCAAGCAATACAAAGAAACAAACCTTCAGCAAAGGCTAGTTGTTTTCAAAAACTGATGTACACCATTTAGTTATTACTCCTGTTGTTGAGTAAGCTTGTATATGAATTTAGATTGAAATGGCATTATTGGCCATATTACTTATTTCTTTCCAATAAAGATACAAATTAAATTATTTGGTTCATGATCTTTAAATTAAAATTTGCTGTGTGTTGTTCATTTGGGTATCAAAACAGGTCACAAAGTCAATCTGAATCCAGAAAAAAGTTGACATCTGTTATCATATGACGTCATTGCAGGAGCATACACAGCCACTGCAAGGGAGCACAAACTGGACTACATTTTTTTCACAAGTTTCTGTGCACCATTGTAGTGAATTGCAGCATCTGCAGTATGCACATTTACATACCACATGGACTAATTAAATACGCACTGCTGCTTAAACTATAGAATTTGCTTACCATATGTGATTGATGTAGCTTTTTCTCATCTAAGTATGCAGATCTGTGCACACACACTATTTTTAAATGGAAAAACGGACATGAACAGAGCGAGGGAAAATTGTATCATATTATTTAGTTTGTTTTGTTTGTGAGGGTGGGTATAAAAGAAGACGGCACAGCTTGTAATGTTTAAGCCCTCCTGACAGTTAAGCCACAGGGATTCTTCCTCCGAATGAACAGCTGCTGCTGAGAATTTTTTAAAAAGCAATTTTTCAGCTGCAGAGCTGGCTAACACATCCCTATTACACAGGAATTATGATTTTAATATTAAGAGCAAATCATTTAATTTGTAAGACATCAGTCACTACACAACATTAAAACTTAAAACTTAGCCTCTTGTACACTTAATAACGGTGGCACTTCCAAAGCTTGTACCACGCAGACAATGATAAATGACAAGGCATTGGCAGTAGATAACATTTTATAATGGCACTAAGTCTTTTGGTGGGGCTGTCCTGTCATCCACATATTCATAGGAGTGACTTTAAAATGAAACTAGAGGGATTTGATATGTGAGGGTGACTTGGGGAAGAAAGTGAAGAGGACAGTGGGTGGAGTTTATAATCATTAAAAGATAACACAGAATTTAACAGATATAAATGTTTTCCAAGCATGCAGTGATGCTGTGGTGACAATGATTATAGATTCATCTGCATCAGCTTCATTGCACTGTTTTGTAATTCTGACTCTGTCAGAAATACTCCCCTGACTGACTGACTACAGGTTGCTTTCTTGAGTGTCATTGGAGGATATGGGGTGCAGACCTCCGTTTTCGTTCAGTCTCTTGGCACGATAGGTTTCATAGTGAATGTTGTGAGTGACCTCCTTCAAATCCTGGAGGTGAGATCTGAGAAGGAGAGAAATAGAGAGAATTTGGGGGAATGTTACTAGATACGAATACATCTCAAAACAGGAAGTTATCAGCATTATTGTGTTTTCTAATGACACACACACACACACTCTGCACACTCTGCAGATAGAGCAGACACAGAGAGAGTTTCCCAATATGGCAAATCCCATAGTTTCTAATTGCTTATGTTTATTGCTTTGCAGTGGGATTTTAATAATCTATTTACATGCTGGGGTTTTTTTTACCTGATGAGGAAATCTCTTAGCTGGGCAAACTCACAATGGTTTGGATTTTCAACTGCAACAGAAAAATTAGGTAGAATCAAATGTCACATCAAGTCCTGACAATGAAACTGTAAATGTTACTGTATTAGAAAGGCCACATCACCCACCTTCTACAATTCCCCATGCTGTCTTCCTTCCCAGAACTCGTTTGCCATTCACTTGATATTCTTTGTCACTGCCCACCACAGCAAAGGGCATTGCCTCCTATGGACAGAGATATTTCATGATGGTTCAGTGTGTTGAAGAGAGCTGCACAAGGTTTATGAGATGAAACAAATACACAACATGCCCCAGCACCCTGACACTCTGTGAGTAGGAATCAATGTGTGAGTCTGAGAGAGACTGGGTCAAACCGGGAGGAAAGTAGGAAAGGAAGGGTGGAAAAGACACAAATAATCGTACAAATGTGTGTCTGTGTGAATGAAATAACAGAACCACTTACTCTGATCTTGTCATTGTCACTCTTGTCTTCCATGTCCTCATCAAACTCTTTCTGTGGGTAAAACTCAATCCCACTCATCTCCAACTCCTTCCTCACCTATAGCACAAAACAAAGCCAGGAGACAACACACACCTGATTGCTGTGCTGAAATCACATGTCTATTATTTGAGAGTTTAATAATCAAATACACATAACAGCATTACATAATTGTTTCCACCTGCCTTTTATTAATTCTGGCCACTTGGGGGCAGTGGAGACACAACACTGACACAATATCCCTTTATAAAGATGGTATACTGAATTTGTTAACAAATATGCTTATGTAAACATTCAACTAACAAGGGAAACATTACCATTTATTTGTCATTCGTGTTTCTTGTCACCAGATGAATATAGCGGTCGCTTTTGTTTCAGGTTTGATTTGGTTCTATTTGATCTGGTTATTTTGCTGCTAAATGGTAGTTACTAACAATTTCTGTCTGCTGTTCTGCTGGTGTTGGGCAGATAGTGGTCAGTGTTTGTTTCAAGGTCTTTTATTGAAAACAACTGTCGGCTGTGGCTAAAGATTACCATAACATAATCAGTTAAAAGATATTAAGATACACTGTAGAGCTGAGTGGGATTGCAAAGTTGGTTGTTGACTCATTGTTGGCTTGTCATTATGAGTTCTGCCTTTCACATTACATATGTGTTACTAGATACCTTTATATGTTGTATTGAAATTGTAATTAGTGCAGCTTTAAAGAAAAAACAATATAAAGATGAATAATTAGAATATTATCTTTGACATTTCTGTTTTAGCATTTCTTAATTGCTAAGAGGTCACTATATAAGCCTAGCCTATTTATGAGTCAGACTGTCAGCAAAACTCACCCGCTGTTTGAACTCCTGTCTCTCCTCAATGGTCATTGTGTCTGCCTTTGCAATGACAGGAATGATGTTGACCGAGTGACTCAAGCGCTTCATGAACTCAACATCTAGCTGCCGGAGACTAGGAAACACATAACAGAAAAAAGACAGAGAGGGAAAGTGAGTAAGTTGGTAGATTCAGGAGATGTGATTTCTGAATCTGCCATGTGCAATCTATCATGTGCAATAGGGAAAAGATGATCTGAATAACAAATAACAGAATGCACAGGGATTTTTATCTTTGTCATGTTTCATATGTCTAATTACCTCTCCCTGGTCTAGTAGCAATTACATTGTGCATGCAACTGAAAAGTGGGCTTATCATCGGACAGAGGTTGTGTTCCAGTTCTTGTTTGCCTGCTCACAAAACATCCTGTCGTTCTCAATTACCCCGGCTAAGAAGGATGGAATACACTGGCTGTAATACACAAAGGATTGTATCTGTTTATCCATTAAAGAGCAATTTCACATTTGTCAGCAGGAGCTAATTGTGAGGTGTTCAGAGAAGAGAGAGGTGTGTAATGTCTGCAATATAAAGTAGCAAACTTGATGTAGGGCTTTGTTAATCTGAAATGAAATGTTTTTGGATAAAGGGATGGGACTGCATGTGTGTAAGGGTGCATTTGCAGACAGATTACAAAAAAGACACATCCTCTCTTAGATCAAATGCTTAAAGATGGTTTCAGTGATTACTTTACTAATCTCTTGTTCAGATGAAAGTTTAACTCACGAGTGTCCAGTTGGGGAGATGAAATAGAGGCAGCAGTGCACTCTGGTGTCAGGGATGCGCTTCTTCCTGGTGATGTTGACCTCTTCCTTTAGGAACTTCTCATACTGCTCATTGATGTACTTGGAAATAGGCTCCCAGCTGTTGTTACGATTTAAAAAAAATACTGTTTTACTTAAGATTACTTAAGTGACAAAAGAGAGGGAGAAAAAAGAATGCTTTACTTGTGTATGGCCATTTTCAATTAAATGTGTCGCTCTATTTATTTCATCATCTAGGATTTAGAAAAACCCACCAGTTGTCGTTATTAATTTGGTCACCAAAGCCTGGAGTATCAACAACTGTCAGCTTCATCTTCACACCACCCTCCTCAAGGACTGTAAATAAAGACATATAAAAGAAAGGAACAATTCAAAGCGGTGGCTCTGTATGTACAAATACTATGCATTTTTCACTGCTGGTCTGTATTTGATGTATATTTTTGATATCTGAATATACTGAACAAACAATGTTTTTTTAATAAACAGAGGCTAAAAACACAAAAGAATGAATGATCTGACTGAGATATTTTAAACTTATGTGATGTGAAGCCACATGTCTACGATGTGTCTCACTGGCAAGAACATAATGATGTCAGGTCACTATCAACCCCAGGGAATGTGTGTACCAGTAGCAGCCACACACTGAGCTCTGTCTGTATCACCACTATTTCCATGGTGGATTTCCATGTTGAATCATATAGGATGTCTACAAATTCAGCCACTTTGAAACCAAACCATTTATTATACAGTGTATATACAGCTATATACTGCAGTTGTCAGGTGGCATCAACTATTTTCAAATGCAACACATAGCAGCTTTAAAATCATTTGAACCATTTGCTTTTAGCTAATTAAGGACTCTTTTCAAATCAAAATGGTGGCTTGCAGCTCAGCTCTGTTTCTTCCATCCAAAAGCCTGTGCCTTATGGAAGAGCAGCACAATTACATGGGTGTGCAATGAGGGAAACAACAATTCTGATTCATCGCCCTACAACATTGTTAGCAAACCACAAATTGAGCCATGTTTACCGCTCTGTGTCAGTTATCAGCAGGGGTCATCCACTGTTACCATGGATACGCAGCTCTAAGTTCTTTCTCTGGAGCTATGGTAAAGTTTAGGTTTCAGAGTTGGTTATGTTACCATTGTACAACTGTCTACCTTTATCAGGGAGTCAGAACAGAAGTCCTGATGCACCGACAGTGAGTGTGTAAACAAATATTAGTAGGGCTGAGGATCAACACGTTTGTCCATAGCGTTTCTCCCAGGAATGATACACTCACATCAAATAAAAGCTAACAGTGATCTAGTGGGAATCTGTGTGGCCAACAGTTTGCAGTGGAAGTAAAAACCATTTGTCATGATGTGGACAGAGAGATGTAGAAATATGCTGCACAATTATCCACATTCACTGTATTAGTGAATGTGGATAATTGTCTTCAATGAAATGCTGTACATTGTTGCTGATACAGAAATATGGTAAAGAAATCTATTATTTATCCTCAAATTTCAATATGTAGCTCAGACAAATATTACACCATACTCAATGACAGGGTGTATGCCCATGGAGCAGTTGACGATTGCGAATTTAGTCTGTTTTTACTCATTAGTCAGGTGTTGATATGAACAGTAAACACTATCGGCGTATTTAGTCTTTGTCCTTCCTACTCAGTCTGTCGTTCTTTATATTTTAATATAAATATAATATATAAATATAATATAATATAATTTTATTTGTCTGCTTTTCTGGATTACTACACACATATGTTCTTTGTGTCATATAGTTTAATTATTTCAGAGTAATGCATTTTGGTAGTAACTTTGATGGATGCACTATCTATGACAGTAACAAATGTTCAAAGCCTCTCTAACAAAGTCACTGCAGAAGTTGGCTCATGGATCAACTAAAATAAATGACAAGCTGACTTGGCAGCTACCAGGGTGCGCTGATATACTGTAAGTAGGCTATGTGGGACTTTTAAGAACATGGTCAAAGATCCTTAATTTTCTCTGTCAAATTAAATTATGCTATAAATATCCAATTCTAAAAAGAGAACAGTAGCTCTCTCCCTGTACTCACCATGAGACACTGCTTTGATCTCTACAGTTTTCGGGATCTTCTCATCACGGGCCCACCCTGCACTCCTCCTGCTCACCTGGGATTTGAATAGGGTGTTCACCAGAGTTGACTTTCCGAGACCACTGTGACCTGAGACGTAAGGAAGAAAGAACAATGTAATGAATGAAGTGTAAAAAATACGTCAGGGTATAAAAGAATAGTTTAGCATGCTTTGTGTCTCAACAAGAACAAAAATCCGAAAGAGAGAATAGAAATAAATTCCAAATATTTGAAGATATTTCCCAGGTGCCCCTGTCTGTAACACTATTCTTTTCACAGCTTTGAACTAACATTGATTTTTAACTTAATTTACAATCTTCTGTAACTTACCAACAACCATAATATTAAAGTCAAAGCCTGTCTTCATTGTCTTCTTCCTCATCTGCTCGATGATGGTGTCAATACCAATGTAACCCAGCAAAGTGGATCCACCACTGGAGCTGTGAGAGCTGCCATGACCGTGACCTCCATTATGTGCTGCAGTGTGACCCGTGCCATGGCCTGGACCGTGGCCTGCTCCATGGCCCACCCCATGACCCACACCATGACTGCTAATGTGCATGGGGCCATGACTCCCGATGGGAACTGGAATACCACTTGGAGGAGGAGCTGAAACGCCTCCTCCTCCTCCAATGCCTGGGCCTTGGGGTGGGAAAGGGTTGGAGGGAGAAGGAGCCCCCACATTTGGGGGCTTGGCAGGGACAGCTGGCTTGGGTCTCACCTCTGGAGGAACTACGTCTGACATGTCTACAGAGGAAAAAGAAAAGGAGATAAAGATTTTCATCAGCAGAAAATGCTGTACATTACTAGGAAGTAGGCCAGTACAGCCATCTGAGGTCTCTCCTCCCTTTTCCTTGTTTTAACAGTGAAGAAATGCAGTGTTGGAGTTGTATTATGGAAGGGTAATTCACCCAAATTACTAAACTACTTTTTTGTGTTCATCTAGCCTGACAGAGAGCTCTGCTTTTAATATGTCTGTGTCCAGAGTAACTTTGACTTTGGGAAAAGAAATGCTGCCGTTGAATTTTATAACTTGATATGCGACCCTACAGACACTGATTTTATTAGTAAAATTGACTGTTAGCCAGGTCTAAAGGATCCACGTTAAATTTATGTCATTCATTTAGTCATGGCAGGTCATCGACTCGATTTCTAAAGCAACAACACTTGCAAGAAAGCTAGAATGATGGATATGCTGGGATAATATATTAGTTGATTTTAACTTATTGCAGACTGGTATCAGTCTATATGATGGCAGATAACAAGAAACTGCAGTACAGAAATGCAAAAGATATGTTTGAAGTTATCTAAGAAACTCTGTTATTACTAAAGAGTTGTCTACCAGTGAGTACAGACAAAGTTATTGCTGCAAAATATTCTGCTAAGGATATATGAATATTTGCTGTTTTCTTATTCTTCCAGGTTGGACATAACATCTTAGGCCATTACAATGAACTCTGGGAACTGTTATTTACTTAATTCATAGAGCAACTAAATGATGGAGAAACTGCTCAGTAGATCAAACAATAATGTATACCAAGTGTGGTGGAGCCCTAAGGTGGGTGTAACTTGATGTAAGTTAGAGAATATGTTTTGGTGAACTGACCCTTTAAGTGAAGTTAACAGTGCAGGCAGATGGCAACAGTAACAGCTGACTACCTCAGCCTCCCAGGGTGCACACATGGAGCAGCTTGCTGGCATGCTTGGAGTCAGTGCAGCCGCAGTTGTAGATACAGATCATGCAGGTCAGTGAGGCAGTGGCTGTCACATCGACTCACAACACTCTGTAGTCATACAGCCCTGCTCCCCTCCCTAAGTGCCCTTTTGCTCCTTGCTGCCTTCACACACACCAGATTTGCAGCGTTTTTCAGCAGTAATAGTCTGATAAAAAATGCAGGCAAATCACACTAAAACCTGTACATTCAAATAGCTAATGATGATCTGCTGCCTTGAAAGCCACGACCTGTTTCCTCAGTCTAAAGCGGTGTTTTCTGTTCCAGGTGACAACGAAAAGGGCCATCAAGGGCAACACGTTATCGCCCCATATCGAAATTATCCATACTTGGTCAGTTTAAATGGGACAGAAGAGGTGAGTCCCATCACACTGTGTCGACCCCATTGTCTCGCTCCAGTCATGCTGGATAATAACGTTAACGTATTAGCCGTATTAGCCGCTAGCTCCAACCCGCTAACGGTAGCTCAGCGCCGATGTGGCGTCACACTTACCGATTACCGTTCAATTGACCTGCAGATTCAGCTCGGGGAGAATACAGTCTGATGTACTGTAGCTGTGCGTCCAAGAACAAACGACGTGGATCCAAACACGGAGATAATAAGATAGGGAGCGGTCATGTGATTAGTCTGGGTACCTCTCCTCTCCTTCCCTCTGGCCGTGAGCCCCCCTTTACCGTTACCAAGGCGACAGGAGGAGAAGGAGTGGGGAGATGCAGCACGCATGCGCAGTATAACTTTGCCTCAAAGGGACATTTTTTGGGTACAGTGTCTTCTGTCAGTGATACAGACTATTTTAGGGAACAGTGTAGATTAGACAAAATAAAGACAAAATAAATCAAATAAGAAATAAATCAAATGTCTGCAAAATTTAAAAATGTTTAAAGATGTATTATTATCAGAATACGCTTAAGAAAGTTAAAGTAAAAAGCACTAATTGTGTAGGCCAAATGTCCATGTCACTGCTATACTAATATATTCTGGGCTATAGATGACCTGGAGTCTTCTGTAAGTAATTTAAGTTCTAAGAATGAGTAGCACTTTAATATTGCATCTGGTACAGATTTGGTATATTTGATTGCTATGCTTTCTGTTGATTATTTATAACAAAGTGCAATATTTTATAAACTGATTATTTGTGTGTAAAGTCTCAGTCTGCTAAGTAATTGTTGAAGAATTGCAGAGGAGCAAAAAGTGGACTAGTTCCATCTAAAATTTAAAAACTGATTTAAAATTGGTAGTACAGCATGCTTACTGGTGTAATTACAGTACGTGAGTCATGGCACTCAGGTATATTTGACCCATAATGAGGCCTTTAAGGCTGAAAAATTACTTAATCAGTGTTTCTTAACCTCATCATGAACTGCATCTAAATTCACCTCCACGACAAATGAACAAACTCCTTATTGAATGACAGTTGCTAGAAAAAGATGTTCAGTTGTAAAGCAAATTCTGGACAGCATCACCTTGAGGATATTCTGAACTGTATTCAATTGAAACCATGTAACAATCAACTTTCTTTGGTCTACACAGAACTTATGAACATGTAAACCTGTGGAAAAGGGCTCCCAAGTAGAGACTGCTTCACTTTAAAGTATCACATGCTATAAAAGTTGGTAACAACTGCACTAAGATGTCTTGAAGAGTCTCGTACTACTTATGTAATCCTTACTGTGGAGATGTAGACACCTTATTTATATATAGTACTATGTGTTTTATTTAATAGCTATCCTCTGGGATTTACACATCATGTGTTGCTGCTGTGCCTATGACTAATAAAACTATTCTTTAAAGTGTAAAAGAAACCTTAGCTGTGTAACAGTACTCACACTTTATCTCCAAGTTGCTCTGCTCTCATGCTGCGTTTGCTTTCCTTTCTGCATGTTTTGGTTGTGTGTGTTTGTTTCTGCTGAGAGCTGCACTGGCATGTCCTCGTGGACTAGTCACTTTGATAGAAGCCCGCTAACCAATGCTGTCATGTCTCTCTTTAGCATGTCTGTTACTCTACTGATAAGGAGCTATGTCTTAAATCCCTCGGCTATCCTGTTTGACCACCCCCTCAACAGAGTTCTCACCCCCTTTAGATAGAAGAAAATTATTTAGTTTTCATTCTAAATTGAGATGAAAGGTCCCTGTCACGTATGCCTTGAGGAATTTGTTCAGTCTTTCAAGTGTTTTGGATGTAGCTGTACTCACCCACATACACAGAACCTGGGTGGTACATGGTGACGTAATAAGGGTCGTCTGGTTCCTCCATGATAAATGTTCTGTCGGCCGGAGAATAATTTGGTGAGTGTAGTGGAAGGGAAGCTGTTGTTGTTGTCCTGTCTGGTCTCTGGTACACTCTGTGGTGTGGCTGGTCTGGTAGGTCAAAGACCCCCTTTGAACTGATGCCAAAACTGTTTGTGTTGAATGGGCAGTGTGCCACAGATGATGAACAGCTTACAATGCATTTCTCTGAGAGATATTCTGGTTGCTTTGTGGGCAACCTGTGATGTTCAGATGCTGCAAATATACCTGTTGGATTCAGTTCTGTGTCAGTGACGTTCATCCCTCTGTGACTTTTATTTTGATTGGGAAAATGTTGATGTTTTAACTGATGTTTGTATGATATGATATCAGGTTTTGAAAAGGTAGCTTTTGATGCAATGCACTTGACAGACGTAGGCTGGGAGGCCTTCTGCATGTGAGGTGCCACTGGACATTTCTTCGGTTGATTTAATCGGTGCGTGTACTGAGGATCCGCCATTTGACAATCAATGTCTCTTGACTGGCAACTGTAATCCTTCAAAGTGCAGTTGCACTGACTTTCTGCACTCTTCACATCCATCTGGGTAGCTTGACTCTGAGCCTTTGACCAGAATCTATGCTTCTGAGGAGGCTTAACATTTGCAGATGCACTGGTTTGTTCAAACACTTTTGACGATGTTCCTGTTGCAGTCTGTATGTTATTTTCTCCTTGAGGTCTCCTAAGATCAGAGCATAATAGAAATTTAGCATCCACTTTTGTTTCATGGCTGAAGCCAAATCGTCTTCTCCTGGTCTCAATATTGGGTGAAACAGTCGACTGATTCAGGAGTGGCTCTGTGGAAAATGACAATTTTGGAGTCAATGGCAAAGCTTCTCTTCTCCTATAATACATTTGTTCATTTGATTGGTCATTAGAGGCATATCTTGTAGTTCTAGGGGGGTTTATAGATTTCCTGTGAAGCCCATCAAACAGTGCCTGAGACCCTTTTTGAACAACATCAGCAAACTTCATCCCTTCAGACTCTGACAGAGATGTTTGTGTAGCTATTGCTTCACTTGGCAGAAATTCCTGCTGCTGTTTGATGTTTGTCTTCGGTTTGGGGATTGCAGCAAAGTCTATATTCCTGGGTGGAGGCATTGGTTTATCTTTTGCACTATTTTCTTTTTTATTTAAAGCAACTTTTTCTTCTAAAAGGCAGGAATTGTTAGATGAAGTTGCTTGTCTTTGAGACTCTCTGCACATTGTAGGACTAACTTTTCTCAGTGTGGGATGAGTGAAGTCCATCAAAGCTTCTTGGTCAAGAAAGTCATGCTTTGCCTCATTTGACAACCTCTGTTTGCTGAACTCAGGCTGAACTTTAGTATTTGATATGGTAATTGATCTAGCATGTCTTTCTTTAGCAACTGGAGAAGGCTGCTTGCCACCTTGGCAATCCAAACTCATCCCTTGGCACAAGGACGTTGGAGACGGACTCAGTCTGGGTGTTGGGACAGTCAGAGTTGGAGATACACTTGGCTGAGGCTGGTGCAGTAATGGAGCAGGATCACTCAGCTGTGCAGCGGGGAGATGAAGAGAATCATTTGGCTTTGGTTTCAGAGTGGAGAGAGTGGGAGAGGAATTTGGCTTGGGAACAGGAAAAATGGAGATGCTGGGCTTCGCAGAGAGAGTTGGAGAGCTACATGTTTTGGGTTTGGTTCTTGGGAGGGTTGAAGCTCTTTCTCCATGGTTCCTCTGTGAATGTAGACATGATTTACTCCAAGAGGGTTGACTGGATGTCTTGGAGGAACAAATCGGAGCGAAAGATCTGGTGCCAAAAGAAAGAAAAATAATGCTTCTGTATAATGTTTACATATCACATAAAGCTAAGTGAGAGTACGATCTCCATCTTACTTTACCTGTCACTGATGAGTCCCTTCTCATCAAACGATGGGATTTGAATGGGTTTCTTTTTGATGACAGGAGAAGAGAGGGGGAGAGGAGGTGGCAGACAGATTGAGGGATGTTCTTGTGTTTGTGTGGAGGATGCAGGTACTTGAGGGATCAAAGGTGCCAGACGGTCAAAAACACTCATTCTGCTCACATAAGGTGCGGGGAAAGAGGCGAAAAGAAACAAATTAAAGTGATGGAGGTGAAGAAATGAAAGAGATTCTGATTGTTAGGAATGTTACAACATGTTACAGTCTGACAGTTGAAGTTTTCAGAAGTGGCAATAGCTCAGCAGATGGGCACTCCATTACAAGTACAGAAATACCCATATAATGTACTGTACTAAACTTAAAGTAAAAGTCCTGACTTTTACTTAGAAACATTGTTATTCGGTTGTTCATACCAATAAATTAATGAGTCAGTAGCCATCCATTATATATACTGTATTTGTTTAATACATAACAATGAATCATGTTCTAAAAATCCTCTTTTTTTCTACATATAATTTTAATTTTGTTTATATGAGGTAACTGGCTACTATAGATGTAAAACAAATGCAGTGGATAAAAATACTTACAGTACCTCTGACATATAGTGGAGTAAAGGTATGTAGCTGCATCAAATTGAAACACTCAAACAGTAAAGTACTTGAAAATTTGTTAAGTACAGAATGTGGAAAACCAACTTGCTCCCAAACACTGCAGTTGGAAACAATGTGACAGCACACTGTAAATCCAACCACAAAACAAATCTTTACAATAAAAACATCTTTTTAAAGTCACAATAGAGGAAAACAGGCACCAACCTGCTGTGTGAGGCTCCGTCTCTGTTGTTGACACAGTGAGTAAATAAGTCAAAGAGTGCGAGACGGGGGTACACAGCAGTAGGAAGTAGTGGGCACAGAAGTGCCATTCTCTCCATTCCTTTAATACTGAAGCTGTACTGTTTCACTCCCACTCTGCTCTCTCATTTGGTTTGGTTCATGGGACAGTGTCAGTGAAGTCTGAATGTCTGATTACAGTGCGGACCAGTAGGAGAAGAAGTGGTACTTTGATACATTTCTGTGGGAATACTAAAACAAAAGTCCTGATTACTGGTGTAAAAGTAAATTACTATCGGCAAAATGTGGTTGAAATAAGTTAAAGTCCAGTGGTTCCTAAGCTCAGGGTCAGGATTTTTCTTTGTTGTGAAATTGAGCACTTTGTGTGAACTGTTATCTCGATGAGACCATGTCATAAGTTTAGAGGGAAAAAGTATCTGGGTGAGCTGACAACAATTTATAACTCATTACTTTCCACCAGTGGTGCACAATTCTTAAATATTATTTGACTCATATATTTTTTAGTTTCAAACAGAGAATAAACAGATATAACCGAGGATTAAATAGTTTTATTTTGTATGAACAAAAGGAAGCATATGATCACCAAAAGACGGATGTCACACACCCTGTTTCCTCACCATGCTGTCAAGTACAAACAATGAAAACTAAAAATAGACACTTTGAGCATTACCAAATACTAGTTTTCTGTAATCTTGGTCCATCTAGAATAATTTTGGCACCTCGAATAAATCGTTTATTCGTTACACGGTATTCTAAGTAAAGTCACTACTACACCATTTTGGCACAGCGGCACTAATGATCCACATGCTTCTCAGCAGCTGCCATGCCAACATCACCAGAGAGAGGATTAAAAATCCTCCACGCTGGCAACAAATTCATTGCACTTAAGTCATTCACTTCACTAATTAAATGCACAATATAAGTAGATTTCATGATATATGCAAAGTGATTGTCGAATTACAAAACGTATGTAAAAGTTGGCACAAGTATAAGATGGTGTGAAATTTACATCCAGTTTTAAACACATTTCTAAAGGGCAACATGTCCTCCAGTCACCTGCATGTGGTCTTCTCCTCCTTGTGCACTTGGCTTCATTTTCTAAATTCTTTAAATCCCCTCTGCTTCACTTTTCCCTGATCTCTACAGCGAAAGCTTTAAGTATGTTAGAGATCAGACAAAAGTTGGAATGACAGGTCAGGTCTCTCCTTTGTCTTTTTCATCTTTCTTTCCAATTTCCTCTCCATCTCTCCATCTTTAAGGTGTTGGCTCCCATCCCACCAGTGTCCTGGCAGCACCCCTGTCCAGATGGCCTTCCCACCCGCCCTGCTCCCCTTCGTTCTCCTGATCATATCAGGGCATTGCTATCGTCATCTCTGCAGTTCACACTGGCCACCAGCGGGTGATGCCGGACTGTTTTATTGCTCCACTTATGGGCATCTTGCAGTCCGGGCTCAAGGAAGTAGAGGCATGCTCCAAAGCCTGCCAACACCAAAACCGACACCAGCAGGTAGAGAGGGACGAACCAGTCCAAGAACAGCCACGACATAACTGCGGTCAGAGGGATGGGTGGAGGAGGACAGGGCATAAAATGGATGAGGAGACAGGGAGGAAAGACATGTTGGAGGAAGGGAAGGAAAGGAGGTGAGGTTTTGGGGAAAGGGTGGATGAGCAGAGTTGCTGTTATTTAAATCCTTGCAAATGCTCATTCTCTACAGGGTGAAGCATCACGCATGACAAACTGCACCATCTCAGAGTCCCATTATTTTCAGTCATTCCTTATAAAGAGACACAAGAATCAAGACATTGCACAACCAGCTTCCTGCAGCCAGCACACTGTCTGTCACTACACAGGATTTCTTTTAAATTTGCAAACACACAGGTGTTACACTTTAAAAAAATAGTGCTGTGGTAGGAAATACAGCTATCATGCTCACCTGCAGGCACTGCTGAATCAGTCTGTGTTTCGGTGTTCGATTGTATGCGATGTGCAGCAGCCGAGAGTCGAACCAATCATGAGATTATCTCCAGCGCTGCAGCTCCGACTGTTGCATGTGAGACGGCCAAAATCACAGGTGCTCTCTGAGAGGCACAAGAGACAGAAGCTGCATGCGGCTTCATCCTCCGGCTCCTGGCTCTGACGTTGGAAAGGAGGGGTGGGGGTTGCTATGACAACACCCCTGCTGATGGCAGAGAGGATGGAGGATGTGGGAGGGAAACTTATATAACTATAATCTTTTTTTTTTGAGTGAGTGAGTGGAGGGGTGGGGGTGATGGGGGGTGGAGGGGGGCAAGCCCTTCAGATGTCTCTGGATGCTCGCTGCCTTGCTGCTTACTGCGTAAAATCAATTCCAGTCCATTTAACACCAAGGCCATCATACGGTTTATGTGACATTGAGGGAGAGAGTCAGAACTGGGGCCATTTTTGTGTGAGCAGCACCTCTCATATCTGCTCTGACTGACGGCAGCTGCAGATTTTTATGGAGTCAGTCCCCTGAGTAAAAGGCTGGCAAAAAAGATTTTTTTTCCCTTTGTCTTGCTGGTTTCTGAGACAAAGGCTGAATACAGAGCGGATGGCCTACATAATGAAAAGTTGTCAGAGGATGTCATCTCTTTTAATGACCGCCATTTATAGCACATTCTGCACGAGCGTCAGATTCATGAAAAGCAGCCGTGTTAAACTGATCAGCTTTAAATAGAAATAATGACATGAGGCGTCCTGACCGTATGTTACAGAGAGAGATTACATATTATTTGATCAATGTTTGATTTTAGTTAGATCAAAGCTTTTACACCTAAAATCTGAAGCACATCTTCCTAAGAGCTGCTCATCCTAGACAAAATTATAATATTTATAACATATCCCACATTGACAGGGGTTTAACTAGGAGGTTTATTTTATACATTTTATCCAAAAAGACTAAAATTGATTACATTTTATAATTTGTAGTTTTTTCATTTGCTACCTTGACTGAAGCACTTTGTAAACAAACTTGGGGTTATTATTGTTCACATAGCGATTTAGCAGCAGGTTATAAAACACAAGTCAACACAAGATTTAGTCTCATGTATTGTGTAGTACTATGTTAATGACTTCTCTGAGAGCAGTGAGAGGAGCGTACTGAGACTCTAAGACTTGAAGTGTGAAATTTCACACAAAAAAAAAAAAATCGGTGTGTGTGTGATAATTTGTGCATCTGTCCACTATGCTGGCAGCCGTTGTAGAATCACTGTGGTCTGCAGGAAGTCAAAAACAAGTGGTGCAGCTACTTCAGGATTGGATGTGATGGTTGCCTGCTACAGTCACCACAGTGTTCTGAGACAGAGAGAAATGATGAAGTGAAATCATGCAAAGGTTTAACATCTTATTCTGATATTTCAAGTTTTTTTATATTTTATAAACAAGTGATCAATGAAGTTCATTCAGGAGGTCATTTTCTGTTTTGTTTTGCCTTAATTTTTGATCCATTGTAATTTATTAAAAAATCTTTTATTATTGAACTACCATTGTGAGTGAGGAGATAATCAAAAGTGTTTAGTTGACGCACATCCTCTACTCTCCACTTGAGGATTTGAACTATTCACAGCCTGATCATTGGGTCAGTGTACAGAACCAGAATCTGATGCTTGTCATTTCATTATTCTGTTACTTGACTTGTGTGTGTTGGTACTGAAAAAAATACAACTTCAACATGAAACTTACAGGATTTTCACATTAAACACCAGGTATCCAGCGAAGTCAAATAAGGATTTCAGTCTGTCCTGTAAGAACTGGCAGAACTTGAAGACTAACTACAAATTACAGTGACTCATCATGGCTGCCCTGTTACACCTGTTCATTATGATGTAGTTGTTTTTTTGTTATCCATTGTCCACAGTATGTAATGTACATAAATATGTCTCAGCACCTGTTTGCTTATATCCTTCTATTGTTTCCCAAAATAATGTCCATTTTTAGTCAATTAACCTGTGCAATTTCATGTTGGAAAGTGCACTGTGAGCTTGTTTTCTGTGAGGAAGCACTCAGGGGTTCAACTGGTGTCCCTGCTGGTAATGAAATGGACAGCAAAATCACAAGTGAAACAAATTTAACGTTAACGATGGCTCAGCTAACGCCAGCGTTACCTGAACCCGTACTTTTGCTTTAACAAACTATAGTGCCTGTTCTGAAAAAGCCGTTTTGTACGCTACAGAAGGCAAATCTGGAACATCTATGCATTTCCACCCCCCTGTGCTAAATGCTGACATTCAAAATTGGAAAAAATAAACAGTCTGATTGTGTGTGTGGGTGTGAGTGAACTCTTTGTACTTTAAGAATCAAATCTATAAATATTTCTGCTTATTCTGAGGCATTCAGCTTACTCTATGGTGCTGCTTTTAGATTTGTGCAGCTGTCTGCACAATTAATAGATCAACACACACAAACACAAACACACACACACGTGGCTGATCAGTGTTTGAAATACCAATATGGCTTGTTTTAGCACACACATATGTTAGTGAGTCAAGGTGTCACACACACATTAAACATGATGAATGCGGTACTGATTTATTTCACATGAAAACTGCATATTTTTGGCCGTATGCTCGACCCTTACCCTCCTGTTACTGTACAATAAAGAAATCATCACAAACTCACATTTCTGTCACGATAGCCTTGGAGAAGTGAGGAGGTAAATTTCTTCTGGTTTGATTCTGGAACTGTTGCACCAAAGCCTTGGTCTCCCCTGAAAATCAGGTGAACAGGTTTAGAATGATGTATATTTTTGTTTTCAGTTTCAATATTGAATTATTTAAAGGGGATGCACAAGAGGACTTGACATGTTTACACTGTAAAAGTGTGTTTCAGAGTAGTGATAAATTACAGAACAACTAGAACAGAGGCTTGAATCCTCGACTGCATCTCCAGACTCTGCTCCAAACTGATGCGCACAACGTTCTTCTGAAAATGTAAAACCGAAACACACACATGTGCTGCACAAGCTGAAAGATTAACCTATGCTGGACAAAATAAGAGCCAACAGAGAGGAGGTGGTGGATGTGGGGGAAGGTTCGGGAGGTTTAAAGTGACTTACAAAATTAACTCGCAGGTCTCTGGAGAACACAAATCCTGCAGAAGAGAAACACATTCAGCTGCTCGCAGATGAGAGACAGCAAAGTGAGATTATTCCTCTCTGAGAGGAGAACAAGAGATAAAGACACACCTCCATCAACTTGAACTAGACCTCGCTCTAAAAGGACGTGCACAGACTGTTCAGACAGAGTCGGGTTTGCAGCCAACAGCCTGAATGAAACAAGACATTTAAACCAGTCGCTATATTACAGACACAAAGTGTATAAAAACCTGACTTCCTTAATAAATGACCACAAAGTGGAGTAATGTAATACCTCTGAACTGCCCCCTCATAAGTATAAACTCTTTTCTTCTCTTGTGTCTTCTTTTCATACTGAAGCATCTCATCCATCCCCTGCCTCATCACTCTGGATATTTCTGTCTGCAGGAAAAGAAACGCTGAGGTGAAAAGTCAGAAACTACTGACAGGAGTGGAGCATGAGGAATACTGCAAGAGTACTTCCATGTAATAGCAAATATGGGGTATAGTGATAATAAAATATTATTGAAGTACTGGATCTCTAGGTAAAAATCCAAAAGTGTCCAGCAGTCCACCATCTCAGAATACAATGCACTGACCTGTGGAAAACATACTTTAGATGAGAGACCATAACAGGAACATATTCTCTATATGTGGTGCGAAAGCAGTGAAAAGTTGCATATGATGAAAATTAATTAACATTGCAGAGATGTTACCACCTGTAGGACTTTAGTCAAAGTCCTTTGTTGGTATGTTCCAAAAAAAAAAAAAAGTGGAAAAAAAAAAGCATCTTCTAATAGCTTATGAAATAATATAAAATGCCCAAAATCATCACATTTCAGCAGGTGGAATGAACTTACATGTTAAACTAACGACATAATAGTTGATCAAATTTCTCCTGATTTATTAAGTTGATTGCTTATTCCATCATTGTGTAAGGTTCATTTAGAAGATGAAAGAGCACAGTGGCAGTGTCAGTACATCTGAATCAGGTGCGTAATTTACATTTTGTTTAGTCTACATAGTGGTGGACTCACCCATGCTGTGGCCTACGATGGAGAATCTTGTCCACTGGAGACCTGCGGGAGTCATTTCATAGAAAAGAACAACATCTGATTAAAGATGGGGTCAAGAATGCTAATCCAGAGCACTACCGCCAAATTTTGCTTAGAGCCCCTGCAAATGGGGAACAAACAAACAAATTGTCTTTGACTGAGCCACATAACACTAATTTGGCCAACTGGCAACAGGTGTCCTTTGTGATTGTGCACAGCAAAGAGGGATAAAGGAGAGAGGGAGTCAGGCCAGAGGGATTGGGAAAGACGGTAAATCTGGCACATGCTGACTGCCACGCTGGCAGAAACGAGACATGATGCAAGATGAGAGAGTGAGAGGATCGATTGAAAGAGAAGCTTTACTATCAGGCAAGAGGGAAGAGCCACGATAACATAGGTGTGGCTTTTCAACAGTGGAGATACCTCTGGGTTAAAAGGCATGAAAACAAAAGAAGGAAGCAGAGGTTTCACTGTTTCAGAGTTGAGTAACCTTGTGTTTTGTCCCATATGTTTATTATTTGTGTCTCATGTGATGATAAGTGACTCGCCTATGGACATTCATCATCATGCTACAAAATGACTTGGGTCAAAATATTGGCTAAAGAGGTCGTGCATCCTCTTGACCTCACACATACTGTCAATGACTCTGCGTACATCAGCCACATATGCAGCAAAAGAGTAGAAGACTCCAGGATGACAATGGGAGGACAAACAATGACCAGTCAGGTCCACTGCCACATATCTGCATTCTGAGAGGAAGCAGAAAGAGATGAAATGATTCACACTGAAGAGAACTCCCAAACAACCTGGAGGAATGGTGATCCCAATCTAGTGTCTGGCTTATGTAAATATTATTCATTTTTTTAGCTAAGTGAGCTACAAAATCAGCTGGTTGATCAGACTACTACTTCACTGAAAACTGGAATATTGGATGTATTGTTATTTTGCACTGACATTATTGGTCTCCAAACATGTTATTGTAATAATTCTAGCAATCCTGACGTTTCATCTTCAAAGCATAAATCTGTACAAAGCTGTTATTTATGACCCAATACCTGCAAAACTATTAACGTTCCTATCAACCACAGATACACACATTTAATGCTAATTAACAATGTGTGTGTATGTGATAGTGAGTCACATAATTTGGCTGAAAACCAATCCCAAACACAGCTGTCAACACATTGTCCAAACATCCAAATGCTTATCAATTACCAAGTCATAATTTACCTTCAGGTAGCAGTGGGATGAGGCTGTTGAATGCACCACAGCTGTCAGCTTAGCCATGCAGGCAGAGAACAGGATGACTGTGATCAGGAACCCAGACTTTAACAGGACACATTACACACATCAACATAACCTCAGAAAAGCAGCTCTTAAGCAGTATTGGACAGACAACCAATGCTTTTATTGGATATTCAGGGTGACAGGCAACAATCATGACCAATCGTCATACATAGCAGAGGCGTGAATACTTTTAACCTTTTACAGACTATCATGAAACCATCAAAAACGGCACAATCTGATATATGAGATTATGTGGACAGAAGTGAGGAGGGATGAGCTGTATCAAAGGCAGATAACAAAGAGATCAATAACAAATGATCACAGTGGGATGTGGTTTAATGGCAGAAGCAGACAGAATGTGGTAAGACCTGAAGCCAGATTGAAAAGAGCTTTACACAAAGAACAAAAATGGATTTCCTAACCTTAACATTAACTGGTGAGTTTAGGGTGTTTTTAGGACTGAGGGATTGTTGTCACTTTTTCCACCGTGGAACCAACAAATTAATTAAAAAACAGTTATCAAACGTTTTTGAAAAGTTTTTTTGCAGCTTCTGTCAAATCTGCCTTTCATAACTGAGTTCAAACAGTGTTTGAATGTGTTTGTGGCTTATGACTTGTGCTCTCAACTGGTGGACTGTGACAGCACTTTCATTCGCAGGAAGTCTGACACAACTCGAGCGACGACTTCAGGCTTGTTCAGATGGACGTGATGGTCACCTGGCACTGTCACCACTGTGTACTTAAAAACACAAACAGAAAGATATTAACTGCGGATATGTGGAATAAAAAGACACTAAAATGGTTAAATAATAACAAACCGCTTCAGACGTTTTGTTTCTTATTTTATTCTGTCCCAGGCACAAACTCACATTTCTCTCCTGAAAACACCGGAGAAGTGTTGATTTAAATTTATTCTGAGCTGGTTCAGAAAGTCGTCTCTCATGGCCATCTTCTGCTCTGGAAGCAGAGATTTTAAACACATTTAGTTAGGTGTGAGAAAAGACCACACACTGTGGGATGACGGGTTAAATATGTTATTAATAGATATATATGATATGAAGATTTGTGACTTACACCCACATGCATGTGACTTTCACAGTGTTCATTAGCTGTGTTTCTGCTCAGGACATTAGCTTGTGTGACTCAGCTGTTATAAATGCCTCCTTGTCAAAACACTGTCATGCAAACATCAGTTTGAACAGTAGTTTCAGTGTAATGATGAATATCTTACAGAACAACTAGAACAGAGGCTTGAATCCTCGACTGCATCTCCAGACTCTGCTCCAAACTGATGCGCACAACGTTCTTCTGAAAACATAAAACCGAAACACACACATGTGCTGCACAAGCTGAAAGATTAACCTATGCTGGACAAAATAAGAGCCAACAGAGAGGAGGTGGTGGATGTGGGGGAAGGTTCGGGAGGTTTAAAGTGACTTACAAAATTAACTCGCAGGTCTCTGGAGAACACAAATCCTGCAGAAGAGAAACACATTCAGCTGCTCGCAGATGAGAGACAGCAAAGTGAGATTATTCCTCTCTGAGAGGAGAACAAGAGATAAAGACACACCTCCATCAACTTGAACTAGACCTCGCTCTAAAAGGACGTGCACAGACTGTTCAGACAGAGTCGGGTTTGCAGCCAACAGCCTAAATGAAACAAGATATAATAACAAGGTATAAAAACCTGACTTCCTTAATAAATGACCACAAAGTGGAGTAATGTAATACCTCTGAACTGCCCCCTCATAAGTATAAACTCTTTTCTTCTCTTGTGTCTTCTTTTCATACTGAAGCATCTCATCCATCCCCTGCCTCATCACTCTGGATATTTCTGTCTGCAGGAAAAGAAACGCTGAGGTGAAAAGTCAGAAACTACTGACAGGAATGAACAAGTATGGGAGAGCTCTTTTACGGATGTCTCATACTGTATAATAACACAAAGAATGGAGTACAATGGGGATGATTAAAGAACAATGCAAAAATACTGCAGGAATCGTTTTCACCAGCTGAGTGAACAAAAGATTATTTGATGAATATAATTTTCGTTTTTTTCTTTGAAAGCCTATGGTTGGCTAGGATAACTGGTGAAACTTTAAGATAAGACAGTATCTATAGTTACAACAACAACAAAACAATACATATACTAACATTTAACCCAGGCTGTGCTTTCGCTGAGGTCATGTACTCTGTACTGTCTGGGGAGCTGAGCGAACCTGGACTCAATTATGCAATCAAAAACAATTACAAATGGAGGGTATTAAAAGGACTAATTGTAGGATTTTCACATTTAATGCTGTTTATTTATTTTAACTACTAAGAGCCAACAGCTAACACAAACAATAAGTAAATACTGATGATTTAAACTGTATTTATATTTTCCAATAGAAATGAAAATTCTGTGGAAAACATTTTTCTGTGACCCTGTATTTAACCAACACAAAGTAAACACCAACACAAACTAACTAAATTACTACAATAATTTGGGGAGTCAAAATGGTTCATACTGAATCAGTAGGCAGGAACCCAAAAGAGTCCAGAAGTACAAGAGCATCCACCATCTCAGGGTACAGCGCAGTGAACTGTGGGACACACAATTTGGACCATGTGATGATATCACATGTGAAAAACTCAGCAAACTATTCTCTGCACACTGTGTGACAAAGAGGAACCAGATAATAAACATGAAGGCCTGAAGAGACATGCAAACTTACAATTCCTGCAATGTCACCACCTGGAATATAAAAAAGATTCAATGTGATTTTTAAATTATTTCAAAATAGACTCTGATGTAACAACTGCACTCACCCATACTGTGGCCCATGATAGAGAACTTCTTCAGCTGCAGAGCTGTGGGAGTTAATTTCATAGGTCATCAAACAGGCAACTTCACCATCACAGAGAAAGCACAGAGAAACTTTTTTTCGTTGCAGGGTGTCTGATTGTTACTAAATGACAGTTTCAAGTAGAAACATAAATTTTAGCAGTGTCTTGACCTCACCATCAACAACTCTGCGTACATCTGCCACATAATCAGGAAAAGAGTAGGGAGCACCAGGAGGACGATGTGACGACAGGCCATGACCCGCCAGGTCCACAGCCACATATCTGCACTCTGAGAGGAAGGATGGAGAGAGGGACTCTCACCAGGTGAGTGTCACATGATTTCTTATACACAACAATTACTAAAACACATTTGAAACCCTTCCCCAATTCCCAATCAACCAGTACCATTTAAAAAGTCAGTGTCTTTTTAACATGGCAGTAGATGTATCGAAATACCTAATGCCAAACACATACATTAAAGTGGGTTCACATTTTCTTAATGATTTCATAATAATTTAAAATGACGTTTCCCAGAAGGGGATAGACTTTGTCACTGATAATAGAAAAAGTACTGAAATAGTTGGACAAGTTTAATTAGTTCACCAAATTAAAAAATGCTTCAGTTAACTAATATTAATAGCCTATATCATGCATTTATTATTGTAAACTTTACTTCCTCCACTGTCTGAAGGTGTGCTGCCACCAGCTGTTAGTTTCACCTGGAACATTCTGTTGCTATGGGAACCAGCACTGGCACAGCTCTAGAGCCGTGTTTCACAGGTAATGTCTGCCACTTTGTCCAAAATGAAACCAAGTACACACTGACTAACATCCTCCTCAAATACCCCTGTTGTAGCATTATCTGTGGGCATTTTTTGTATAATTTTGACGTTTGACAATAAGTTTACTGCTGATCAAACTCGCCCCTCTGCTAGCGGTCTGGAGCTAATGTTGCTAATGTAACATCCTGAGTAACTGTAAGCACCATATAAATTTAGCCATTTACCATTTTTACAAAATACTTAGTGATATAAAGGTTTGGGGGTTTTTTTTGCAGAGTTTACATGCAAAGTGTTAACATACAAAGTAACTATAAATTAGACAAATGTGGTACATGTGTATAAAAATGTGTGTACAGTTGCAAAAAAATCATAGGATTTGCGTATGTACTCAATTGACTGAATAATCAATTTCATAGTTTCTACCCTAGAATTAATTAAAATCATACCAACTGAACACTCCTTTTACACATAATTTACATATTATAGTACTGACAATCTCGTTAATAGCCAGTAATGGATTACCTTCAGGTAGCAGTGGGATGAGGGTGTTGAATGCACCACAGTTGTCAGCCCAGCCATGCAGGCAAAGCACAGGACGACCGTGATCAGGTCCCCAGACTTTACCTCTGATCTCTCCCCATGGGACCAATACACAGAGCTCTGAGAATGAATACAACACACATACAGCCATCAGTCTGCAGCTCAAACTCAAGAAAAACAGAGAATTTACTAAGTATTATCAGGTTATAGCAAAAATCCTTGAGCTGTTTTACAAACACAACAATATGCACATTTCTTGTCATCTTGCACGATTATTCAGTTACTGCCTGCGCGTTTTATTGTTAACCAGACACATAAAAGTGCTGTTCATATGTCAAATAACACCATACATAGTGGATATCAGTGATTTAAAGTTCCTGCAGATCTGTGACAGTGCACAACTTATTCAACCTAACCTTGTTACCTTCTTCAGCCATTGCAGTAGATGTTGCGCTGTGTTAAACGCTCCGTTAAGTTTGTTTGCATATGAAAACAAACAGCAATCAAAACGTTCCAATGTCTCCGGTCCGCGCGACACGTAACTTCCGTGGTTTCCACGTGTGGTTTGATTGAGTATACAGAGGGTTTTTTTTCCCTCAGTAGGGTATCTCAGGCTGCGCCTATACAAGAGATAGTCTCTCTGTTATTGGGCAGTCTTTACCCAGTGTTTTGAATTATGGAGTTTCAGGAAATATCCAATGCATTAGAGTAACTCTGAGGAGAAATGTAACGAAATATATTTATTTTTGGAATGTACTCAGGTACAAGCAGAAAAGTAACTAATTACATTTACCTGTTGACTGTACTTAAGTACAAATTCGAGGTTCAAGCCTTCGTTACTTGCCTATATAGTTGTGTTTATGTCTCTGTTAAGAGGATCATGTTTGCACTCCAACTTTCTTTTACAGTTGTAGATAGTTCACCTGTTTATGTTGGAATAAGGTCAGCATTCCAGAGGATCATGTTTGTGCCTCATACAAACACTGATCAAACAAACCCTTAGTGGAAAAGAGGCTTGTGAGACACAAGTGTAAGGGAGGACTTTGAAGGGAGCCCTTCTAAGATTTGACGGGCAGCTAAAACTATTCCATTAGAGACCTTTAGCAAACAACACTGGTTCTCAAACATGTCCCCCTCTAAAGCTAAAAAAGGTTCATTATGGGCCATACAAAAAGCATCTTCATATTGTTAAACTGCACAATGTTTGTTAGTACTGTTAAAAGTTGGTGTTGGTGGCTCTATGAAATGTGCAGTTCGTGGGTAGTTTGTTGTTGCTTATTAAATCTAATTAAATATCTATTAATATTGTGAGAAATCAGGTTTTTTAGGTGCTTTGACTTTTTTCTTACTGGTAATTTAAACTATTGCTGAACATCTTGCAGATAATGAAACAATCATGACTGTCAACAACAGGTCACATCTCCCAGTGTTTACATTGTCTCTGATGAGGAAGAGGAAGCTGAGGCTGAGATTGATTTTGTATATGAAATTGAGGGAATTCCCCTATTCTTCTATGAGGATGATGATGATGAGGACAAGTTTGAGAAGGATAAAGACACTGATGATGAGGACTGGTCTGACTGGAAAGACAATGCTTATGACACCATGAGACCTGAAGGAGGGCTATTCTCACTTTGTCAATGGTGGGACAAGTGCGGACCTTCCATCTCAGCTGCTGCAAAGAGGAACAGATGTGTCCAGACTAATTCATGACTTGTTTTTCTGTTTCACAGGGCAGGACTCCTCATCACCTGCATCAACCAACCAATCATTCCTGCACCACCCTGCAACACAGCAGACCACTTGACTCTCAGCCAGTTTAGTGGAGGAGGACATTGTTACCATTTGCTTCTTCTGTGCTGGTTTAGGAAGCTTACATACAAAGGAAGATCTTTACATCTGTGCACAGAATTTAAAACAGTCAAGTAAGAAAATAATATTCTTAAAAGCATTTAGTTTTCCACATATCCAAACTGTAAATAAAAGCCTGACCACGTTCAGTTTAAATTTTGTTTTACTGTGAATACCGTGAATATGCTGTAAACAAGATTTTGTGTCACAGTACCTGAGGCTGGATTCCTCCTCTGCTTTCATGCAGCGCTCAAGTACAAGTACCCTTTCTTCCCACAGCTCACTAACTTTTGAAATTAAACATGAGTACACGCTTCAGAGAAAGTGTGCAACTGCTGAAATATTAACAACAGCCAGTGAACATCACAACCATCTGACGGTCCAAGCTGCATTTCAAACATCCCTCAAAGACAGCAGGTACAAGGTGATACAAGTACAGCCTGAGCATACACCTGTAGGGTAGCACGAAGGCATCGAGGCAAGAAAAAGAATCCAGCAGGCTGAAGAACAACTGAGTCAAACAGGAGTATGCTGCCATGATGCGGACAATTCAAAGGCTTTGGCTGTGAGAAGTTAACCATCACTTTATGAAACTGTGTGTTTTTAAGTCTGGTTTAATTCAAAATAAAACATGAATTGTCCAGATCTTTTATGCATAAAAAATGGTGATGTAATGAATTATGCCTTTATGATATTAATTAAATCAACAACAGCTTCTGTTCATCAACTGTCTTAGCAAAGCTCATGATGCTCATTCCCTGTTAACGCTGTCGTGAATGTGTAAGTTCAATTCTATGTTTATTACTGAGGTCATAGTTGTACTGTGCAATATATTAAAAGGCCAGAATATTTCAATATAAAGCAGTTAAGTGCATCACCATCACAAACTCTGACATCAGACCTAAATTATAGAACTGAAACGTCGACTGTCACATGTAAAAATGTTGGTATGTTAATATGAGCAAAAACAAGTTTTCAACAAGTTTTAATTATGTACAAACTGTACAGAGCGTAAACCTTTTAAATTTAACAGCATAGCCTGTCCTCTCTCAAGCCAGTTTACAGTTTGCTTCACAACGAGCAAGTAAGGATCTAAAAATAGTCAAGTTTTCATTTGTAATGTAATGTAATGAGCATCACAGTCTGATGAAACAAGTTTCAGGTGTTACGTTCCCACCCCGTTGAGTGAGGTTTGTTTACAGGTGCTGGGAAGTACTCTTGCATGTTAAATACAACAAAAACAAAACGATCAATTTTTGTGGCTCCATGGGGAGCTGCAATAAAACCAGATTGCCTCACTGTGGGGAATGTAAGCACCAGGGTTTTTTAAGGAAGAAGAATGTGTAGAATTAAAAAAATTATGATCTCTCTGAATTTGCAGCATAAATGGGACATTTTCTGTCCAATAATATTAAAGGAGTGCTGTACTAACTCAGAGGAGCTAACTTTACTTTACCAAGCAATCACCAGCCAAACATGTTTTCAAATGTTACATGTTACAGTAACTCTAATAATTGTCACTGATAACTCAAGTGATGTGTTACAGGATGCCTGTTTAAACACACAAAGTGCTTCGTGACACCCTGGTGTCGACCTCAGCACAAAGGAAACATCTGACTAATACAGACTTGAGACAGATTCACTGAATTAAGTGAACCTGGCTGTGAACAACATCTTCTCACTGTATCAAAAATGAAAAAATAAGAACTGAGCCAAACCCACAGTTTATCTGCCTTTTGCTGATCAGCCTCTTCATCTTGCCCCGACATTATTTTACAGACCATCTGGACTTCAAGAAAAGCAGCTTGGTGTGAAACATGACTTAAATTGCTCACAGTGCCACTGTAACTAAAATAAACCCAAATATACATTAGTATTTATTAAAGTAGAGTAAATAATTCAGGAGTCCACCAAATGTAACATCAGACAAACTAGTTGATGCCGAGACAGCCAGTTGACTCAGGGTTAAGTGTCACAGTGAGTTTAAACAGCACAGCATAAATTAAAGTTGTAGTCAAGATTTCAGGCAAAATGGGATCAGTCTTTTTGTGCTCGCTATAACTTAGAGGCCTGTTCATCTTTTAGGCTGGCTGACTGCAAGAGTACTCTGGTCTTCAGGAAGTCAGACACAAGTGGAGCAATGGCAGCAGGATTATTTAGATGGACGTGATGGTCGCCTGGTACGTTCACCACCTGGTGCTGAAAGAAATAAACAGGTACACGATGACACGAGTGTGCGGGACTCAAGTTAACTTGCAGTTACTAATAGTTTTGTTAGTGGAGACGTTTAGTTGCTGCATATCCTCCCTCATCAGCAGCACTTGACCAAGTTCCTGTATGTAGGTCAGTGTTGAGGTTCAGAGCTAAAACAATTCTGCTGCCTCTGAGACACTGAGCTTGTACTGCACTGCTGCTTTGCATCTATGCAGCTGTCTGTCTGTCTGTGAGGCACAATTACACACAAACAGGCTTAACGGCTAAAAATAAATATGAAGATGCGAGCGTACCTACTTTACACAAACAGACTATAAAAATACACTCACATTTCTGTCCCTGTAGGCCTGGAGAAGTGCTGATATAAATTTCTTTTGATCTGGTTCAGCAAATATTTTCTCAAAGCCATCTTCTGCACTGGAAGGATAAAGAAAAACATTGAATGTATATTTAGTGAGGTACAGTTTACTAATGTTGTACAGAGTTTAATAAAGGAAATCAGGAAATGTCAGGTGGTGGTGTATCTTACAGAACAACTAGGACAGGGGCTTGTATCCTCGACTGCATCTCCAGACTCTGCTCCAAACTGATGCGCACTACGTTTTTCTGAAAACAAAAAAACAAAAAGACTGTACATGCATTTCATGGGCAGCAACACCTTTGGGAGAGATAAAAAGACAAAGTGATGAGCTGGTGCAGTTCAGCAGTAACTTACCAGATTAATACGAAAATCTCGAGAGAACACCACTCCTGCAGGGAAAAAAACTTTTTTTTCACATTTTCTCAGAGAAAAACTCATAACAAACATATAAATAGAGAAAATAAAGACACACCTCCATCAACTTGAACTAGACCTCGCTCTAAAAGGATGTGCACAGACTGTTCAGACAGAGTTGGGTTTGCAGCCAGCAGCCTGAAAGAAATAACAGGATTTTTTTAAACAATTGTATAAACAAGGTTATTGGATGAGTGGATGTCCAGTTATTTCTTTCAAAGCATCCTGAGTAGGAAGAATGTAATACCTGTCGACTGCATTTTCATAAGTGTAAACCCTAGTCTTCTTTTCTTCTGTCTGTTTTTCAAAGCGAAGCATGTCATCAAACCCCTGCCTCATCACTTTAGGCACTTCTTTCTGCAAGAAAACAGATACGAATGATGAGGGAAGCAGTTCAAAACTAATGACACAAGTGGATTGTACAGAACATCTCTCTGTAAAATATTATGGAGTGGGGCAAAGATAAAATATGAACAAAGGACAGACCTGTGTCAGACTCAATTACATTGGTAACTAAAAACATGTCTTAAATGTGAAGCCTTTCAAAACGCAGGTAAGTACAAATATATATATATTTCTTTATTTACTTTCAGTCTAGAAATCATCAGAGATCGTTGTGAAGTTGCACAGCCATTTGGTGTAAATCAGGGGTCTCCAAGTTCCATAATTAATTTTAACTCTGAACCTGAGAGACATGTTGCTCCTCCTCTGTTGTACCTGCTGCTTTAGCAAATAATGCCCTCTACAGTCCCCACCAAGTTAACTTACATCAGGATCCTCCAGATACGGCTAGAAGTGCTGCTGGAAAAAGGGACGTCTGCCTTGCTTTGCTAGCTGCCACCAGGACTTTTTAACGACCTTTTTAATACCATGTATAAATTTATTATGTTTGAAGACCAAAGTATGACGGAAAACCAGTAGGAATGATGCGAGCAAGCAGTCTGTGATAAAAATTCCCATGATGATATAATTCATTAAATTAATGCCAACTGGATATACACAGCATGGATATAGGGATTCACCACCAGAAATGACTAATTCATTAAAGTTCATTTAAGGTTTTGATAGTAATGGACATTTGCCCATTATGAGATTTTATAACATCACTGCCAAGAGCAAATAAGAGAAAATGTTAGAAATCAAAGACTGTTTTTAACGGCCTGCAGATAACCACTTTTATGAATAGTGGTTGTGCAGATTCAATGTTGAAAGTGAAACACAAATCAAACTTTTATGGTCCAAATTTGAATCACTGCTTAACTAAAAAAATTCTCAACATGAACACCACGTTGCTGCTCTGCAGTCAGCTTCTGTGTAAAAGCTCTTAAAAGTACCAGATCTGTGGGCAAGAATCCATAAGAGTCCAGCAGTACGACAGCATCCACCATCTCAGGATACAGAGCACTGAACTGTGGAAAACACGACATGCACTAAATAACACATAGTGGAGCTAAACAGTCTCTTCAGAGTCGACATATGTATTGTGTGAAAATAGTGACAGGATGAAACAGCCTGTCGTGACACTGCCACTTACCAGTCCAGCAATGTTACCGCCTGAAATAAAATCAAAAGACAGCATGCAGATAAATATACCACAAACATTTAAAATAGCTGTAATGCTGCTGTAAATCTGCACTCACCCATACTGTGGCCTATGATGGAGAATTTATTCCACTGCAGAGCTGTGGGAGTTAATTTCACAGATCATCAACCAGGTTCAGTGTCTCATCACAGATACAGAGACTGTTTTAGCTGAAACGACAACATCACTTCTTTGGTTTAACTGCTGCACAGATGCACCAGAGATGTCTGGTACCATCTAAACCTCCCCCACAATATTAAATCATATATATGTTCTATATAAATTTATAATAATGCTATTTAAATACACGTGTCTATATTACAATGCCAAGTGTATGCAAAAACCCACAAAACCTTTGATTTGACAACTGAAATGAGCTTTCAACTATAGTCATCTTCAGAGCGTGGGGTTTTATTGGTTGTCATGGTGATTGCCAGTTGCCATCTTCATGTGTGAAAAAACTAAGATGTTGTTGACAGCACTGCAAAAAGCCAGAAAGTGGACCTTGAGTTAAGAATTCTTCAGAGGCAAAACCCTTTGGCTTTTTGAAAGAAAAACCTTCAATAAGTAAACGACTTATAACTAAACAACAGAAATGACTGAAATCTAGCAATCATTAATAAGGACCACAGTTTGTATGATGAGCACAACCACCCTCCCAAAACAAATATATCCCCTTAGAGACTTAAGCAAATGCTGATGTTTGATTTGTATTACTCGCTACAAGCAAGTCCTGCAGCTTGCTGAACTCACACACCGTCTATGACTCTGCGTACATCCATCACATATGAAGGGAAGGAGTAGAAAACTCCTGGAGCACGATGTGATGACAGGCCATGACCCGCCAGGTCCACCGCCACATATCTGCACTCTAAGGGGAAGGACAAAGAGAAGGGCTGGGTCTTACCATGCGATTGTCACATGGTTTCTTTAACAAGCTAAATACAAAAACACATTTGAGAGTGTTGAGTCACAAAATCAACAAGCAACAATTACTATGTCAGTGTCGTCTGAAAAGGGGAGTGGAAGCAAAATCGTAATCAAACAACATGCATGTGAGCCAATAAAGGATTGGCACCCGCTGTCCTTTTGGACGAGAGGCAGCTGTTGTAACAGCTGAGCTACAGCACCTGCGAGAAAACGCTGCACTGCACGGACACACGCTTTCTTCAAGCAAGGTCTAATTAGCCAAACACCTGTGTGTGTGTGTGTGTGTGTGTGTGTGTGTGTGTGTGTGGCAGCAAGAGTAGCTGAACATGTTGATGCACAGTAAATAAGGTGTATGAGAAAAATTAAAGGAGAGAGCGAAAAAAACCCAGTAATGCCCAAAATTGTCTGTGTGTCTTAGATTTTTACATTCAGAGAAAGAGCATATAACTCTAGGGAGAAGGTGATGGGAGCAGCATTACGTTTAACATTAAATTAACCATTTCGAACCAGAGTTACCTTTTGGTAGAAGGGGAATGAGGGTGTTGAATGTTCCACAGTTGTCAGCCCAGCCGTGCACACACAGCACAGGATGACCGTGATCAGGACCCCAGACTTTACCTCTGATCTCTCCCCATGGCACCGGCACACAGAGCTCTGAAACTAGACACATCATAGACACACACACACACACACACACACACACACACACGCGCGCGCGCGCGCAATCATCAATAATTTTGATAACTGATCCTCTATCATCTAGTAGTTGTCTCTATCGGAATCTTCCCATTCCCTGTGGATTTTAGTGCTTCTTCTGATTAAAAACATTTTTTTGTATTGAGTCTCTGGGCCACATCGAATTAAAGACATTCAAAAATCACAATTTCTCTCCACAAAACACAGATGTTGTTGTACAGCATGTAGCACACAGACAACCGCTTCTAACAAGACAGCACATCAGATTTAGCTGACATGTGAACACGATACACTTTCCTTTCTTTAAAGCAGTTGTTTTGGTTTTAAAAACGCCTGTTGGTGAATAAAACTTACTTGCTAGTTTCATTGTGCTGGAATGCAGGTGTCTGACGCCTTTCAAAGCTTGAATCATCTTTAAATACGCTTCCACTGTAATTAAAACTATAAAATGAATAAAATACTTCGGCAGGGAAGACTAAGGTTGCAGTGAACTTCTAAGTTTGATACTTTTCAAGCTTTTTTGACATTCACTGCTGCATTTCCGGACGTTGGAATACCACGTGACGCAAACTAAAGCTGCTATTGGATAGAGAGACATGCGGCGCTACAGTCTGAACCAATCACCTCGAAGACAAGGAGGCGCTCACCTTTCCCCCCGTTGAATAATAATTTATGCAGTTATTACCCTTTGAGAGGATAACCAGCAGAGGGCCTGCTGGTTTTTACAAAGGCAATGAAACGATCAGAGTCCACAGACATACACCGTCAATTATAAAGATACTGCACATGAGAAGAGAATGAGGAGAACATATTTTGTAACATTGCAATAAACTTGCAGGAGTTCATTTCAGTGGGTGCCGAGGATATACGAGACATCAAGATAGAACAGATAACATATAAATAAACAATAAACAATGCTAAAGAGAAAGATTAAAATAAAGTAAAGGGAAAATTACAGATGACAATAAGCTAAGATGAACAAGAAGTTAACACTGACTTATAGAAGATACAGCAGCAACAGTGCAGTGAGACAGATTAAATTAAATAAAAAGACAGAGGCAACAGAAAAGTCTGAATGTGGAGTTAAAGCAGAGTTTGATCAAGATGTGTGGAGTACAAAAACTGGTCTCAATGTTTAGTTACAGTAAGCAGACCTGCAGAGTTATGCCTGATTGTAGGCTGTCTGAAACTTGTCTTTATGTCACCTGCACAGAAACAGAAACTGAAATTGCAACGTTAAACTCGGTAACTTAGCCGTGGTATATAACTAGAGAATATCACTGATTTCTCTGGCACCCTTTAATTTTAAGTGCTTGAGATGCATTTAAAGTCACCAATGGCAACATAAAAGGACATTTTTAATGAGTCATGAATAAACTAATCTAAAACTGTACCAGCTATGCAATTCAAATGATCCTCTGTGGCATTTGGACTAAATGGGTTTGTCCTGTCCACAGGGCTTTTTTTTTTTTTTTTTAATGAAAGCTTCCTTTCTTGAGTTGGGAACTCGAGGGTGGTAACTCAAGTCCAATCAGTACAGGTGGCCCTAAGCAAGGCACCAAACCCCTAACTGCAGTTGGCACTTGACTGTGAAGCAGCCTCCTCACTTTGACATCTCTCCATACATTAATGCATGTGTATGGTTCCCATTTCTGCGTGTGGATATTTCAGGCTTTTTTTTTGCGTAAAGTAACAACACAGTGAGAAAAATTAATTTATCCATAAAAGATATTAATAAAACATACCCTCTCTCTTCTTTGTCTTCTGGTGAGATGAGTTATGAAAAGTGTAAATTGTTGTTTGTAAAGAGTTTCTGTTTCTGTCTGTATTGTTTATTTTACAGGCCTAATGAATCAGATGAGGAGATTTTGATTTTTATACAAAACATACATACAAAACTTGAGTTCAAAATCCATTGTTGTCTTTTATGTTGTTCCAAAGACAACATATATTTAATATATAAGCTGATCATTAAAAATGATATTTATATTAAGTACTTCATCATGTCTCTAACACACAGCTGTCAGTTTATTATGTAGCTGAAGCTGACATGTCTTTATTAACATAAATGCTTTAGATAAAACATCAAATGTGTCACAATTTCTGCCTCAGCTGTGCTTGTTTTTGTACAAGGCTCCCTTCACTGTTACAATCCCTACCTGTCCACCAGGTGCCCTCGGACTTCTCCACCTGTCCCTCTCACCTGACTCCCACGTCCAGCCACTTCATCCTGCCCTGCAGTAACCCCTCTCCAGCTATTCACTGTGGCTCAAAGGAGGGACAGAGAGGCAGAGTAGGTAGGAATAAGGCAGACATTGTATCTGACTCTGTCTCTGTCACAATACAGTTGAACAGCAGGACACATTCAGCCTCCAAACTGACTAGAAAGGTGACACCTGGCGCTTTCAGATGGTTTCAATAAAAGCAGAACATTACAATCTTCATGAACTGGGGATTTTATTGCAGGACTGTAAGACTGCATTAACAGTCAGTGAAGATAAATCACTTCATACTGGATCTAACAACAACTTTTAGTAGCTGACATTGAAGCTTTGAGTCTAGTGGCTTTGTGCTCAAAATATGTTTTTCTATGCAAGAGAATGCATCTTAAAGCTAGTACACCCCATTGCATTTCACACATGACTGACAGAATATGGATGCATCCTTCAGGAAAACTGCATCTCATTAAGAGATGAGAGTAATGACATGAAAGAAATGAAATTTATTTGTATTTCTTCACAAGTTTTAGTCACATTTAATGTTATTCCTTTGCCTAAACATAAACCTAGTGACCTAAACACAGTCTGTGTTTAATCTAAACACACACAGACACACTCACGTACACAAACACAGATATGCACATACACACACACACACACACACACACACACACACACACACACACACACACACACACACATTTGCATACCTTATTCTGGTAAGTATGATCTCCTTTATTCAAATGAGATTAAGGAGGGCATATCAAGGCTCAGGGTGATGAAACAGAAAATAAAGACTCCCCGAGTCATAATCATATCAGCAGCAACTCAGAAATGTTCCACATTAAGTTTAGAAGTGTTGTGAAGAGATTTGAGAGAGGTAGACGAATGGGCGGGCTGGAATAATTTAGTGACAGGACAGAGGGAGGGAGTATAAAAGGTCAGCTTTGGTGAGGGGCAGTCAGGTCAAGAAGAATTTGGTAAAGACAAACAGGATATTTTACTACTTTACAGGTAGGTACCATCTGTTTTAATTGACTCCAACTTAAATCATACAATATTTCTTGTTTATTGATCAAATCTGCTGATTTGGGGTAAACTGTCAGAGACTGAGAAGCGATAAAATATATGAAAAATAAATATAACTGAAATAATACAATTATTATGATTTTGATTCAGTTCAATTTGGTAGAAATATACAATCCTACATCATTAATTTAGGTTTCAGAGAAATGTCCTTGTGGAAAATATTTTTATAAATAAAGTTTTAAAGGAATAAAACAGTGCCACAATCATCAAATTAAAACTAGTTTATTGCAAAAAATAAAATCATGAAAAATAAACATATAGTATATATATGTAACATCTACATATACAACTGTCTATGAAGAGCAGAATTACCTTTATTGAGAAAAATATCTTCTGTTTACATGCTTTTTATTACCATGTGACATTTTTAAGAGCATCAAAACCAGCAGTGCGTCTGATTTCACTTCACATAAATTATGCAGGGTTTCATTACAGACTCAGTGAGGGCAGCTGAGGTAATGTATCAGCCTCTTTCTAGTAACGCTCTTGAATGCAGTGGCTCTTATCTGCTTGTCAAATTAACAGAAATATAATGCCGCATAGGATAAGGATAAGAATGTTTTTGTAACATGAAATGATCAGGGAAACTCATTTTCCCTGACTTTTCCTTTTCTTTTCTCTTTTTTTTATTCCTCAAATCAGTTGTTTCTTCATCCACTGAGGTCATGGCTGACTTTGACGCTGTCCTGAAGTTTTGGGGTCCAGTGGAGGCGGACTACGCTGCTCACGGGGGCCTGGTTCTGACCCGGTCAGTGGCTCTGACATGATAAGATTAACTCTTTCCTGTAGGTCAGGCGCTTCACTGGGCTGCACGCCAGGACTTTGGTAAAAAACTGCTTAGGATGCATTTCCTTATTCACTTAACTGTTCAATTATGTTCAAGTTTTATCTCTCACAGTGAAGGTCTTGAAACTGTGCCAGGAATAAAAGTTTGGTCTACCTCCAAGCTGATAAAAATATCTACACAAAAACACAGAGGACACGACCTCAGCTAACCTCACATCTCCTCTTGCTCTCAGTTTATTCACCGAGTACCCAGACACCCTCCAGCTCTTCCCCAAGTTTGCTGGCATTGCCCAGGGTGACCTGGCTGGCAACGCAGCTATTTCTGCCCATGGAGCCACCGTGCTGAAGAAGCTTGGTGAGCTGCTGAGGGCCAAAGGCAACCATGCCGCCATCCTCAAACCAATGGCCAACAGCCATGCCAACAAGCACAAGATCCCCATTAACAACTTCAAGGTGAAGTTTATGTACGAGGGAACACTGCATCTGCTGTGTCTCTTGCATGCATGCAAACCAATCTTAATGCAGTTTGCATGACTTTCTATGTATTTTTCTGTTCAGCTGATTGCAGAAATCATTGTTAAAGTCATGGAGGAGAAGGCAGGGCTTGATGCCACCGGGCAGCAAGCCCTGAGGAATATCTTGGCCATTGTGATTGCCGACATCGACACCCACTACAAAGAGCTGGGCTTTAGCGGCTGAAGACTGAGGTCATGAGTGGCGCCAGGGTCACACAACGTGAAAATTTCCCCATATTCAAATACTTTAATCCTCTGTACTCATATACATAGGTCCTACTTCTACTGATTTGTAATGATAGAAAATCTATTACAGCATCAGTATTAGAGTTAAAGAGCATAATAAGGCTAACAAATCCAGATTCTGTTGCAGCGTTATTAACTAGATTGTTGTAGATTCTGTTGTTGTGTCCACTCCTGTAACTGTGTAATCATAAGAAAATATTCTGTATTTCAGTTTAATGAGATTAATAATGTTCAGGATTCCTGTCTAACAACATGATATAAACTCTGCATACTACAAATAAAATTCTGATGCTCTACTCTGCTCATTATTTGTAGCCATATCCTAAGTTAAATTTTTTTTCCCAAAAAAAAAAAAATCTGACTTGAGTCTGTTTTATCACTTCCTGTGTGCTGCACACTAAGGCTTATAGAGTTAGAACTAATTGCTCATTGTAAGTCATAAAGTATAAGACAAAGGGTGTCTTTGTTAAGATTCGCTGTCTGAAATCTGATCCAGCCCACTGTTAGAGTCTGACAGTCCCAGATAGGAATCAGGTCAAGACTACAACACTTAACATCAAGTGTCTGTGCGCACGCACACACATACACACACACAGTCTCACAATCAAATGCACACAGATATAAAAGCATATCAATAAACGCCACTTGAACACTTCACTCACAGCTAATGTCACCACAGATCGTCCCACGGGCTGTGTGCGTATTATCTTTCAGACTCTCTTTTAGTTCTTGGTCACCTGATCCAGTGCCGACGTGACTGTGCTTTTGGCAGCAGCCACGTTACGGACTTTATCTCTTTTTCAACTTCCTGCAGCCCTCTTCATTTCCCATCATGACATTAGTTAAATCCCACATGGAGCAATTCAGTTTAGAGACAATTTAGACTTGTGACCCCTGAAAACAAAGCAGTGCCTCCTCTTCACGGATTGCAGGAGTCTATTAGTTTGCAGGTCAAAGAGATTTTTACCTTCACACATTGTTCATGACCACTCAGATTTGTATTTGGATATGTTGAGGGCCAAAAATACAGATCTGAGACAACAGCAGGGGTGTGGGGTTAGGGTGATAGTGAAACTTCATTTACTGTACAGATTGAAGATGTGGGTGATGATTACAGGTCTGGAGCCAGACGAGGGGCGAGAAATGTGAGGCATGATATTTGACTGCAACCAATTATTGTCCCTCATTCTTTTGATTAATTGATTAAACATTTGAGTTATTAAACGTATGTTTTGTAATATTGCACCAACTGTCGGGTTAAATTATCACCACAGTTAGGACAGACTTTCAGATTCTGGTGATCCTCAATCGTTTCCCCCATCACCATGTTGACATTATAGTTATTTTCTATTGTTATATGTTATTTTTTTTAAATATTTCTGCTAGCTGCCTTTCACAGACAATATATACATTCATGCTTCACTCTGCATCAAACAAAACAACTTTGATCATATGACTTTTCATCTCATGCTGTCATCAGGTCAGATTTTCCTTTTGTCCAATACTTATAATGTGTTAGCATGCTAACTTATCCTTTTAGCACTGAATAGAAAGAATGTAATTAACCTCAATTGATCATAGACTAAACTAAGATGTTAGACACTGTGATATCTTCCATTTACATGTATTTATGTAACAGCACTTCTTGATGTATCAGACAAGATTACCAGAAAAAGAAAATTCAGGGGAAAAAAAAAAATTCTCAGTCTTGCAAAAATGTTTTTACGCTCACTTGTGGTGGTTTTTGGCTTTTTTAAAAATTGCTGTGTGAATTGATGTTTTCACTCTTCTGATAAAGTCATCTTGTTGAGCCCTCATCTTCTTCAATGGTATAAAGGTCTTCTGCCTGCAAAAGTGGAGTCCACTCCTCATCTTGACAAACCAACTCCTGGTGATCACAGAACAGTAGTGGATGGAAACAAGCTTCCTCTTGTCTTTACTTCTGCTGATATTAGGCTGGCTTTTCTTGAAATTAGACAAAATGATGCAATACAGTTACAAACTTTCCACCTGCTAAACCTGGCATGAGACTTTTTTTGTCTTTTTCCTTTTCACTTTCTGTCAACAAACTTTTTAATAAATTAATTATTTCACCTATTGAAGTGACTTGTGCAGTTATAACTGTATGTCCTACTGGGCAGCGGACTAAGGGTTAATACTCAACAAAAACGCAATGAAGACAGGATGATGATGATGATGATGATGTTGCAGATATCACTGATTCATTCTGTGGATTGTCACAGACCTCTGAGGTGATTAAAAAAGGAGCCAAACACAAAGTTTGTCAGTGACACATTAGAGGTCACTCAAAGTAAAACATCTTGAACATGTTTCCTATGACAACAGCAGTGGAAAGAAGTAATCATGTCAACTGTTTGAGCGGTTAAGTGTTTCTGTTTGTGATGACTGTTGGATAAAGACACTGAGATATTGGCTTTATGACTGACATTCCCACTGACCCCCTGTTGTCCTTCCAGTCTCTGGCTTGACGCCATAACTGTGTTTGGTTAACTCATATGATGGATAATTGCCACGATGTAACTATTAATAGTGTTTGTGCGTGCGTGCATCAGTGCACGCATGCAGACGTGACACCAGGCACAATGCTTCTGCCCCCCGCCCCATCCACCCCTCCCCTGCCGAAGCCAGACCAACTGTTGACTGAACTGAGGTCAAACACTTCACAAACACGGCAGAGGACTCAGGTTACTTTGTTCAATCTGTGACAAAGGGGACATTTTTTTTTCCAACTAGATGTAGTCAAAGAACTCATATTGAATAAAGTCTGGATTTTCTAAAATGAAATGAATGCTTCTTGTCTGTCATGTTTTGTTACTTTCATTAATTGCATTCGTCCAAGAGTACATTCAATTTTTAACTTTAATAAAAAATGTTTTACCAATTCAAAGTTTCAGGATAAACAAGATTTTTATAAAATGTATCTGCACTCACATGCTGATATCTGAACACAGAGATTAGCTGAAGTGTTGTCCGGACCTCAAACACAGGAAAAGGAAGTCTTAGCCCAGATATGTTATCCAGATCTCCCTTGGCTAAACCAGAGGTCTCTAAACATCGTCTCTTGATCCAAATTCATTTAGCCACGAGTATTCTGCAAGAATTTCAGCATTGTTTTCACCAACCATCTAATCCCAACCAAACGAACACCAGCCAGTTAGCAGCAGAGTAGCATGAGTCTTTGCAGAATGATGGTGTGAGGAAAAAAAATCTAGTGTTTCCCCCGGAGGCCAAATCAACATCAGACAGCCAGCAGGTGAAAATGTTGAGAGAAGAGCCGCCAATATAATTAAAATCACCCGTGTGTTTGTACCTTGAATGAATGAGTCCATAGTTGAAAAGAAAAAAATCTTTATTAAGGTTCAAAGGTTTCTGTACTGGTTAAAAACACAAACTGAGCTTAGTTAATTTGCTGCATAAAGATTTAATTTGTCACTGTGGAAAAACAAGTTTTAGTGATGACATTAACGATGGCAGCGTGCCACATTAGTTCATGATAGTGAGCCAGCATGCACAATGCTCAGACCTTAAGACTGAGCAGCCAATTTAACTGTATTATTTACACCTGTTTTCCTACTATGAGATGCCAAAAGGTCCTTTGTGAAAAGGGCCTGTTGTTTACATCAAAAGTCAGACTTATTCATAAAGGATGAGAGAGGTTACTTAAAATTTAGACTCAGTAAATAGTTAAAAACCCCTCGGTAACTACTTCTGCTGACCTGCACTTCAGAAAAAAGTAATAAATAAACCAACCATGACTGCAGGAGGAGACAGAGAGCCAAAGCACAAACATATGATGCAAAGTGAAGAGAGGCTTTAAATTTACTACGAATCAATATATACATGAAAGAGTCACAGCGCTGTCCCTTCAGAGGAAACAGTCGTAGACGTTAATCAAAGCTCGGCTGGTCAATGTCTGGAGGCACCGTGCAGCGAGTCAGGTTGGACAGGTAGAGAGCAGTAGCCATGGGAACAAGGCCAGCCGCCACCTTCAGGATGGTCAGCAGCCTCTCTGTAGCATTGGTCACACCATCTGGTGTCTGGAGGGGATGAATATGACACAAGACTGCTTTTAAAGAAACAGAAAGACAGACTGTAGAGACACTTGATGTTGATGATGACTTGTAGTGTCAACAACTACTCAGCTACATAATCCACATACAAAGATATCCAAGGTTCCTTCAGGGTTCAAGTTCATTTTAAGACTTTTTTATTATCACATGCAGTGGAATACAAAGACCTCATGGCCTGTTTCATGATCACACCAACCATGGCATAAATGTATAGTGGAAAACCAGAAGACATGATGTGATCCAGAATTATTTATTTTACCACATTGTTTTCAGTAAATCACAGGATATACAAGTAACTGCTAAACAAGAATAAGTTAATAATAAGAACTGGAATAACTTAACATGTTTTGAGTTTATGTATACTTGGAAAGCAATGTACTTACTGCTCATAAAACATACATTACATACAAAATACCTAATGATAAAAAAATAAACTTACAAGTTATTTGTGCCTTTACAACCAGCAAAAAATGATGGTGGCACAAAGTTTTCACTGAAATCTTCACCTGCCCATTAGGATGAGCTTCCTTCCTACTGTAGCCAGCAGGAGCGGCAGTTTGGTTATAACAACAACTACTTTTAAGTGATAAATGTAAAAGATCTCCAGGCTCAGTGGATACAAAAACATATTGCACCTTATAAAGCCACGACAATTAATCAATTAATCTATTGTCAGAAAATCGTTACTATTTTAATCATCAGATAATCATTTTATTCCTAAGCAGAAAAAAGGTAAAGATTTGCTGGTTCCAGCCTCTCTAATGTGAGGATTAAAATAATTCATATAGTAATTTCTTGCACTCGGGCTCTGTCAGTTTTCAACATATTTTACAAACAAAATGATAAACTGAGAAAATAAAAATGGTCATTAGCTGCAGCCCTGCGATTAGCCATACAATCACAGAGTTCTAGGATCACTGCTCATGGCAAGCCACTAAAAACACTTAAAATATACTGATGTGGTTGTGGGGAAACTTACTGATTCAATGATTCCCCCCCCGTTCCCATCAATACCAGAAAACTTTGACGCGCCCCTGTGCTACATTGAAGGGCTTGTCTCTGAAAATGCTGTCTTAGGTTCAAACCACCCTCAATGTTTGGGACAAAATTTGATACAAACCTGATCCTCTGCAAAAAGCAAAGGGCAGTGGAGCGAAGCAGCCAGCTTTCTGACAGCGTCCAGGCGCTCTGTGGGGACCGAAGCGTTACGAGCTACAAGAAACGGGGCACCACAGGGCAGCCAGTCAGAGAGAGACACACAGAGAAAAGGCAGAGGTAAAGGTTGCTCATTTTCCAACAATATAGGGAGGGATGATCTATATAAATAATGAAAAATGGTCAGTCTTGGGCCATTTCTGCTCCATTTAATCCCCCTTTGCTCCTGTTTGTCTGCCTTGTGTGATTGAAGGAGCTGAGGACAGCAGACACACATTTGAAGAACTTAAGCCATTGTCCTACCATTAGTGACCATGAAGCAGACTTTTCCAAGGAAATATCCAGGGTCCAAATATTTCAGCGAAGCCTCTGCTGACTTGAAACTGTGACAAAACCAAATAATCCATGTCACATAATGAACTAACATGTTTTGACAATTTATGAATACTTGGAAAACAATGTACTTATTACACATAAAACAGACATTATATAGTCTAAACCAAGCAAGTGAGATCAGTAGCTCTTTCCTACATGATGACAATCAGGCCTTGGGCTTAGTAGCAGGATACTAAGCCAGTGGTTTTTGTTCTTTCTTGGCAGCAAAAAAAGTTGTAGTTGTAGTTGTAGTTAACAAAGCAGTGCATGCCTGGCTATAGGGTTCAAATTTCTTTACTAGTAAAATAACATACATGCTGTGTTTTACATGTTCATATGTAATTAAAGAGAAACAGATACCACTGATGCATACATACAGCTGTGAGGGATTTGTCTAAGAACACACAGGTACAATTTATTAGAGTAGATGATTTACCTGTGTGTGTTCAGGTGAGGAGAAATGTGAATATGGAATATATTACCTGAGCTCTGAGGTCAGGTTGATGATAAACACCACAAGGTCTATCCTTGGACGACTCTCCTCATTCTCCATGGGCAGGGGCAGACTCTTAGCGAGTCTCCTGATATACATAATTGTGGTCAGGTCAAGTGTGAATTAGATGTGTTCATATCAAGACAGTTGTGTAGGATTTTAAATTCTTTGCACTCATAATAAACAAAGATGATACTATATGCAAATTATTAAGCTGTATTATTTTGTACCAAGTCACATAGAAACAATTTACCAGTCACAATCTGGGATTTACGAGGACTCAAAAAATGCAGCATATCAGTCTTGAACTGAACTCCCAAAGTATATAACACTTTCTCTTGTTGATTAAACGATAGAGCTGAACAAAAAAGGATGTAAAGGGGCTATTTGTTCACCAAAACAAACCGTTAGAAACAAAATGCTGCAGTTGCATTCATTGAAGAGATGAACGATATTCATACTGTTAAAGAAGTCTAGCTCCAACAGCTGAGTGGCAGATGGTGTTTCTAGTTGTGTGCCTAATGACCATTTAATGTAACGGACAGCTGACTTAATCTGTGTAACAGGAAGAGGCAGTGCTCACACATTCACAGTGACAGTGGTCTCCTCCACCAGGGCGTCTGCTAAACTCTGCTGAAACTGCTCCTCGCTCTCCACCAGCTGGAGGGAAAAAACACTCCACGTAAATACAAAATCACAAAAACATTAATCTTTAAATACAATATATTGGTATAAAAAGAATGTCATTAATGCATAAATAACAATTTTTAGTTACAGTTTTTGTGACACTTTTACGCAATATAATTTGACTCTAGGTTAGACATCTGTATTTCCATTGTTTAAATTCAACACAGATACGTATACTGTTTATTCTCAGTATGCAGTACTATAGTGTCTGGTGTCTGGGAATACATTTTTCCTTCCTAAAAACTTTCACTGCAGGTCCTTTATATGCTCTGAGTGCAGTTTGGATTATTTTAAAACATCTCTTAAATACAAACTACAACTAAAACAACTGGAACAAATGGACAGTGATAGTTAATGTTTTCACCAATTAACCCACAAAATAAACTATCGAACTACAATCTCTGTTGACATTGTCAACCCTGAGCAGACCTAAGGAGATATTTTTATAATCCTGAGCAGATTAAACTGTCCAGTATTTCACAATAAAGCCAAATCAAATTTATTTATTAGATTATATGTATTTTACATATATTTATTAGATTAGAGATATTTAAATGTGTTCCAAATGTGTCTTATTCAGATAAAATTAGGCCTTTATGGCTCTATCCAGAAGAGATAAAAGGGGGCCAGTTCACCATAATAGTAACCTCACTTTACATTACATTTAATCCACTGTCAGCTCATCCCCGGGGCAGATAAATGAGTCTTAACACTGTTTGCGCTGTTTTCAACGAGTCAAACTAACTCGGTGTTTTGTCCCTGTAGCTGTCAATACTTAAAGCTGATGAATCACAAACTCACCAAGATATTCGCTGTGTTCAGACCAGGCAGTTTGCTGAACGGCTTCAACAACGACATCCTGATACAAACGCTTCAGTTCAGTGGGTTAATAGTTTCTGTGCTCATTTCAGACATGTTGTGTTCGCTCGCGCTTCTTTTCCGAACGTGCGTCTGACGTCATGCCGTGCTTCTTCATAGACAGACGCCGTCATGACGTTTTCCGTAGACAGTTATTTTCTGCCACCTACGGGCAGTTTTGCATTTCACTCACGATCCCCTGCAAGTACAGTTTATACATTTGGAGCGAAATTGCCGTTTCAGTGATTCAGAACGCCCCACCCGCAGAGAATCACCGGCTAGAAACGACTAATATCAGCAGAGACTGACTCAGGACCACTGATATTTTGGCAGGATAACTGAACTGATCAATATCTATTATGAATTTTATATGGATAAATGTAAAAAAACATGCTAAACAAAAAAAAAAATATTTTCTATGTGTATAAATTGAGTCAAAGTTTAAAGGAGGGGCCTAAGGGTGCTCTTGCTGCCTTACAAGCCCTTTGCTTGCCTTCCAAATATAATATACCTAATTTTGCAATATAGTGTGCAAACTGTATGCATAAACAGAGGGAAAAGTCATAGAAATATATATATAAAAACAGGCATATCTGAATGGAAGCAGAAAAGTTTATTCACTGAGTGGTGGCACAGCAATGTAGAACCCCCTACAACATCCAGGTTGTATCACAGCAAACAGGATACACTTCCCTGGGCCCTTGCGCGTCAGTATGTAAAGATGCACTTGAATGCACTTAAATATCAGGAACTGAGTGGAAATACGTGGATGACTTTTTCAGGGGAACAAGTGAGTTAATTTTCCAAAGTAGAAGCTCATCACATCACATCGCAACCTAAATTAAAGGAAGGCTCAGAGATGTGCATCAGATTTTCCAAATGAGATTGTTACGGCTTGAAGGCAGCAAATAAAACACAAACATCAGAAGTGCCTTCAGTCATTCACAGCTCATTTAAAAAAATTCTGCAACAGTTTTACCACATTAATGAGTCCGATCCGTGTAAATGAATCCACAGTGACCGAAACAGGTAATTTGTAATTGAACAGGAAAACACTATTAACATTTAAGGTCCAACTAAGGATAAAAAAAAAATAACAGCACTTCATGTGAGCAAAAATAAAAAACAGACTCAAAGTAAGGCTGCCATCTCTTCACTCACTCATACCTCATCACTGTCAAAATAACTGTACATAAAGATCAACAAGATGGCATAAAAAAAATGACTATACTGCTTCCAGGTGACACTAGCCTCACAATTCAGAGTCTTATAAAAGTTGGTTTGCATGTTTCCTCGACCGCCACCACTTAATTTGTTCCCTCATCCCCAAGTTAAGTTTCAGTGTCTTCCCCTGCTAATGTACACATCCCACTTTTAACATGAACACACATACAAAGCCAGCACACACGCGCGCACTCACACACACATACGCACGCACATCTCTCCATGCTCTTTTTTACTAAACAATATATGCAAATAAAAGACTTTGGAGGTCTCCTCCTGTTCATATCTCCCCAGACTCTCGCTCCTCAGAGCTGGACTGTCGATCCCGCTCATACGACAGTGATCTCTCTCGCTCCCTGCCCCTGGCTGTGTCCGCAGAGGGGGACCTCTCCCTGTCCTCCCAGTCTCTGTACTGCGCCCTGTCATCACGCCAAGCCTCGCCATATTGCTCTTGGGACAGCGAGCGCTCTCTTTCGCGGGTGTGAGATGATCTGTCTCTGGATGACCTGAGGACAGACCCACAGCAATACCTTAAATACATTTTTAAAAATTAACAGAAAGTAAACATTAAGCTAAAGACTGAGGACCTGATGCTCCTGATTTGAAATGGGCATTTCTTTTGCTGCGTTTATGTAGAAAGATGATTCTGATCTGGTAGCAAATTACACTAGTGTAATAATTCATATTCCATTTTCATTGTGTCAAAGCTGTTCACATTTTTAAAGCAACAAATATAAAACAGTCATGATAATGTCTGGTATTAAGTATACTGTACAAACTTGTGCAGCACTTTTTTTCTATGCTTAAAGGGCCAGTCGGCAGTTACCCGATTAACTGATTGGTTGTTTCAACGCTACATAAATTCTTAAGCAGTGAAATAGCATCAACCGAAGCAGGTTCCATTTTGCTTCCCACGTCAGGTGAATTGCTCACCGAGTTTTTAGGTTGGCACGGCAGAGAACAACCAACTTATATCACTGACTTTGCCTGCATTCACTTGGTTTATGTGCTCTGAACATGACAGGTATAAAACAGTAAATGTGTTGTCACTGGTTACATGATGTCAGTTTTACATAGTTGAGTCTCTGAGTTGTGTTAATTAAGTTGGTTACATTTATAGAAAACAAATCCTACTCTAATGATAGCTTCTGGATGTCTCAGTGTCTCAGGCGGATCAAAACCACACCTCTTTCTTTTGTGCCTGTGAGAATGGGAGCGTGAGCGATGCCTATCTTTGTGACGATGTTTCCTCTCTCTCTCACGGTCCCGATCTCCACCTTCTTCTCTGGAACGAGATGAGCGGTGGCGTCTTGAACGATGGGAGGACGAACTGCCTCCGTCCCTACAAAAATAATTTAATGGGGAAAAAGATTTAAAGGTTTAAAAACCACAGGGATGCTGCACTGCTATAAGCTATAGATTCTCGGAGCTAAAGGCTTGAATGCTGAAGCATACTGATGAACTTCAACATGATTGTTTCAGTTAGCAGATGAACATCTATGCATTACCGACAGTCATTTAACACATGGCATTTACTGTGTGAAAGTGTTTCTCCTCTTTTCCCCAATAGGTTACCATTTTATTTTTTTAATTATCACCATACTGAGTATTAGTCCTTTGTCAGTACTAAGGTGCTGTAGCACATCTGGTTTTGTATACAATTACAAACTTGGGTTTAAGTTTAATGCAGACTAACACTGCTTCCTACAATGAAACAAAACATCTTGTGTGGAATTTACACAAATATCTGATATCTGTTTCTAAGTACAAGTACAATTGATATGTCACTGCAGTTTAACTGAGTGAGTCACTCAGGGGTCTCTGAAAAAGACAAAACTGATTAAGTGGACAAAACAAACATACCTGTATCGATCTCCACTTCTAGATCTGGACCTAAGACAGGAACACAAATCAGTTTCCTTTTCCAGATAAACTCGACTTCTTTGTGTACGCATTAACAGTGGAAGTTAGACTGTTTCTTACCTCCTACGCTCTCTGTCCCTGTCTCGCTCTCTCTCCCATTCTCGCTCTCTTTCACGTTCTCGTTCCCGCTCCCGCTCTCTTTCCCGCTCTCGCTCAATCTCCCACTGTCGCTCCCTCTCATCCTCTTTTTCACGTTCCTCTCGTCTTCTCATTCGCATCCTCTCTTGTTTTTCTACAACTGCTTTCTGTATGAAACAAAAACAGCACAAAATTATAAAATACTAGCAGCTGATTGCATTAGTTGTATTGTAAAAACACAAACACAACTGAAATTTAATGCTAATTAAAGTTGCTTGTATGTGCAAGTGCCATTGCACCACTTACCCTTAGCTTTTCAAGCTTCTCACGGATTTCAATGAAGCCGAGGTGCAGTTTACCCCCAAAGTGGTCAGCCAGGCGACGATCATTGTCATGAAGTCCCAAGTAAGCAGAGCATACCTCACACACCCGGAGTTTTTGTTGTTGAAAGCTGGAGGCTGGCATCGAGTTTCTGTACACATCCTGCAAGAACAAAGGTTACAAAACTATGAAATTCCAGCAAATGAATTAAATACACATCAGTATTTTTGATTACTGACTCAAAAGCTTAAAAATGGAGATTTAATTAAATGTTTTCCCAGTCCGGCTTCTGTGATTAGGCGTTTTGAGAAGAGACTGTGTGTATAACTGCTTTTGGTTACGTTAAGTCAAAGAACGTGACAATGCATCAATGATGAAATTCATGACCGACATCAATAAACCACACAACTTGATCCAGAGACAGTAATATTTCAGGTCTAGTTAGTGACATGTATTTAAATACATTTTATAATGAATAAATAATACTTAAGTTCTTACCTCTGCTTCTTTCTTCAAGGCTCGGGTCTTTTCCACCATTTCCAGTAACTGCTGGGCTTCATCTACGTTCCCCTCACCCCCGAGCTGCTCCGCTCGAGCTAGCATCTTTCCAATCTCTTCGTTCAACTCATGGACACGTTCGGCCTTTTCAATGACAGGAGAAAGAGAGACAAAACAAATGAGCTCCAAGTTGTTAAAAAAACAAAACAAAAAAACCTAACTTTTATATTAGATTGTTGATAAAATGTAGAGATAAATCATTCCAGTTATAAAAACCACTGCATTATCAATAGGAGTGTCTACAGTATGTTTATTACCTTTGCAGCCACTTCAGCACTGATCTCATCCTGTGTCTCGGCCAGCCTCTTCTTGGCCAGCTCAGTCCTGCGGTCGCAGTCAGCAATGAAAGACTGAAGGTGCTCGGCAGCCTGTGAAGAAACACATGAAAAATGTTTTTAAGGTGTGTGAAGTACACACTGTGAGCTCTCAAGGAGAGACACGGAAGTTTTTTTTTATATATATATATATATATATATATATATATATACCTATATATATATATATATATATATATATATACAGTATATATAGATATAAACTAACTATATAAAAAAACTATTCTTGTTTCAGGAATAACGATAAAACAAAAATTTGATGCACATTTTCATTTCCACAAAACTTTCTCAAACACTACTCAAATTTCTTTAGTACTTTGTGAAATTCTCCAAGTGTAATTTTCTGACAGTACTAAATATATACACTGCCTGCTATTAAGTATGTGCCAACAAGCTTCATCTGCTACAAGCTGTCATCCCATGACATCCATTGTTTGACCCTGCTCGCCATAATCTTTCACATTAGCACTCCATTTTCTAATGCAGTCAGTCAGAATCCAACAACAGTCAAATATCATTTACATCTACATCACTTCTGAAAATAAATAGCAAAAGCAGAAAAGCAAGAGCATCTCAGGTTCTAATCTTCTTCTGCAACCGTCACATCATCAGGTAAACTTGGTAAAAGAAAACCTCTTAGAAGAAAGACACTTTTACACAGTCTGAAAAAAATGTACTGTAATCCACCCAACCTACTTTTCTTGGCAGGAGACATTTGTTAAATTTAGAATAATTATTATTTATTAATAACTGCAATTAAATGTAGATTTACAGGCAATCTTGATTAAATCAGGATAGGTTAGCAGGTATTGAGACTGAAAATAGAACTGGGAGAAAAGAAAACAAGGTGCTGCGTTGGTGTTGTTATAAGTATGGGTGAGAAAATGTAGAATTCATGAAGCCCAGCTCCAGTGATGTATCTGTAAGTTCATATTATCGTGAGGCAGGACTGTACAACACAGATTATAAGAATGACAATCATTTTATCCTGCACTGTAATGACTGAAATAAACAGCAGAATTACATTTTTAAGCTTTGGAGAGGTGTAACAGGAACCTGCTAAACAAGCAGCCCCAAAGCCATGAATCATCAGCGCACAACATTACAGGTAGTGCTCAGAAATATTTTTTTACATTGTAATGTCACAGTTTTTTATTGGATATCATCTTTTATCAAATATCAATAGACATCAAGCATCATTACAAAAACCCCCCTCAAGAAACAAGACATAGTAAGTCAACATGACTTCAAATAGCTACCATCAGATATCTGTAAAGTCACCAGAGTTTATTTTTGGTCAACCACCATTTGTAGGAGGGCAGTTCACAAGTGTTAAGGCTATTTAATGATAAAGATTTTTTTTAATCCTGCAGTGACTACAAAGGAATCATAGACAACAACTTTGTCAAAAGCTCTATGATTAAGTGTTTTGTGTATGAATATATGTAACTCACATCAAGTTCAAAGAAGTACTCCTGCTTCTTGGAGGCAATCTCGTAGTCTGCTCTCAAGGCCAAGTCATGGACTTTCATACACTCTCCCAGGTCCATTCTCTGCAGAAATCAGAAAGTCATCAATGTATTGTGTTTGTATGTTTTTGCATGTCACTTATCTTAATATCTAATGATTCCCTAATGTGAAATGATTTTGTGTTTGAGAGCATTTTAACTCGCATCACATTAAAGACTGCAAATGTGACATCCTTTTAATTTTAATGCTGACTCTGTATTGCTTTGCTGTATCCATATCATCCAATTATGTAGAGTGCAGTCACAAAATAGTGAGACAAGCACATTTCTATATTGGTCTTGAATGTGAAAACAAACAGTGATTTTGGTGTAAAAGTGCTGACTCTGTTTTAATTTTAGGGTATTTACATTCACATCCGATGCATTCTGTTTGAACTGTAGCCCTTTTAATTTCATTGTTTATATAGAAAGTAAGTGGACAAGTTAAAAGCTACATTCAGTTGATTACAGGCAAAATCTGGCTTAAGTCCATGACCTGAAAATCAGCTGACACTACCACTGGTTGCAATGCTATGTCAAGCTAGCACTGCAGCTACCTTGCCTTCATTTTACTTGCTTTCGGGCTATGAAAAGCACTGTCTTCGAAGTCTTGTGTGTATGATTAAGATCACTGACCTCCTCATCCTGGAATCAAACCACTGTATAAAAAAGGAGTTCACAGCACACAGTCAACACTTTACGCTGAACTTAGTTTTAGGTTCACTGTGTTGGAACAGGCCCAATACCAATGACAAAAACTATCCTATTACCTTTTGGGTGCAGTGTATAGGATACATGATGATGCGCGCTCTCTCTCTCTATCTGTAAGTGTGTGTCTATAAACATAATACTCACGGTGCCAGACAGAATATCATGAGGACATGAATCCAAGAGGTGACTTTTGCAGACTCGCTCATCTGTGAATTTGATTCTCTGCCTCATGGTATCTCCTTAAGAGAGGAAAACAGAAGCGCAGACAAGCATATTGGTTAGTGATTAGAACCATGTGACATCCGACTGAAACTAAGCACGATGTACAATAAACCATTTCGGCGGCATTCCTTGGATTAATTAGACACATCTGTGACCTGTGTGAACAGTAAAACCTAAAGTTAACTGCTGTGATGGTCTGATAATACAATTTCTACCCGAAAGAAACGGAGTCACCAAGAAAACATTACAGCAGATACGAGCAAGTAGAGTGCTAAAATATTACTGATATGGTTTTTGTTGTTTATTTACACAGCAGCTTAACTTACCGTGTGAAGTCAAACTCAAAAACAACAGGTAGCTAGCCAGCCGGCTACCCTCATGTTAGCTAGCTTGGTCTGCAAACCATGCCTCACTGTCACTGTCTAGCAGCCTTTTTAGCTTTTCGGCTAATGCTAGCAACAACACAAACTCCTGTTCCGATTTCCGATTAGGCACTACTCTCAAACATAGCCAACTGTGCTCACCGTCTCTCCCTGTCCCCATGAGCTGGTCCAGCATCGCTCGCATCTGTGCCTGGGCCGACATGTTTCTGGATGTTTAGCTAACGTTGTGTGAGTCACTCCTCGGCAGCTACAGTCCTCACACATGCAGCCTCCTCAACCGCAGGCCTCGTTGGCTCCTCCACCACCAACACGGACAACTTTTCCCACAAGGAAAAGAAACTCGAGTCCCGCTGAGCCAGCGAGCTGGTTGTGTGTAACGTTAGAACAATTAACCGGTTATTAAAGCACTTTAACACCGGCTAAATGTGACTTTGTGACGGTGGATGACTTCGAGTCGGTTGAGCAAGTGCAACGTCTGTTTGAAAACTGCTCGAGTCCCCCGGTCGTGTCGTGTGGCGAGTTGAGAGGGCGGTGACTGAATGTAGACGGGCCGTTTGGTTAGCCAACTGAATCTGTACCAAAATAAGTTATCGCTTCTTCTGTAACATACTATCTAACTGTATTTCTAGCTAGTTAGCTAGAAGTTGGCAAGTTTATTCAACGTCCGTTCTTCCGTCTTTCCACTTCCCCTCCGTGCGCGTCGCCCCAGAACGCGCTCTCGTGCCCCCGCCTCGAGGAGGTGCTGCAGTTAGTCTCGCGCGCTCAAGTAGGTCGGTTTGATGACGTTACACTTCGCCATTGAGATGACAAAAAAATTTAGATTTTCACCACACTGAATAATACGTATAGGACAAGTGAATAGTGGGGTTCTTGAACAGCCCCACCACATTTTGGAAAATTTAATCTTATATTTAATTATCATTAGCCATTTCTGTTGCTTAATTGATAAAGTTGCTGTTGACAAATTCCTCGGAAATTTGCCTAATTTCACAGGAGAGCTTAGCCTGGAAATTGGTACATAAACACAATTTTACAGAAGGGTCGGTCGATAATAAACAGAAATGTTAAATGTTATAATTGTATTCAGATTTCTTCGAAAAATATACGTTACGTTTGTGTTATGATGTCTTCATGTTTTACTATCAGAATCAATGTAACATTTTAACTTAACACATGCAGAAAAAACAAGACATTTTAACAATTGATTTAATTTAAATTAATGAAAACTGACGAGCATAACGTGTGCAAACTTTGCACTGGTTTTCACTACGTGTTACGGTGTCCTGACTTGTGCTGTACCACCTTGTGAATAAAGTGCATGAAGTTTTAAGAGCAGTAGTGTGCAGCTACGTAAACTGATGAGAAAGTCATTGCTGTCACAGATTAGTTGTACACGACATACTTTAATTTTCAGTACGTTAGTTACAAATAAAATTTATGTATGTATTAAAATGATATACACAATTTTTTTATTTATTTGTTTTTTGTGGTCAAACGTCAACACCGACACGCCCATATAAGTCATCCTAGTACCACCCATAGAAACGTCCCACCCTTCCTTCCTCTCACATATACTGGAAAAAATGGCGACGAGTATACTGCGGCTCCCTCTTCGACTGTCCCACAAAAACATGGGGATAATGAGCCGTAACAGCGGCTTGAAAGCATCAAACATATCCAGGGCGACTCAAAGCAGGACCGCAGTATCAACACCGTCTGGGGCAATCTTACCGAAACCGGATAAAGTGAGTTTTGTCCTGCCATGGTTACCGACTGAAAACCAACAAGAAATACGAGTGACATGGGGGCGGGACCTTGTTTTGAATTGACACCAGCTGTTGCGAGTAGAAATGCAGGGTGTGCGCTTTGTCAGTCTAATCAGCCAATGAAGGCATTTTTATTCGTGTGTAGAGGTGATTTCAGGAAGTAATTATACCTAAGTCAGTCAATTCTTAAATTAAATATTTTACACAAGGAGTGTGTATGGCGCGTAAATTTTGAGGTAAAAATGAGGTTACACATCTTTAACAGTTTTTTGTGAGAGAAAGTCGAGGAATATAATGTGTATTTTAAATTAATTAACGTCTGTTTATGGACTTAAGAATGTAAATGTTTTAGGCTTAGGAAGTTTTATTTTTTTTATGTGTAGGCCAGGTTGACAATATTGTGTTGCAGTAATCCTTATTGCTCTTCAGTACATTTTTCCCAGACAGTTCAACATAGCTGACAACAGGAACCAAAAAATTGAAAAATCCTCTTAAGGCCACAGGCAAGGCTCAAACTGTAAGATTTCTGCTGTGCAAAACAATTTAAGAATAGCTTTACTCATAGCTTGATCAACCCGCTGTGGGGCTACAATGCAAAATGAGCCAACCCCACACTTCTCCCACTCTCTCTGCAAGCTGCTTAAATGGTACCCTGTCCAAGATCTCCTGGGCATAATTTGATTAAGTGATTAAGCACATTAATGTAGGAATATGTAAAGAGATAATGAAGTCTTTAAACTAGATTTTATGACCGGGCCCCACTTCAAAATAGGAGTGAGGAGCAGTAGTAGTAAAGCAGGACTCAGTATGAAGCTCCAGTTATGTCAGCAGATATTGTGCTTAAACACAGCTTTCCCAACAGAAGTTGTTTGATAGTAAATACTTAGTTTTAACCTTAATATTGATCTAAAAGCACTTTAAAACCTTTGGAAAATGTTGCGTATTATGCCAGTTTGAGAAGATTTGCTGCCATTTTAGGCTAAATCCCCCAACCTCCAGTGTCTTTAAAGATTAGATGTTCATGTCTCAGTTTTCATGTCACTTAATAATATGTCTGTTTGTTTTCCAGACACCATTTGGTCTTATTCGTATGACAGTAGTGGTGGTGCCTTTCCTCTATGTGGGAACTCTGATCAGCAAGAACTTTGCCGCTCTCTTGGAGGAGCACGACATCTTTGTCCCCGAGGATGACGACGACGATGACTGAGCTAACTTCAGTAAATAAACGGTAAAGTCAAAGTGTACATTAACCACACCTTATTTAACCTTTAAACACTGTTGGTTGGGTCTCTTAATGCACAATCTTATCCACAGGTAAAGGGTGTGTCAGTGACATGTCAAAAGGTGTATTAGACAACAGGCAGCAATAGAGCACACGTGACATTTTTGTTGTTATGTACATCCACAGGGTGCAAACCAGCTGGCACAAGGAAGATGGGGAAGAAGGGAATGATGGGACACTACTTCCAAGTACATCCCTCTACCTCCACCCAACTTCCTCCTCTCTCCTCTGCTATTTATGTTATTTTCACTAAATTCAGTCTTTATGAAATCTCATATCATGTGAAGCTAGCATAACTACTAGTTACTGCCTTCACTCTTGTTTGCATGTTTGTCTCTGTCACTCAACAAACAGTGTTGATTACACGTGAATAAACACTTGTTCTTGTTTAATCTTAACAGTCTTTGTATGGTTGTTTCCAAGTACACAGTAGCTGCTATAATTGGTGTTCTGACTCTTCTAAGTTGTATTCAGTCATAATAACACACATTATTGTAATGATATGATGTCATATTTTAACGTATTGGCCTGCTCTCTTTGTTCTGCAAGGTTTAACAGTATCATTGTTCAGGTCTGTCTTGCTCCCTCTTGAATGGCAGCATTGGCCAGTCTCAGTTGTTCATTGAGAGAGCCCATCTCCAACTGGGTACGACCCTTCATGTTACACAGCTCTACATAGGCCTCCTTATAACGCTCATAGGCTGCTTCTTTCTCCTAGAGTGAGAGTTGAAACAAGTGTTGAAGACACATCAAAGGCAAGCAGAGAGGACCATGTAAATCATAGTCATAATTGTACAACATATCTGAGTGTTTCAATTTTGATCATTTGTGTAAGGCAGGAAGTCAGATCATCCAACATACCTTGGTAAGAGACTGCACCTCATTCTGTAGACAGCTGATTTCTTTTTTAAGATACTGCAACTCATTATCTTTTGCCCTTAGTAATGTCTGAAAGGCAACATAGGAAAATCTTATTACAACCTCTTTAAGATTTAAAATATTGGTTTCTATATGTATGTGGGACAGTGCTGGAGAGTAACTAATATAAATGTAATGCATTGTCACAGAATGAAGTACTTAACAGTATACAATGTAGTTAAATGTAGCTCCTAGTACTTGACGTAAATACTTCTTACACATTAAACTGTTGATCATTAATCCAATAATATATAAATGAAAAACAATTACAGGGACTGTTTGTCTGCATAACAAATTTATTTCATGTATAAAGTGCATTTTGCTGGTAATCCTTCTGAATGACTTTAAGCTTTTAATGGAGTATTTTTACAACGGTGTATTGCTGTTTCTAATTTAGTTGCTGGGATTTCTGGACGTCTTGACATAAAACCTTTCACTGCAGCAAGTGATGCATTTGGAAGCATGCGCTGTGATTCAGACAGTAGATGGCAGTATGTGCTGCACTATAACGTGACTGATCACACAAGCTCAACACAAATGAGGCCACTAGATGGGGAAAAAAAACACTTAACTGAAGTTGATATGGCAGCAGGGAGTCATTAGTCGGGATTCAAAACAAAACTGTAAAAATGGTTTAATTAATTTGTTTTATTAAAGTGGGTTCAAACTCCCAGAGCAGAAGCCTTAAATATCGCTTTGTGCTTTTCCCCATGACGACAGTCATGTCAATGTTTGTCCTTCAAGCCCAAGCTAATATTTCAGGTGCAGTAAATGAAACTAGGTTGGGTGCAACAAGAGGTTAAGATGTTTTAGTATTACCTACTTTCACATGAGTTGAGGTTATGTAGGATCTAATTTAGTCACAAACATTGAACTTATTACTATCAATACCTCCACTTCTGATGCAGTGTTGCCAAGAGGTACCATGTCCGACCTCTGACCTGTGATAAAATAACGCATGCGGCTGATCTCTTCTGCCAGTTTGGCCTTAAGTTCCTGGGAAGAGAACACAAATTATGCTGTGCAGAAAGATTGTGAACTCACAGCCTTAGTATTAAGATTCTAGCTTATTTACAGTTTGTAAGTTGGTGTTTTATTGTATAAAAACAGGTGTGTATATAAACCTGGTTCTCTCTTCGGAGTTGCTCCAGCTCCCTCTCTTTGTGACCAAGTTCAGTCTCTCGGCCTTTGCTGCTCTGCTCGGTGCGGCTCAGCTGCAGGCACTTCTGAGAGAAGCGTTCTGACAGCACATCTAACTCACTGTGCAAGCTGTCCGCCTGGGGCCTGACACGCACAAACACACGAGTTCTGGTGTAAATTATAATGCACTATCATGCAAGGGGTCACGGTCGAGTGGAGAACATCTTAAGCCTGCAGCGAGATGGAGAACTGGAGCTCTCAGTATGATAACAGAGTGACTGTAATAAACTTACATGTGGCCTCTGTATGAAGTATCCACGTGTGTGGCTCCTCCAGCCAGCCTCCTGGCCTTCTCCACCTCTCTCTCCAGCTCTTCTCTGTGTGCTGCTCTAAGTGCCTCCATTGCTGTGATGAAGAGTTTAGTTAATAAGTTATTTCAACTGTCTATGCTATCACCACCCTCACAGAGCACTATTAAAAACAACACAAGACAGTTAATTGTGAGCAGACACCAAGAACATAGCATGAAGAAACAACATCATTTTAAAAAGCATAAATACATAAAATACAGACAGGGGCTGGTTGTGAGAGTTATTCAGCAAAACATTGATTTGATGCTTGGTATTAGGCTTTACCTTTAGCAGCTGTCTGGCTCTCCTCCTGCAACCTTAGGTCTCTCTGTTCCTCCAGCTCCTTGATCTCCTTCGCATGCTTCTCTTGCAGCTCCTTCAGTACTTTCCGATGGGCTACTTCCATGGCTTCAAGTCTGGTCCTGCAGGGAGCCCCGGGACCACAAGGGCTGTCCACTTCTAACCCCATGGCTGCACGCTCCCTCTTAATGCTCTCCACCTGCTTTCGAAGAGAGAGGGCCTGGGAGATGGATGCATGGGGGAGCAAGGGGAGGAGGAAAATGATTAAGATGCACACTTATTCTGATTATTAACTGTTGGCTCTTTTTTTTTAATGGAGCCACTGCAAGTTCTTTCTTACCTCTTTTTGAAGTGCTTCAGCTGTATTTGTTTGAATAGTTTGGGCTCCATTTATGGATGGAAGAACACCATTTGAAGTTGATGTATCAGTTGCTAACACGACAGACTGTTTGACCTCCTCAGGGCTTGTTTGATATGTCTGAGAGCTAACGAGAGACTGTGACGCCCTTTGGGTGCTTGATTGATAAGCCTGGGCTCCAATGAGAGACTGCGCGCTCATGTTCCAAAATGACAGCTTCTCAAATTCGGCCCACTTCATGCTGACTTCTGTGTCCATGGTCTCAATGACAGGCGCAGGCACACACCCCTTTTTCAGCTCCATGGAGTCCCACCTGCTGCCCATCTCACTGACTGCGACCCCTTCCTCAAACCACTTGTTCCTCTCCTCCAATCGCTTTGCTTGCTCGCGGTCCCAGCCCTCCCCTTCCTCTCGCTGACTGGCTGGAGATAAGTCTGCGTCCAGATCCACGTCTAGGTGTTGGTGGTCGGCCTGATGGGATTCTGCAGCTGCGGTGGTGGTGGAGGAAGTGGTAAGTTCATAGCCAGAGTCCTTGCAGGTGAATTGAGCGGGGGGTTGGCATGACGACGGTCTCTGGGAGAGGGGGTTCTCTTTCTCACTGCCGGTGTCTGATTGGCTGAGGTCAGAATGCGACAGAAGGATAGTGTTACACATCAGAAGAAAGATGGTAGAAGGGATTCACTACACAGACAGACCACCCAATCACATTGTCTACATTTTTTCACAGGAATTTTCAGGTCAATGGAAAACCTGCTTTTTAATTTCTCATTAGAATAACATGGTAAACATCAAGTATTATGGATGTCCTGTTTTGAAAGTTATATATTTGTAATTATTAATCATATGTAATATATAATATGTTATGACAGACAAGCTGTAACAGATTCTGCTAATTTGGCTTGATATAAGCAAATATATCACTTTTATTCATTGTGTTATAATTATTTTATAATGGCTTATTACCTTGAACAAATCATGTCAGTGGCTTTTTCTAAGGCCAAGAATGAATTTGTGCCAACATTTATTATTAATTTTGACTCTCAAATACAAATCTCAGATATTTATTATGAGTTAATGGCAAAAGCTGGGCCAACAGAGTAGATATCATGGTAAATTTCTTTTTATTTTATTTTTTTACATGATATATCTTTGTAATATTTTTTGTAGACCAAAATTTAAACTGTTGACAATTCTTGGGTATTTTATCTTTTTTAAAAAATGCTTTGAATTTATTTTTATCTTTATACATAAATGTTGGGTATTTGTGTTTGCAAGCCAGCTTTAAGTGGCCTCCTGAGGTAGGTTGGATCAGTGAAAATATGCTTTCAGTACTTAAGTACAAATTATAGGAATTAAGAGTATTTCCTTTTAATGCCAGTTTATGCTTCTACTCTACTACGATAGAGTAATTGTGTAGAGCTGGAATATTGTACCTTTTACTTCATTACACTTATTTGACAGCCTTAGTTGCTATTTACTTTACAGTTTACAGTATTAATCCACACAACACTATCCAAACTTGTTAAAATTATCTCTCTACAACAGTATAACACTGCGTACATATTAAGGCATCAGCAATAATAATCAAAAATTGTGATATAGAATGCTAAAACTCACACAAAGCCATTTTTTGCATTGAACATTGGTGCTATAATCCTTGTACTTAATAAACATATTATTACACACATAAATAAGACTTTTGCTTGTGGGATTATTTTTACAGTGTGGTATTGCTAATTACACTCAAGTAAATGATGTGAATACTTCTTCATCACTCTCTCCCAGTTGAAAGTCAGACTCACTGCGTGTTGTTCTGGATCGCCTGCTTTAGTAACTTCACCCAGTTCCGCCGTATTCTCGAGGTCATAGCAGAGAGAGTGAACACTGCTTTCTTTGTCTGGTGGAGATCAAAAGACAGAGCAAAGACACACACACACACACACACACACACACACACACACACACATACTTTTAAACAGGAAGCAGCCAAACATGTAATTGATGTGGAAATAGGGAGAGGTGTGGGGAGGGGGGGGTCTCACTGTCCATCTGTCTGATGGTGTACTGGACAATACAATAAACGAAACACAACTACAGTAAATACATACTTGTATTTGGAGTCCATAGTTCTTCTCTACGTCACAGTCTGACACATTCACACAGGATGTCAGGTCGATCTCTCCGTCCAGATCATCTGACTGCACCACAATAAGAGAGGCTTCAATGTAGTCAAATGAGATTAGAGTTTGTAACCAAAGAAGGATGAATTGACTCAAGTAGGGATATATAACAATACTGGCCGGATTATGGTGTCAAGAAAATCTTTCATGTTACAGTATGTAGATTGAAAAGATTCACTGGAGGTCAACTTCCAGGAAATGTTCTTACAAGTCAGAAATGACATTTTTATGTCACATATCAGTTCCTACCTCCTCAGCCTCAGAGTCTCTGTAGTACCTCAGTGAAGTCTCGCCCAGAACAAACCAGTGTTTCATCCACTGAGCAAAACACAGTATACACCTTTAATCCTTTTGCTATGAGTGCATTAAACACATTCACTGACATTTTCAAAACTTAAAAAAAGTTTTATTTACCTTGCCATGTTCATCCAGTCTGGACATCCACCCCTTTAAGTAACAACACCTGAAATTAAAGAATTAAGAGGAAGCTCTTTGAGAGCATGGTGTAGTGGTTTCTGTCTCACACTTCTTCATGAAACTACAGGAAATGGAAACTGTCAGCAGACATATGTGTCTGTGTAAGATAACTATGTCATTCTGAATTGTGCACAGAGAGACAGGCAAAACTTTAAAGCATGAAAAATAGGAACTGTTCTTCAGAATGAGAATGTAAAATAGAAAGAGGTGTAGTTTTTGCAAACTGTCATCGTTATGGTTAAATGGTGAGAAATAGGATGAGAGGGATTAATTGATAATAAAACATAATTAGACTGACATGAAAACCAGCAGGTGCTATAAAAGCATGTTAGCACAAAGTAACATGAAATACTTACCATCAATGCACCATATTGTCCAGTATACATAATGAGAATGTAGAGACAGAAAGAGGCAATGAGAGAGAGGAACATGTGTGGTGTGATGTGAAATGAGGAAATAACAAATGTGACTTATCCACTTAGCTGTGAGTAGAAACATTATTTCATGTTGTTTGAACTGCTGCAACTTTTACATGTGTACATGTGATTGGAGAAACAAAATTTTGAATGTTTCATTTTGTGCCTTTGTGTCCTTCCTTCTATATGTTGACTCAGCTGTTTAAGGCATGAAACTGTAGGGCTGACGCTGCATTATACAGTGGTTGATAGCTTGAAACATCCTAGACTCTATTAATAAAAATGATAAATCATATGAACATGCTGGCCTAAAACATAAGAGTGCTAACTAATGCATTTTTTCCTGCAAGGTGCTTCTGTGAGAGGGGCACCTGAGGTAAAACAGCTGAAATAAATATCAGGGAGCTACTTTAGAATGAATGTATGAATGACCCATTTTCCTTCAAACACTCATGTGATTCATACAGATGCAGAGAGTCATGGGACTGTGCTCACCTGTGTCTGCGGGCATTCAGAAGCTGCTCGCTCTTTCACCTTTGAAGATCTGTTTTTGCCACTTTGATTATCTGAACACTTTGATAGAATAAAAGATTAAAAGCTCTGTTGTTTTGACATGGATTTCAGACTGAATGAGTCTGCAGTTACTGCATCTTACCTGTGTGTGAAGAGATGCAGTTGACTGCCTTCGAGATGATCGGCTGTTCTCAGAGTCCCGACATTTCTCTCGTCTGTCTCTGCCTCGTTCTCTGCCTCTCCCCCTCTCATCTGACTCAAGCCTTGTATTGTAGATGTCTACTTCATCTTGATACCTTCAAAGACAAATTAAAGTGTAGAGAAACTGAATAACAGAAGCAAAAATATGCCTTTGCAATGGCTCCAAGCACTCCTCTTATCTATAGCCGTAACTAAGGCAATTACTTACGGTCAGATCAAAAGATATCTTTAAAGTCTTTTCCACTGACTACAGTGCTTGTTTTCTAATCTACCAGCCACCACAGGAACATGAATACATTTAAGATGCATGGTTGTGGGACTTCTCTGATGAATATCCATGAACTGTACACCATGATACAATACAGTACCATGTATACTACCACCCACCTGTAAGTCCTGAGCTTGTGATCCCTACATGGACTCAGACTCTGGTTCCTCCTCCTCAGCCCTGGCAGCTCTTCCTCTGACTCCAGCTGGATCTTTGGAATATCAGCCAGAACAACGTAGTCGTCTATGGTCATCCCCACCTTAAATTTATAATGATTCATTTTAAGAAATGTGGTATGGAGAGTTGTCTGTGACAAGGCTAAACTAAACTAAAAATAGAGAGCTATCAGCTCTCTTCCTGGAGCATTGGAACAGCATTGACTGTTGTTTCTAAATGCTAACATGTTGAAGTTCAGCAGGTATATTAATTACTATGACTGAATGCCATTTATTTTGCAGATATTTTGTCATAAACAAGAATATCAGGCATTTTTAACGTTTTTATGGCGAGGGTGAAAAGTTAGAGGAAAAGAAGAGAATCATCATAGTTACTGTAATTTATTGTCAAAATGTTTCATTATGATCCAGAAATGTAAAATTCATGGCTATGCTAAAGGAGAAGTCAGTAGGCTTCATTCTCTGGATTATAAATGTCTGTACCATTCAAAAGGTATTTAGATATTTCAGTCGGTACCAAAGACATTGCCACCTACACTGCTAGCGTAGCTAAATATAAGTAATACCTGATATACGTACCTCCTCCACTTCCACTGCAGCCCTCTTAGATTCAGAAATCAGCAAGGCGTCCATGCCTCGCCTCATGTTGCTCCTACTCCTGTCACCGCTGACTGCATTAGTCCCCTCATTGCCCCTATCAGGTTCTGTGATTACAACATGTGACAGTGAACCACCAAGTACCTGAGAGTCTACACCTCGTCGTGATGTGGAGGAACCACGCGAGGGTGGTAGGCTGAGTAAAGAGTGCGAGGACCCCTGCCAGGAGCCCTGAGAAGGACTCAGCCTGCTATCTCTGGAGTAGGGCTCTCTTTGTGGGGTGTGGCTTTGTGTGCTGTAGCCATTCCTGTGCGGTGACACTTCACGGCTATTGCGAGAGCGAGTGTTGGTTGAGCTGTTGACTGCTGTTCTGGTTCGAGGAGATGCTTGAGATCCCTCATAAGAGTTTTGCTGGATAGCCGAGGACCCACGGCGGGAGATTGACTCCAGATTCCTGTAGAGTTTCTCAGAGTCCAAGCTGTGTTGGTATGAAGCTTGCGATGGACTTCTCGGCTCTCGGCAGGGTCCCTTTTGAGCATCATATCCACTGTTCTGTGAATGGAAAGAGTCTGTGTGTCTTTGAGAAGGGGTCGCACGAGAGGGTGAGGTGGGCCGAGAAGCAATGGACCCCCTCCTGCGAGATGGACTGGACCTGCCGGATGTATGTCGAGAAGGAGCGTGTGATGGAGGCTGAAAGGAACTGTGAGATGAGGAGTGGGACCTAGCCTGACTCCTGAAGAGGGAGCTCCTTCGTTGGGTTCCCACAGGAGATTCGGTTAACTTAAAGCGATCTGGACTCATGGAGCTGTGACGAGTGGGTGAATTCCTCTCTGAATTAGCTCCCCGTCTGAAGTTGGAGTGGTATGTGTATCTTTCGGGGGATTCGCTTCTCCAAGTGTCCTGTATATATGTCTCTTGGTTTCGCCTCTGCGAGGGCACGCCAAGGTTGACATTCCTGTATGGGACACAGGCTTTGGGCTCAAGGACGTAGTTGCTAGGTAGAGGATGCCCCCTTTCATAGTAACGAAACCGCCGTTTGTTGACCTCCTCCGTCTGCTGCTCACCATCACCTCTTCGATCTGGTGAGAAGTAGCCACTCTCTCGCTCCCTGTCTCCTCTGGACTCTGAAAATCACACAAGCTTAAGGACACTTAAAATGCAGCCTGTAATACAGCAAGAGCCCAAGTGTAGGTCAAAACAAAGATAACAGTACATTTAAGGATGCAACAAACCTTTCAAATTTTAAAGTTTTATTGTGCAGCATACATTTGTAGCAGTACCTGATGGCCGACGGGACCTGTCTCTGCTCCTCCTCTCATCCATCCAGGAGCTTTCAGTGCCGTGATGGGGAGAAGGGTCCAACCGGGTCATATCTCTTTGAGCCACACAGAACCTCCCTGGGCTGAGGGATCTGCTCCTTTCTTGACAGTCCAACTGATTTGGAGAACTGGAAAAAGGTAGTACGTGACCATTACTGATATATAGGTCAGGACGCTGGTAAAAACATGGAATTGCCAGTTGTAAAATATGTTTGATGGACAGTCACTTGGTTTGGTGACCAGGAGGGAGGCCTACATTGTTTTTTAAAAGGATTTTGAAACTTGATGATGCAAAACAGCTTGCTTTTTAACTGTAAGTTAGCTCAATACAAAAAAATCTTCCTCTCATAGGTGAAAGAAAAATGACGACTTCTTTGGTACAAATTAATCTCCTTGAATGGCTTAGTTGGGCTACACACCTCTGACTGCAATTATTAATATATTTTTGTAACTGACATCATATCACTTCACCAAACTAAACATAACATGCAAAGTGTTATAGAGTTCCAGTTTTAATACAAAATAAGCATACTTTATACTATGAAATAATATAGTTTATACTATGAAATAATACCATTTCTTCAAATATGTCAATCATCACATTAAACGTCATTAAGAGAAGTTAATCTATATACTAAACTTCAAAAGAGTAATCTCACAATCATCTAATTTTACAAACAGATGCAATGATGATTTATTTTACAGCAGAACAACCAATATTTTCTGTACAACTACGTCCAGTCTCCTTGTCTTTCATCAATTGTAGGGCTGCAAAAGAAAAAAACACAATTGAGATCCATTAGATTTGCCCTGCTTACCCAAGTGAAATTCACAACTGAAACAGTCACATGAATGCCACCGAATGTGGTGTCCACATGGAGTAGTTGCAGCAAAGTCGATATGAACCAGCTGATCTTTTACACATCAGACAAAGAACACTTGTTGTGTTCTTGTGTTTCAGACACATGGGCCAGAAGTGGCCATCGAACTGGCCTGGTGGGTCTGGCACTGTGTAGTTCCTAGACATGAACACTCTTTTGGAGTGAGCTGAGTTTCTGTCATGGATGTAAATTCCGTGTTCATGTTCCTTTTAGCTCTGTATCTGGGCTCCACTAGCAGCCTTTTCAGCAGGTAATACTTTACTGTGTGCACCAGCTAGTTACTACAATGGCTGTCAGGCAAGTACCATTCAGTTAGCTGCGTAGCTGCGTGCTCTGCTTGAAGACAACATGACATGAGAACAGTAAGAGCAAACCAAAACCAACAACAACACATGCAAAAAATGTTAGTGCAATTTTAACCTGAATTTTTGTATGTTTAATCAACTTAAGTATGGTCATAGACTCAACTAGACTTCTATGCAGTCACACTTTTTTGGAACCAGGGGAGTCGCCTCCTGCTGCCCACTAGAAAAACTGCAGGTTTTAGGCATTGGCTTCACATTTCAGTCCTGGAGGCTACAACTGCTTTACCTCTTCTTTTTTGCAGCCTATGCTAAAAAGTGGTTTCTAAAATCAGGGTAGAGAATACAGTCACCTGGATTGTATGTCAGTGTCACAGATATTAAGTTCCCACTCAGGACTCAGACTGTGGACCAGACTCCACTCATAGATCCAACCACCGCTGACGTCATCGCTATCATCACCACTGGCACTTGTGGTCGACTCAGACAGGGCGGGATTATCATCACCTGTCTCCTAGTTCGTGGAGCACAGAAGCACATTTCTAAGAAGCTGGAAAACTTAGAGATAGTCAAACTGTTTTTTGAGATTTTGAAGAGTTTTGTAAGAGATTTGTTGAGTTCATAATCAAGGCATTTTCTGTGGCAATGTTTAATTTGCTTGTGTCTGGATATAGGATATTTAGCTTTTTAATCACCTGTTTTCAAAACAGTGCTGATGCAGTTAGATTTGATTGAGAAACAAAACCACTGACATTTCATCACATTATGGCCCTGGAAAAAGGTCAACATCGCAATTACCTGATGGCTTTTTAAAATACAAACACGCAAAACAAGATAAACCTAACCTGCAGACACTAATATATAGTAAATTACCACAGTAAATTACCACCCCTAGTCCAAACATTAAGTTATATTTTACTTACTGGGACTTCTTGTTATCCTTCAGCCAAATCTGCCATCAAGCCTTTCAGCAGCTCACCTCTACATTTGCTCTACCTAAGCCAATACTTTTAGACTGCACAGGACGTAACTTAAGCTAGTCTCTGGTCGTGCTCATCATTATTTCATTGCTCTAGTGCTTTTGCATTACCAGAACCGCCCACTCAACTTCTTTCTCATCTTTGCCTTGATCGCTCCTTTGAATTTAACCTCACAATAACGATCAGATCAGAAAAATTAGCTTGTTTTAATTCTTGACCTCTTGACTGGATGCAGGCATAACTTTTAAGTGTTGGATTTTCTTTTCAGATCAAAATAAAGTTTACATTACAGTGATAACTTTACTAAAAAATAACATTCATGACTCGAATTCACTGTATATTTTAACTTAGATCAAACACTTTGTGTGACAGGACATGTTTGCGTGTGTCTTGGGCATATCAGATTACAACTCATTCCCTAAGGATTGTAATGAGCTTTCATTAATTAATGATACAGAATCAAATGCCACCTTGTTGTATTATCCTTCTCCCACCTTCTCAGTAGTTTCACTTGGTGATTGTGTTGTAGGTTGACATCATCACCTCAGTGTGCAGCTTGTGGAACCATTTTTATCACATCTGTCAGGGTAGCATGTCATTAAAAAGCACTTGACCCTGTTATTCATGATCTTGACCTCAATGTGTAATCTTGATGTACTTCTATTTAGAAATGTTACGCTAACTATGTATTATTATAATCACCGGTCACATAAACTTAGCCGCCACAAAGGAAATATTGGACTTAAGTGAATGACATGCTTCACTTTTAGCAAAATTATCTCAATCAAACAGCTCTATATTGCAATACACAATCAGTCTTGTTTCTTTATTTGCTTGTCTTCCACATCGGCCATCAGCTTGTAAGGACATTTCTCACAGGACTTTCAAAATCAAAAGATGTGATGTTTATGTGCTCTTGTGTGCTTTGGCTTGCTTCCATGCATGCTTGCTTGCTAATGTAATTGCTTATCTGAGCAGACATATAAGTGGGCCACCCTGCCACTCGCTAAAATTAACTGTTATACCAACTCACGTATTTTGGTGTTTATTTTAATTTTAATAGTCAAGAATGATGCAAGGTTGGGCTGGCAAACTAGCAAAGCTTAGCTAAACTACATTTAGGTTATTCAGCTAACAGTAAGGTGGCTTATGGATCTGAAATTGGTTGCATCATCACCACATTAGATCAGATAATTTGCACATGGTAAGCTAGTTTGTTACGTGGAGCCAATAGTCCAAATAAAATGTAAAAACGTCACAGATAACAATATTATTCTAAATATGATGGTTTGATGATATGATGATTTGATATGATGACATTTTTCAGCAATCAACATTTATTTTAGTGCTCAGTCGTGATTTCTCACTTATGGTCACAGTGAGTGTGAGTGTGAGTGTGGACAGTAGGATGGTGATTGTAATTCATTTGAACAGCCACTAATGTCATTAATAATAAAGATTTTTATAAATCCTTTGGCTTGTGCAGCACTCAAACTGCATGAATTTATTGTTAACGTTAACTTGTAACATCGTTTTGCTAATATTATGTTAACATATATGCCTTTAACCTGAACTTGACAGTTCTTCACTACCTGTAGTCTTAACCAGTGTTCACGTCGTTTAGTTCACATTATGATAATTTACTCATTTTTTCACATTTTTTTCTATCTTTTAAAGATGCTAAATTATGCAGTGTTTGTTGATAAAGAATTGTTTGTGTATACTTTTCTATATTTTTCTTTATGTAATAAATAAGAAAGGGTGGCCTGATTACTTCTTGTTATTGTGTAGCTATAATCTGAATTTGGTACAGCTTACCTTATATTTTCCATTGAGCTTTTGTACAAAGTATCAGTCATAGTGGTATCAGGGATTCCAGACAGGGTTTTACTTGCTGTTGGCTCCGAAAGGAGATTAATGGTATTGAATATCACTACATCTGAGTATCTGTGATAATGCAACACCATGTCATAAAAGTATGGAGTTAATCATGTACATACCCACTCCTGTGAACAGCCCTGTTGTGAAGCAGCAGCAGTGATGGTGTTGCTGCTGAGGTGCATATGATCTGGCCGCAAGCAGGAGCTGCAGCGTGAGGGGTCAAAGGTGTTGGGCTGGAACTGACAGCAGTAGTAGTCCCTCGCAGGAGGCGCCATGTTGATTCTGCTGAATCTGCCCTGTCATCTGTAGTGTGTTATTCTAGCTATTGTCAGACACCTGCAATAGCCTTTGGCTGATTTATTTTCAGTAGAACTTTTGTGGCCTTATCTCCCAGGGGGCTCCTGGTGGGCTCTAGTTAGGCATAATTAATTAGCATAATATAAACAACAGCTATCATCAAAACAACTATGATCTCATTAGTTATGATTAAACAGGCTCCAAGAGATTAACAGTTAATTCTTTAGCTGTCTATATTTAATATTGTATATGAGCAGAAAAATAACAATACAACTAATGTATGTTTTTAAGGTCATGTGTTTGCTATAAATAGAGCTCAATGAGTCATGCCTCCTCCATGTCACTAACAATGTATAATCTCTTAAGGAGAGTTTGTGAGGACAGTTACTCAAATATCCTGTTGACTGAAATGCACACCGCTATTGATGGGATACCTTTACTGCCCTGAGCAGAAAACTGTGACAGTGTGTAATGTCACCATTACATAGAGGGAATCTTCCAGTATAAGGTATCTACGACAAGGCACAAAAAGAAATATGGTACAATGAGACAAGTTACCTTATGAAGCTATTCCAAAGTCTTCACTTTGAGATGTAAAAAGATGAAACATTTCTGAATGCTTTATTTTCAATGGAAGATCCTTAACTGAAAGCCCAGTTTCTTCACACCTGAATGGAAATGGTCTGGAATGGTCATAGGCTACAGAGGCTGGGGTCTTTCTGATGAAAACAAAAACATTCATTGGTTCCCACAGTGGCCCGATGGTGTGACTGTGTCCTATCAAATATCATCATCTTTAGAAAGTGAAATATAGCACTGAGTCCTCCTGACAGATGTCTTATGGACGGTGGTGGGCCTGTACACAGATGGTTACTTTGACAGTTCAGCCACAAAGAGGAGAGACAAAGGAGCAGAACACATAGAGGACAGGGGGTTACAGAGTCTGGAAATGTGAAGTGAAAAATAAAATAAAATCATCATTGGACAGAACAATATATCAAGCATCAGGTGACTTAATTGAGTCTTTTTATATTTAGGAAAGCATATTTATTTACATTGCTTGAAAGTGTGAGAGGAAATGACTAATAGTATTTTCATGTTTTGCATTCAATATGGATCTATGGCTTAGAGCACTTAGCTTAGTTTAACACAGAGTTGGAAACTCTGAGAATAAACTTGCTTATCTCTATCTAGTGTATAAAATATGCCTCTTAGCAGCTCTAAGTCTCACTAATTAGCATGAAATATCTAGAAAAAAGATGTTTCTCACTTCTTTCACTCTGTATGCGAACTTAAAATGCCTCTTGACTCCAGCCTCACAATATCATTACCATGGGTATGGATGTCTAACTCTTGATTTGTAGTGTATTTAACAATGCTATTTTAAAATGATAGTCTGATTTTTCTTGGGAAATATAAGTTTATTGCTTTTTGCCAAGAGTTACATGAGAAGATTGACTTAAATTAATCTACATATGGTTGGCTCTAAACTGTAGTATACTATATATAAGAAGTAAATGTTATCTTTGCTGTCCAGTTAGCCTCTAAAAAGTCCTGCACATAACCCCAATAACTTGTTTTCACATTTTCGTATTTGCAAAGATTTAACAAACAAGATATAGGCTGATTCATCGGTTAGCCTAGGATGCGTTGGTTGGTGGACTTTTTATTTGGACACAGTCAGGCCGGCTCTTTTACCTGTTTCAGTCTTTAGAGCAGAAACAATCATTTACTTTAAACATGTTGCAAAGGAACAAGAGAGGCAAAAAGGAAGGATTTTCACAGGGGTTAAAGGGTAAGAGCACCAAAACACAGCATCTCAGTAATGACATGGTAATAATGGAGTAAGTTTGTAAATAGTTGAGCCAGGCCTTACAACCTCATGCAGTGCAGCCAAACACAATTCAAACATACAGGACTTTATTTTTAACTAATAAAGTGAGTTTTCAAAATTTTCCAAAGCTTTCAAGGAATTTTTCAAAAATACCAAAATATGTCTGGCAGATTAATGAGCAGTGTGAGACATGGCACAAAATGTTCACAATGTAGATTATTTTAATTTGATGAAAATGGAGTTTGAATTTGTACAAATATGTATTTAGCATTAATGGAGTGCTGGAATAAACAGTCAGACTTCAAAGGCACTTAAGGGACAAACCTTCCCTAAAAAAAATTAATTTGCTATATTATATCAACAAACCTAAAGCAACATACAGTGTAATAGCAGAGTAATACACCCTGTTAATGAGGTCATTCATTAGCTCTACTTTATTCTCTGCACCAAACTCCTTTGAGCAAGTACAGTGTGTCTCTGAAAACCATTGGCATCATTGGTTGAGTTCATTCCCATCGGGTGACGAAGTGCTGAGACTGTTTTCAGTGTTTGAACAAGCCACAAGAAGGGGCCTTTTGTCTCAACAGAGCAATCAGTGTTTGTGTGTATGTGTACATATACATATACCGTACAGGGAACAAACCGAAGAAAAAACATGCACATTCAGGTGCTCACCTTCTCAGGCTCTTTCTCTCTCGTAAACAGGTGCACGTACACACAACTGAGCAGAAATGACATCATCAAACATCCACAGAGATGGTGTGTATTTATAAATGTACTTTGTCTGTCGCTTGTTTTAAAATGATTAGTGAGAACTGAGTCCTGAGGCCCAGTTTGCTCTGTGGGTGTGTGTGTGTGCGTGTGTGTGTGTGTGTGGGTATGTAAGCTTAGACCATGTTAAAAGTTCCTGATGATTAATTACATTTTTGTAAGCCTGCATTTTGTCATCCAACATTATCAAGTGGACCTCTAAGACACAGGAGTATAATTAAACATTTTTGGCAAGTAAAATGACAATTAAGGAGAGGTATTTTTGTCTTCTGCTGTGTGTCACATTCATACTGTGGCTGCATTCAGCCTCTCTGGCAGCCGTTGCTATAATGGGAGAGTAGAGCCAGTATCCATGGAAATGCAGTTGGTGAAGTTCATCTCACACAACTTTTAAACAAACAGGAAGGTTCAAATATTTTACTGATTCTACTAAACCACCTTCATGATCATAACTGTGACTTTTGTATTTCTGTTAGAGCATCATTTTCTTCTGTTTTCTCTTTTAAATAACTTTTAATAACTGATAGAGGTGATGTTGTCAAGAGTTCCCTCCAATTGATGCTATAAATCATTTCCTCTTATACAAAACTTAAAGGGGACATATTATGAAAAACACATTTTTTCTTGCCAATACATATTTAAACTAGTCCCCGCTCAGCCTAACAACTCAGAGAATGAGGAAGGCAAACAAGTCCTGCATCGTCTCTGCAGCCCACCCACAGGTAAAATGGGGCTCCTACTGGCTGTTCAGATTCAGCTCCTGTCGTTACGTAACAACAGGAGTGATTTACATAGGCTGTCCTCCTCTGAGTGAAACCACTGAGAGGGGGCATTCATCCCGCTAAGTGAAGTTCGTTGTTTCCAGCAGTAAGCTAGCAGTGTGTCGCAATGTCATCGGTCAGAGCCAGACATGCAAATTGTTGTCGGGAGCAGTAGCCATGTTGGATACCGGTCCTGCACCGCTCTGCACCCTCCCCCTTCATTGTCATTCAGGCAGCCAATCAGCACAGTGCCTCATTATCATAGCCTCCCCACCAGCTCAGGACTATGCATAGATAATGAAGGTAGAGAGTGGGAGACTGGAGACCCTCCTCAGAGGCTGAATTTCAGATTTTTTTGCAAAAAAATTCAAAAGCTTGTTTTTAAGACATCCAGGACCTGTTTAAAACAGCTTTCAGTTGCCATAATATGTCCCCTTTAAGAGATATATTGTTATATTGTGTGATCACTGACCACTGTGGTGGTGCATCTGATGTGGGATTGTTAGCAGTTTCATTTCCAGCCCTGAAGACAAATCAGACAAAGTAAGTGCAGGTGAACATAGTGAAGCATTTAGCAGTTATGAAGAGCCAGATTTCCTCAGAGGATGGTGGAGACCAAAAACAGAGTGAAAGGTACAGTGAATATTGGGCTTCCATCAGGTGAAGCAAAGCTGCAAATGAATGCTAATGTTGCTCAGTGTCTATGGATGTGTAAATATACAACTGCTTGCCAGCATAAGGACAAAATGAAATTAATTTGGGTTTATTTGAAAATGGCAACCTCTTATGTTGTATCATAAGAGTCTTCAGGGGTCCCTGGTCACAAGATCAGCAGAAAAAGCCATTACAAACTAATTCTTCATATTTAACTTGATATACTCACCAGTGCAGATGTCTTTGTAAGTTTTAATTAAAAAGTTATCTAAAATGTTATACTTTTCTTAATTTATAATGCCTTTTATTTTGTCCACTTTGCAGCAATTCATGGATATGTACGCGCATGTGGTTTGTGCTCAGCTTTTAGCATTGTGGGTTTTACGTCAGAGTTACAAACATCACGTGTAATCGATTCTTTCTCTCTGCAACTCTCTGTCAACTGCAGGCAAAATAACATCAAATATCTAGTTAAAAAAAACAAAAACAAAGGAACAGTGCCCTGTGAAAGAGGTTTTCCTAATAAGACCAATCAAAAATTATAATTAAATCCCCATCAGCAATCACCTCAGCATAGAGGCTAAAAATTGATTGAGCACTCCTAACCTTGATCCTACCCCTAACCCAGGGCAAATATTGATCATGACCAGTATTCCTGCTCAGAACAACCTTCTGAACCAAACAACTTTAACCATCTTTTTCATGGTCGGATCAACAAGCCCACACATTTTCTAAATAAATCCATATTTTGTGTTTCATTTAAATCACTGTAGCTCTTTGTCATGCTAATCCTGCATCACAGAATTAGTTATACAATAAAATTTTACAAGTGAAAAATGTTTTTTCTTGAGATAAAATAATTTTTATTTTTATGCTGTGTACTGACAAACACTTCATCTTCAGTGTTACAAACATGCTTTGACTATGGCCTATGATTCTCTCAAGTCATTGTTAACATTTTGTCACTGACCTTTTTGTCTACCACATGAAATTCTCACATTTGATTGATAACACTTCTCCAATTAGTGCTTATTTATCTATCCCTCACCAGTTTTCAATTAGAGCATCCACAACTGTTGTATAAACAGTTCCAATATATTACAGCTGTACTATTTAATTTAATGACATGTAACAATACACAGTCAATCTATTAAACATGTATTAACTGGCAGGTTTGAGACAGTAGACGCTGAGGTTCTTAAATGATCATGTTGACCCTTAAACTATTATGTTTTAAAGTTTTATTTTTATTTTATTTATTTATTTTATAAATCTACTCTCCTGGAGCTTTTAGCTTCATCTCATGGCCTTCATTAGTGATTGAGTTTGCTCAGTTGTCATGGAGAATGAAAGTATGTACTTCTAACTTAACTTTAAAAAATCTAATAAAATAATGTTTCACAACAACATTGAGAGTTTTAGCTGTTGATTTTAATACACCTTTATGTCCTATCTGCTGTGTTACAGCTTTACATTTATGCATCTGCTTATACTGCTTATAAATGTTAAATAGGGAGTTTTACTTCATATAACCATTGTCACACAAAAAGTTTCCAGTCTTGAAAAACTTTTGAAACTTTTCAAACCATTTAATAGAAAGTGTGCAGAATTGGCAAATGTCAGAACAGATTTCTCTGTTTCAGCAAGAAAAATTCAGTCTGGTGCCTTTTGTGGTGAAAGCAGTTGTGTTATGTAAGCCTGTCTGGAGAGAAATTAAAGAAATGCTTGGAACAGTTATTTAGACAACGAAAAGTGCCAAAGAAAGTAAAGAACCTGCCAAATCTAAGAACAGGTTCTTGGAGTTGTTTTTGTATTAATCTCATAAAATGTTCAAGAAGTTGAGGAAGAGCCATAGATTAAGACAAAATACTCAAAACAACAAAGAGCATGTGGTGTGTTGCTGTTTCTAGTGTACATAGCAACATTGTATGCAGTTTTTATTTAGAGTAAATTTATTCTACTGCTGGGTGTGATGGCCCCCCCTCGGCCTACTTTTCTAAAAACACTTTGACCTGGATCAGCTCTTGGAGTGAGAAATGAGGCGTCCGCCTGCTTCTGAGTAAATTGGCTCTCCTGGCATTCGTGGGGGAGTCATGAAGCAGGGCCACAGAGGGCAGCCAGCACTACACAAAATAGCTCCCATCATCTGCTTATCAAATTTAAAAAAGGACTGTTGGGGAGAGTTATTATAATGGTGTTGAGGGCTTTCAGTGGTGATTTCTGTCATTGACCTTCACTCTGGGAAAAATCGTATCGTAAGTGTGTTTGCATGATAGTGTGTGTGTGTGTGTGTGTGTGTGTGTGTGTGCACGTGCATTTTAACGCTTTTATGTGTGTGTGATACATGGAAGTGATGGATGGTCCTGATAGAGACAGAAATACAGAAGTGCCCCCAGCAAAATATGCCACTAAAATGCATTAATATCTCACTGCCACCTAGATCAGTGCTATTTCTATACACAGATGGCCGTGTTGGCAGCGGGGACGGTCTTTCCTTCACCTCGCTCAGCTTCATGTCCCACTGCATGACTTAACACTCTCTAATTAGAGGCTTTTCTATTAGACACACATACATACACACATGCCTTTGACATTTTTTCTGTGTAGCATAGCTACACAGACTTTTTTTAAAATCTTAATGCTTCAATAATATTAATTTATATTTACGTGTTATTGTACATTATGTGCAACCCACATTTATTTCTCGAGTGTAACTGCCACCTCGTATTTGATTGTAAAACTTGTGTGCATGATTCATCAGACCGTTACCTTTACTGGCCAACGCAACAGAAACAACTTGTCTTTCATTCACACTTGTTACATGGAGGACATTATGTTCCTTCAACTGTGAGTTATTCTCAATCTCAACCCACTCACTCCCTCCATGTGCCCACTTAGTTAATCCCCTAACCTCTGACCTGTGCCCACACTTGCTCAGTGCTATATTACTGTACCCCAGCCTCCCGCCTACGCAATTTAACACCCACCGGTTGTCTCATGAAACTAAAAAGAAAGGAGCTTTAAAAATAAACGATGTAGAGAGAGAGGGAGAGCGTGTACATGTGTATTTATGTGCGGGAGAAATACAAGAAAGACGGGAAAAAATAAGGTTACCATGGAAACTAAAGAGTTGTGTCTAATTGGCAATAACACCTCAAAGAGATCTGAAATAAGGAGCCTTAAAGCTGGCCTCACACAGCAGCATGAATATGGCTGACACCGCGCTGCGATGCTCACTCAACATGGCTTTTTTATTTATTAATGCTTATTTATTTATTAACAGTGACTGATGGCGTCCAATATGTCCAGAGCAACAAGTACAAAACGGTTTGGCTGAAGCAGCAGAAGCAGCCATTTCTCTGTTTGGTCTATTTCTGGGATGAATGGTTATCAGAAACCAAAAGCAGGGGAGATTATTTGGCACTCAGGTAGCACTCCAGATTGATTCAGCATCCCACACACACACACACACACACACACACACACACAATCAAACGTCAACCAGGCTGCCAAAAGAAAATCCCTCTTTTCATGACAGTTATTAGGACGAGCTGGACTTAAGAGCTGCAGACATTCACAGGCCATCTCAGACATCTCAGCATGTATTTTTTGTCAAATTGTTGTTAAAAGTGTGCCTCTCAACTTCCCAGAACTCAAAATGACATATAAATAAATTATTTTGTCTGAGTGACAGTTCAAAACCAAAAGATATTTCAGTCACAGGACAAGGATGAGGAGTAGATCCTTACATTTGAGAAGCCAGAACCAGCAATTATTTGGCATTTCTGCCTGAAAAAATTACTGAAACAAATAAACAATAATCAAAATTGTTGATGATTCATTTTCTCCAAAAGGATGAAATGATTAATCAGATTAACAGTCAGACTTACGAAGTCAGGTCACATTAATTGTTAAAGGACATGAACACAAATCACTGTTGTGTAACCTGTGTTTATCCAGATAAGAGACATTAATGTTGCTCAAATGAATCTGACTTAATCAGCTCTCCTGGCATGAGATTGCATGTGAATGGTGCCTGAGAAGGCCAACAATGAACTGACAGAGGTCAGAGCAGCAGCAAAAGTTCACCTCCATTCAACTCCTCAGTAAAAGCATCGCTAATGTTGAATGTTACACTTTTACCTTTCATTAGAACCATTTGTGTAAAAGTCAAACTCAAGCCTTTGATGGCTTGTATACTTTTCTAATAAAGTCCAGCCTGACTTGTTACAGTGTGGCTGTTGGTTGGGTGCCGCTGCTTGAGGCGGAGATGTAGGACAGGGAAGGAGGAGGAAGCAAGTTGCAGAGATGGTAGCAATTACTTTCTTCCGCCTCTCTGATTATCTACAGGAGACTGGCTGTTCACTCATCATGGCTGACAGTCCAAGTAATTTGTTCCAAAAAATACAAAAATGTAAAACCCTCTACTTGAGTCTGTTACGAAGATTGTACAGTCACTTTCAAATGGTAACTCTAAGTTTTCACGATAATCAGGTGAGATTCTGGTGAGAATATTGTTGACATAAACATGTAGAGAATAAGGCCGTACCTGTACCTGCAAAGTTTTCTTGTAGGTATGACTAACAAGTCCATGTCCTAAACTTTGTATTTTAATTACTTGATAAGTCAATACATGCCTCTCACAGAATTCAAAGCAATTATTTTAATGTGTCTGTGTGTTATTCCTACATGACCATTCAAATAATTTGTAAATTGATATTAAATATTATAAAACATCAATATAACAGATGGTTACAAACCTTTGGTGGATGGTTACAGACTAATGGTAGTGTATTAACTAAAATAAAAAATGTATTAATAACCCAACCCATTCTGTACTTTGTTAAAGAAGTAGAGCTTTTATATGACCACATGCTGAAAACAATGACCTCAACAATATCATATTTTTCATTACATTTTTTGTGTGTTTTGTCAAAGCATCAATGCTTTTTCAATATTTATTGGACCTATAATCTTTATATTTCAAACATAAATGTATAAATACAGTCAAAAATAGTTTAAATCTTCAGTAGATTAACGCTGTTTTACAATAAGTCTGTTAAATAATCTTTCGTACCACAAAGTCAAAATATAAACACACTCAGAGACACTTCTGGGTCTCTGCAGGACTTTTGTAGGATTACACTCGTGTTCACTGCTGTTGTGTTTTTTGGATCTCAGTGCAAGTATCTGTCTGAGTGGGCTGAAGTCTAAATTATACAATCCACATCTCCACACTCTGGGGAAAACAATAGCATATATAAATAGGAACATAATCAGATCTCTCTCGCTCTCTCTCTGCTTCTCTCTCTGTCTCTCTCCCACACACACACACACACACACACACACACACGCACACTCACACACACACTGGCAGGGATCGGGGCAGCTGCACAACCAGCAGGCAGGAGCGACTCTGTTCAGTGACTATGGAGCAGCAAGACAAAGCTCAGACTGGAAACACGTACAAGTTTGCGCAGGAGAAACCTGGGAGTAGATTTATGAAAAAGGTGTTTATCTTTTGAAGGAAAACAAGGAAGAGAAGAGAGGACGGTGCTGACAGAGAAAACCTTCTCCAATACGTTTTAATGAGGATGAAACCAGCCAGTGTTAGACTTCAAGTGATCCAATCTACAGTAACACCGAGGTGAGTGTTGATAACTATTATTTTGATTTATGACAAAATCTGTTGGTTTTGCTGGCAAGATTAAAAGAAAACGAATGATCTTACAGGCCAAAAAAAAAAATCATTTTTTATTTTGTTCTTATTAAAAAATACTAATTCTTGACTCCAACTTGTTTACTTCTCCATCTCCACTTTAATCTCAAAATTCAAAGGTGTATAATAAGAAACTTCCACCTCGGAAAGTCCTGCTATAGTTGTCTGTCCCTTGTTCTGTATAATTAACCAACTACTCAGAAAACACAATCAATACTTGAGCAAAACGTTCATGTGGCTGAGTAAGTCGACTGTAAAAAAAATGGGGGGAGTATAAACAGATAGAGGAAAAGATTTTAAAGGCCAAAATCATTTTCAAGGTTAGGGTAGTATCAGCTCTTCCCCCCCACCCCTCCGCTCCCAGCTGTCGATTATTCCTGCAGGCTTTGGATTGATTTTCAGCACTGGACAGCTCCTGTGGCCTCAATGAAACGAACACACGTCACAGCTGCTGCTTAGTTTGCAAACTGCCCCGTCATAACTTCTGGTTGCACTGTGTGAACCATTGATCAGCATTTAAGACTTCCTCCTGCACTGATGCGTGTGCAAAGATGGAAAGTTCATGTTATTTTCAATTGGCATAAAACCCTTGTTCCACATTTACTGCATTTATTTCACTTACGTATGACTTAAATTTAAAATGTTTACATGAACTTAGACATAATGCTTGACATGTTTTTACAGTGGTGCAAGGAGTACATGTCTTGGTATTTTAACTTCAGTATCACACAACAGAAATAGGCTACTGCCATGATATGTCCTGCTCGCAGTGAAAGCATATAAATATTAAGAATTCATGCCCACCATGATACATGTTTGGCATAAACATGCTGATTTATTCCAATACACTTTCAGTGAGCTTCAGTTTGAAATAGGAAATACACAGAATTTTGTTTACTTGGACAAAAAAAGAAATTTATTTTGTAACTAAAGATTATGAGCAAAGACCATACAAATATTGAGCATTATCATATGTTAAGTATAGAAAGTAAAAGTACTCATGCATATGCAAAATAACATATTTCACAAAGTCATATATAGATGCTTACAACATATGTATTCACATTCAAGGCAGTATTTTAATGTCTTCAGAGAGCAACACATTTGAACAACTAACTGAAGTAATGGTTGGATTGTTTCATCAATAGCATTGTGTCATATTTAAGAAAAGTGGTCTGGAAGGCAACAAGGAAATAGTGTGAAAAGAACAGTATATGCCTCTGAATGTGGTGCAGTAGAGTATAAAGTAGCAGAAAATGGAAGTACCACCACAAAATTGCATTCGAGCACTTGTGTTAATGTACTTAGTTATATGACAGCACTGGATTATAATTGTTCTCGTCCATTGTTCATCTGGGATTCATGTGTGTGCATCTGTGTGTGTCAGATGACCAAAGTTGTTCTATCCAAAATGAGTATGAAGTCCCTATTTTTGCCTCACTTTGGGACTAGGACACTTTCTGGACTGGTGCTGCGCTCAGGAACTTTAAGACCCTTGTTAAATGTCAGTTTAAATGAATACGGCATGTTGTAAAGAGATACCCAGAGGAGAGGAAAACTTAAGAGAATTGGCTTTGAAAATCTATAACATGACCAAAAGCACCATCTTCACACATTTTTGTGCTGTTTAGAAAAGCATTTACAATGGGAAGAGAGGAGAAAACAACAACAAAGGGTGTACATTGTGTTTTTTCACACTTTTGGTGTGTGTGTGTGTGTGTGTGTGTGTGTGCGTGTAAGAATCTTCCACTTTTCTGTTAATGGCATTACATGCTGTAGTAACAGCCCCTGACATCATAATCCCTTCATCTTAATCTGGATCTTTCCTCACATGGTGTCCAATGTGGAGAACCTCACACCTGTAAAGCCCATGACTTAAACTTGTGTATTTTATCAATGTCAACTTTCTTTCTTTCTTTCTTTACTTATCCGTCCCTCCCAGCTGCCTCTGTCCCTTCTCATATCAGCAGATCTCCGATTACACAAAAGGGCTTATGCCAGGTCATGCAGCAACTGCCATCCACCTTTCATATTGTTGTTTGGATTTGGAGATTAAGGGACATAGTAATCTGGTATTTGACAAGGGCTTCCTCCATGCTTTCTTTTGCACTGGATTATCTTGTAATATATGTCAGTTTAGCTGCTCTGACGTACTTAAATAAAAACTACGTCAGACACCAAGCGTTCCTCTTGGAGTCTTTAACACACTGTGATTAATAATCCTGATTTGTAGATCCCTGTGGTGGCATTGCAGGTGTTGGTACTTCTGTATGAGTTATAGAGTGCATGGTTAACTCAAGAGGAGAACCCTATTTACCTCTCTGTGGTCGTTTTACGTCCTCCTCCTCACAAGTTGTCTCACATGATAAACCATCACCACACACACACACACACACACACACACACACACACACACACACACACACACACACACACACACAGCATATCAGCCCCATAGAGAGAGGAGACATGTTCCTATGGAGACGGCTAAAACAGTAACTATGATCAACCATTAATTACTGCCACTTTCCCTGAGGGCTCCTGTCAGATGAGAAAAAAAGACATGAGCCAGACATGTACAGAAGACAGTTGGCTGAAAAATATTTACAGTCATCAGCATCTATAAAACAATGCATGCACAGCCACAAACTTACTGAAAAAAACAAAACAAAACAGGAAAATCTCAGTTAAACATCTACAGAGTGGCAGATCTTAAACAATGTCAGTGGCAGAACTTAAATAATGTTAGTAACCCCATGTTTCACTGGGGTGGCAAGAAATGTATATGGACTGATGACAAAAATCAAAATATATATGAAAATATAAACGTGACACTGTTAAAATTGACTGCATTCTTGTCACATTCCTGTCTAAATATGTCAAGTCCATAATAATAGTTAATGTTTCCTGAGATAATGTCAGAGACGAGTAGATGTTGATTCATTCATTCAATCATAGTTTGTGTTTTTTAAAAGACAACTCCAAATCCAGGTTCACTTTACGGAGCTTTAACATGGACTTTGCTGCTCTGTTGTCATGGTGATGGATCATAACATAATTTCACCATGCAGTGCCTTTAGGACTTTGTGTCCCTCTGAGCCCAAAAGCCAGGCTAGCAAGTGGACCTTGAGTGTGGATGGTTGTTAAACTTACTAGTATGATATGATCAAAAATCGTCATCAAAAAAGTCAACATGTTGTTGCCATGACAACAACCATTTACCACTGCATCACATTTAAAGAATTTTTCTTATTTTGAACAATCGGTTTACAAATACACACATTGCCTCTAACATTTCAACAATTTAACATTACATATTCAGACAACTTTACAATGGTAGTATATGTTACAGGCTTCACTAACTATTGTGTCCACCAACTTGTTATTAATGCTTCTAACTGACTAAAGATTTGCTTGACTGACACTGATGATAATTTAGTATCATTCTTTATAAGCAATATTCTGCAAAATTAAACTGTATTGTCCACACACCACAGTGCAAAAAGGATCTTTGACCACTCCTCCACAAATAACAAGCAGATTTATTCAATGTGCTCTCTCAGATACGCATAAAACATGTTCTATTTTGTTTTCAATTGACCTCCATTCTCTGAATCAGGCTATGCTTTGATAAAAAGAAAACTGGTTTAGTGAATATGGATGCATATGGACTGACTTACAGAATAAGCCTTCATCATTCTGTACACAAAGTATTAAAGTTTTTAACATAATGTGTTATTTGAAAGACCATAAAAGAATAAGCATGTTAAAGTGAGTTAATAAAATCTGGGATGGACCAAATGTTTTTGCAGGACACAGAATTAACAACTAACAGCACTAACAACATTACATGTATTACCAACAGGTGATACTGACTTTAAAACCACAGGGTGCTCTTCACCAATAATATATAGTATCAGTTAATATGAGAGGGAGCAAACAGGCTGACATGTGAACTGTGATGTTTTGTCCTGATCCAGAACATGATGCTGCTGGCGCTGACCTGCATGACCCAGCACATTGGCTGCCGTCTTTAAGAACTCTGTATGAAAAGGTCATGATCTCACATAGAGGACACTCTCCTCCAGCTGTGAGAGTTATCGAGCTGACGTAATCATCTGCCCTTTTGGGATTATCCACCCTTCATCCAGCCAATCAGCAGCCAGTTCTTAACATCTGTCCTTGGTGTAACAGGAAAACGAGTCTGGAAGCTTTACACACAAGGGTTGCACAGAGTCCACATAACATGACACTATATCATACCAAAATCTGCATGTGTGGGTGTTTATGTGCCTAAGTGTCTTTCTATTTGCTTGCGCTTTATATTGATGTAATAGCAATATTGAACAAAGGCTTTTAAACTGTCGTTTTTAGAAACTTTCCCAAGACAATCCAATAGTACCTTTCATTGATGCAGACCTGTCAACTAATTTATGTCAGCCAAAGGGATTCACGCCCAATAAAACATAAACTGCTTATGCCCCAGTGTATTTCGTGCAAATGGACTTCTACTGGTTATGCAACTTGGTGTTTTCTGGTTCTCCTGGTTCCCAACTTGCTGACATAATAAGCCGAGTGAAATCACCCCCCAACCTTGTCATCAGGCCAAACAGCAGATCAATTGTTCCTCTAACAGTAGATTACCACTGATTCATCTCTTTTTTAGACCTTTGTCCCTTCCACTGCCTGTCTGGTTTTCCACCCCTGGTTGGCCTGAAGGTCCCTAAGGCTAACCACTAGCAAGGACCTAATCAATATGCTTTCATTAAACAAAACTGTCTGGTCTGCTCTGTGCATTAGAGCAAGGCCAAAATTTACAGAGCGAGATTTTTGATTTTTTGCCACACTAGTGGCGTGGCTTTATTGGATGGCTGAAGGTTGAACCGTTGGTTGGACCACCACTTTAATTCAGAATGAAATATCTCATCAACTATTGGATAAATTGCCATGAAATTTGGTACAGATGATTATGTCCCCCTCAGGACACAGTCAAATGATTTTGCTGATCCCTTAACCTTTCATCCAACCTCATCCATAGGTCAAAATTTCAGTTTGTACAACACTTTGGGGTATGACCAAATACTTTGTGACAAAACTAATGTGCTGTACAGTTTGTTCTATGCTGAAAACCAAATGTAGCCAAATGCTATCACATTTAGCAATACTGACAATGTTTAATACAATCTGCTGCTGCAAACAATACCATTTTCCACTGTCATTGTGAGCATATCAGCATGTTGGCATTAGCATTTAGCATAAGTACTACTTGCCCACCTTGTCCGATTGTTGTTGTTTTTGTGGGTCCAGGAATTATCTAAAAATCTTTGTTACGCCTTGTGCTGTCAGTCTGATGATAGCAGAAATATCCTCTTTTTCCTTTTTGTTCACAGAATATGAATCATGAGAAGGCAGGGCTGATAACAAATGTGAGACAGACCTGAGCTCATACTGCCTCCCTGTCCAGCAACAGTACTTTAATGGTTGGAACTGCCCGCCCCAACCTACATTACTGCCCTCGCAGACACAGCCTGATGATCACTGGTGCCATGGGAGCGGTGCGAGTCAACAGGTAAGAGAGGTTGAGAAATAAAACTGTGTCAGTGCCCACAGTTACTTTAATAAAGAGAAGAAATAGAAACTTAAGGTTATTTTTGTTCCTTCTCATAAAAAGTCAATTCATGACCATAAAATTACAGCGGATATTCAAAACATTGAAAACAGCTTTCTGATATGTCACCCTTTATAGAGGGTTTATAATGGTTAATAAATTAGCTAATACTTCCTAGATTACTTACAAGTTAATATATAAAAATTTTTTTGTCACTTATGAAGATTTTGACTTTCAGATGATAATATTCATGATCTTTTATTGATGAGTTTTTATTCTTGATGATGATTCTTACCATTTCTAAATAAATGTATATTTACAGGCTTGGTATCTTATTGGAAAGGGAGAAACTTAGTAGAATGTATTAATCTCTTGACAGTTTGGCATTGAAAAAGTTGTTCTGATAGTGGCTTATAACAGACCAACAAAGATATGTTTTTTATATCTACATGCTGAGTCAGTGGGGCTGTAGTTAGAGTGATAGCCTGCATTTAAACAATTTATTGGTAGTGTATTTCATTCAGTCTTTGAAAAAAAAGGCTTTTCAAATCCAAAACTACAAGAATAAATGTCTAAAAAATGAAATGAACATTTCTCTAACTAGTCCATCAATGTTGTGGTAACTGCTTCTTCCAAAGTTACGGAGCACATTAATAACTAACTACAATAACTTGGTTTGTGCGCTAACAGGTTACCTTTTAGACAAGTAGAACTTTCACTTTATGGTATTTCCCAAGGACACCTACATACAAGTATAATACTTTAGCCACACTAGCAGTCTGTCACTCGGATGGTTGGTCTGCCCACCACTGTGGATCCAGACCTTAACAACTATTGGATGGATTATTGTGAAATTTTCTACAAGCATTAATGAGAATGGAAGTTTGACAGGGGAGGCAATAGTAAGTAAGCAGGACAAGGCTTAATGAACTGCCAATTCACCTCAGCTAACATTCTCCCCTCTGATCCTCCAGATACAGCATCGTTTCCACTGATGAAGATGCCCTAAAGATCTCCAGTCTGGGCCTTCACAATGGCCACAGTCCTCTGAATCAGCAGACACTGTCGGGACCTTGTATGCGGGGCGAAGAAGGTGGAGGAGAGTGTCCAGCAAGCGAAGACTCAAGAGGGGCTTTGTCTTTGAGAGTGACGAATCAGCCCATCGCCCACAACAGCTGCCGTGCTTCACCCTCCTGTCATCTGGGAGTGGATCTGGGCACTGGCCGCCTGCGCAGCCGCTTTGTAAAGAAGAATGGCCAGTGCAATGTGGTGTTCAACAACATGGAGGATAAGCCAAGACGATACTTGGCTGACATTTTCACTACCTGTGTGGACATACGCTGGCGCTACCTGCTGCTCATTTTCACCACTACCTTCCTTCTATCGTGGCTGTTGTTTGGTCTGATCTTCTGGGGTGTGGCACTTGCTCATGGAGACTTTGACTTCCACATTCCTGTCAAGGAAGGGGATCCTCGAAACAACTTAGAGGAAGGAAAAGATGAATGGCGGCCATGTATTCTCCACATCCAGGGTTTCATTGGGGCATTTCTCTTCTCCATAGAGACCCAGACTACCATTGGATATGGTTTCCGTTGTGTCACTGAAGAGTGCCCAGTTGCTGTGGTGACTGTGGTGGTACAGTCCATTGTGGGCTGTATTATCGACTCCTTCATGATTGGCACCATCATGGCAAAGATGGTGCGACCCAAGAAGCGGGCACAGACATTGCTGTTCTCGCATCATGCTGTCATTGCTCTGCGAGACGGTAAGCTGTGCCTCATGTGGCGACTGGGGAACATGCGCAAGAGCCACATCGTCGAAGCACATGTGCGGGCTCAGCTCATTAAGCCACATGTGACAGCAGAGGGTGAGTACCTCCCTTTAGAGCAAACGGACATTGATGTTGGTTATGATGATGGGCTAGACCGGCTGTTTCTGGTCTCACCGCTTGTGGTGGTCCATGAGATCAACAAAAACAGTCCTCTGTATAACCTGAGCCGTGCTGACCTGCAGAAGGAGGACTTTGAGATCGTCGTCATCCTGGAGGGAATGGTGGAGGCCACGGCCATGACCACTCAGGCCCGTAGCTCCTACCTGGCCAAGGAGATCATGTGGGGTCACCGTTTTGAACCTGTGGTCTTTGAGAAGAGTGACCGCTACCACGTGGACTATTCCCGCTTCCATAAGACCTATGAAGTGCCATCTACACCTCACTGCAGTGCCAGAGAACTGAATGAGATGATGGGTCATGGTGGGCAGTCCTCATCCTCCAGCTCCAGTTATTCCCGTTCTCCATCACCATTTGCCCCAAGGGCAGCCCGCCGCCTGCTGGGCCCTCACTCCCCCAGTGCTTTCTGTTATGAGAATGAGGTAGCTTTGTGCTGTGGAGATGACGAGGATGAAGAGGAAGTGAAAGAGGATGCGGGGAACCTGAATGTAAGAAGTGACAGGGAGGTAAAGATGAGAGATGACATTCATTTGGGTTTCAAAGAGACATTTGTAGAGGAGCAGACGGTGGAGATGTTGTGTGTTCTGGACTCAGAGAATCAGATCAGCCTTGACAGACTACAGCCCACCCTACCTTTATACATCAGCAGAGAGTCAGGAGTTTAATCAATGGTAATGGCTATCTTTCCATTTGTTTCCTCTCTTTGTCTCTGTGTATCCAACCAAAGTATTGAACTGGTGTGAAAAATAAAAGATGGAGTACACAGTTTAAACTGTAAATCCGGTGGAAGAGAAGGATATTTTTTGCAGCTGGCACAAAATACACTCAGCATTAGCTCATTACTTGCTCTGGTTTCAGGTATTGTACACTTTCAGTTGTAACATCAGCATCTAAGCAATGCACAGCTCATCAAATTTCAAACATGGTGACCGGGTATTTCTCTCAAATCACGAGGTATCTTGAAATGAGGTCTGTTTTTGCTTTATGTTTTATTCAGTATGATAATATATGATCTACAGTTAAGACAAGCTTTTTGTTCTTGATTTCAGTTAAGTTTTTGTAAATATGAAATGCTTTGTTTTCCTTTTAAAATGATTATGCATCATATACAGATTAATGTTATGAGAGGAAAAGCTATTTTAAAGTTGTTAAAGGAAGCATGACACAACAGCTCAAACTAAAAGCACTTATTTTCTCTGTGTAAAATTATTTCTGTGTTATGAACTTCTGTCTTCCTGCCTGAGTTCTGTTACTTTTTACATTTAAGAAATAAGCTACATTGTTTTTCAAACTTTATCAGCTTTTTCCATGATAGACATCAAGTTCAGATAAATTAAATCTTGAACCGTGAAACAGAAATCAAACATTTAGTGAAACATGTACAGATGAAGAACAAGCACTTTATTCTTACTTTTATCAATAGATACAAACACTTTGCAAGAGTGTGTTGTTTTGTATGAATAAAGCACCTAATAAACAACAGTATACATTGTTAATACTTGTCTCCAATGACTCTCAACTGCACATTTTTTCACAGGTGTAATGGCACATCCATGCTAATTGCTAACTGTTTCTGATAAGTGGAAATGACACGATTTTTATTGTGAATTTGGATCAGCGCACATGTGCCTTTTCCCTCCAACAGGCAAAGCAGGCAACTGCTTTGAGGCCCCAGGCCTTCAGGGGTCATAAAAGCTCTGGCCAGACTTGTTTTTTAGCCACACTAGCAGTCCGTCACTCGGATGGTTGGTCTGCCCACCACTGTGGATCCACACCTTAACAACTATTGGATGGATTATTGTGAAATTTTCTACAAGCATTAATGATTCACAGATCACGGCAATTTCTTTTCATCTAGAGGAGTATTTAGTGCTAGATAGCAAATCTTAGCATGCTACAACACTTAACTGAACTGTTCAGCATTAAAAAGATAGCTGCTGAAACATAGTATTGTTGGACATACGTCAGGGAACCTGCCCCACTCAAGTACATTATCAGCTTGGTTCATATTAATCCACATTATCATGTTATTCTATGGTTCTGTGCAATTATAACTCTGTTCTCCCAAAATGCAAGTGGAAATTTGCATACACATATACATATCCTGCTGCTTTATGAATCTTTATCATGAAAGTACAAAGATGAGGGGGAATATCATATTTTTCTGACTTCCTGTTTTTGACCAGACAAATACAAAATAAAGAAATGCTGACCTCAATCGTGTGGAGACTGTAAGCCCACTTGAAAGGACACAGCAGAGGCCAAAGAGAAAATTTTTGACCTTAGGCACCTTAACAGGTTAACTCAGCCTTGAAAACCAGGACAAATATTACAACCTCCAGCTACATATTCCAGTTTTCAAAGAACCGCGTAGGGATATACCTGAAGAGTAAGTGTAACAGTGCAATGCTGACCCAAATACAATCATTTCCATCTGGCTATATCCCAATCCAGAATTCCCAGACAGTGAAAGACATAGAAATAGGTGAAGTTATTGACAGATTACACAGACAAACTGGGCTGGCGACAGGGATAAAAGGTGAAAGGCTCTGGGAGGAATAAAACGACAAATTTTGCTAGGGGAAACTTGCCACAAATAAATGCATCAGGAGGCACATTAAGTCCATCTGTGATGTTATACTGAGGAGTGCTTTTGACTGTTGTACAAGTGCCCCCATGTGGTCGAAGAGCCACATGGATCGGGATGATTTTGTTAGAACTCACATTAAAATTATGCCAGTTATTTCTTCTCTGATGTACATTTTGAGTATTTTGCAACAGTCTTTTCCAAGATGGAGGTCAAAGATTTTCTGAGGGGTCACAAGATGATTGACTGGATTACATACAGGAAAAACATTTTTGCTCACAGGCTATTTCAGGATTATTTTTGCAGCTTTCTTGTTTTGTTTTGTTTTTTGTTTGTTTGTTTGTTTTTCATGCCTACCATCAAACCACAACTGAGGTAAGTGTATTATCTTTATTTCATTGTAGAAAAAAAGAAAAAAACAACACAGGACTGTTTCTATTACTTTCAGCTGTGTTCGTAGTTGGTCTTTATTTTTTCAACTCTGCCTTAAAAGGATACTCATGTGCCCAAAAGTGTATGGAAACTGTAACAATTTCTCCTGACTATACCTGCCGTTCTAATGTAATAGGATGGAAATTAGTCCAGCCTAATTAGCCTAATAAGCCTAAGCACAGCACACAGGGAGTCCAGATCCTAGGCCAGTTCCTTAGTCATTCCTCTGATGCACTAACTTGTTGTTGAGATGAATTACCTGGAAAGTACCAGAGCTGAGATTCAAACCAAGCACTAACCTCTGAGCCTCTGTTCTTCATTAACATGATTGATAATTAGGCCAATGTCACGCTCTAATCCCCCCACCAGCTGTTTCTTTTTTGCCCTTTTGCATCTTTACAATCCTCACAAGACCAAACAAGGTGACAACTTTGCATGATAATCAGGAAGAAACTCCAGCCATCATCTTCTTCTACTGTAATCTAATCAACTAATCTTTCATTTAGTTAAATGTTGTCTCCTGTCCACTCCAACAAGCCATTTCCCCTTCGTGCTATCTTACCTCTCTGCCTGCTGTCACCCCATCCTTCTCTCCCCAGTGGCTTTCCGATGCTGGGTAATTAACTGGACTGTCCCCCCCCCCCCCATCAGCGTCCATGAGGGAGAGCAGCTGGGTGACCTCTGTGACCTCTGGCCTAATAAGGTGGTGTGTCTTCATCTCCATGCAGGTTAAGTGTGTGAGTGTGTGCATGTGCTTTCAAGTGTGTGACACCCTGTATATCTGTGTGCCCTCTCTGGCCTCACTGGCTGTTTGTGGCCTCAGGCTGTGAGACCAGAGCTGGTGACAGTGTGTGTGTGCTCAGCAGGGGACAGTATTTAGGCACTGGGAGCTGTGGCCGGGGGATCTTTGGCTCCATAATGAGCTGTTGTGTGTTGTGGAGCTGTGAGGCAGCTCGCTGGAGGGACAGAGGAGCATTGTATGCCGCTCACTGCAGCTCAGCTTAGCAGAGGAGGCCTGACTGAACCAGGCTGGGAAGCACCACAGGGCAAACATCTTCTGGATGCTTCTGTCTGTCTGTCTGTCTGTCTGTCTGTCTGTCTGTCTGTCTGCTCTCTATAGCCTTGTATTTTTGTCTATCTTGTATTTCTAAAACAGACTGGCACCAATGCAATCACTCATGCAATCAAGCATGTGCTTCTATTTAAATAAAATATTAATGCCCTGCTAGAGTGACTAAGATCCTGAACTTGTAATTACAGTGTCCCTGGTTTGAGTCTTGCTGTTGTCTGCTATTTTTTTTGCAAATTAAACAAACAATTACAATTGTGCTCTAAACCTGGTGGTAGGTGAACTGTTATCAGTAAATATCAGTATCAGTAAATAGTAAATCTATGCCAATCTATACATCCAGTCTTGATGTTAAGCTAAGCTAAGCTTAGAGACATTCATCATTTCAGTTTTGTATTTCACAGTAAACCTGGGATCAGGCTGTTTACAAAGAAATGCTGAACAGAGAGTGGGAAGAGCAGAAGTTCAGAAGGAGCACAGCATTTCTTTATGACTATGTTGCAGATTACTCCAGCTCTTATTTGGTGAAATTAACTGCTGCAATTTATATCTGAAATTTGATCTTGAATTATGAATGTGTATGAGCATTTGTGAGATTTGCGTACATCTCTGGTTTGATTCTGTCAACGAGTAGTCTCTTCATATCTGCACTGTTCAAAAAAGAGTAACGAACATTTCTAATCAAATCTCCTAAGTAATTAAGAGTAGAACAACGTGCAGATCCATGTGTAGAGCCGCCTTAGAGTGCTGGTTCTGCTCTTTATTGAGTTAAAACCATGGCTCTAAATTGCAGTTTTGCTGGATTTTGGCAAAATCTGATGATTGGAACTGACAGAAAAAAATGAAAATGTATAATTCAAATTCAGCTCGCTGGTTGCACAAACTTGACATTTCTGAATTTTCGTATTTGTAATGTGACCTACATGAGCAAGCCACCAAGTCAAATGAATTACACTGAGTTTAAATCAGATTATAGCATGCCTTCCACTTGTCCGTCTGTCTGCTCACAAGCCCGTCTGTCTGCTCTGAGTGTTTGTGAGACTGAGCACCTGTCTGTGATTCTCTCTGCCAGCCTGTCAGTTCGGCTGCTTGTCCATGTGCATGGGCAGGCATTTTCTCTGTGAAACACCTGACTGTACACATTTCTGTCGTCTCCCTGCAAGCAGGTGATGTACAACCATCTGCTCTCATCATATCATGAAATAAGTCAGTTGCTAATTTTCCCTCATGTCTTCAAAAAAACAAGTAAACAAAAATGGAACAAACAGACATTGAAATGACAGTCATGAACGTCATAAATCACCATATTTCTCACTCTCTGCTCCCAAATATCCCATCCATCTTCTGACTTGGAGCCTTTTATCTCGCCCTCTGCTCTGACAACAACAGACTCTTTCATGTAGACATCTTTTCCTCAGACCCCTCGGGCTCTCTCCCTCTTTCTCTTTCGTTCACACAGACTAATTAAATGTTCTGAGAAGAACTCATGATTGGGAAGTCTGCACTACTTTCTCTCTGTCTCACCCTCTCTGTTTCAATTTTTTAAAAAAAATTCTCATAAAATATTTGAGTTATTGTCCCTGATGGATGTTCAGTGTTGTTTTTTAAAATCAAGACACAGATGTTTTTGTTTTCATACAAAAATATCCATTTATTTGTGGTTTGATATCAGTTAACGTAAGATAAATATGATAACATTGGAAATAAAATGTTACAACAGAATTTTTACAAAGTACTTTACAGGAAGAAGAGGAAAGGAACGATAACTTAAAAGAGTCAGTGGAGGTAACGTGTAAAAACAAGGAGAGTTCAGACTTAAACTCAGTCCCATGGTCCAACAATGTAAAACACAAATGCTCACAAACAATAATTTCAGACAGTTTATGCAAACCTCATTCAAAACGTGCTGTGTTATGGATATTTTCTATTGAAGACTTCACACTTAGTCCCAGAATAAGTAGGGAGTGAGGGCAGCTCCTCCTCAGACAGGTTAATCAAACTATTTTATAATCAATTCATTTAAATTTTTCATACAGAAATCATGAAAATAGCCTTAAACATTCTCAGTTTAAGGGATTCACTGCTTTTGTGTGTCGTCAGTCATTATCTGCTGAATATTTAAGCATTTAAAAATGTCAACTTGGACTCTGGAAGTCTTCTTTCACTTTTTTCTTTTTTAACAATTCACAGACTAAACAACGATGATAACAAAATCAATGATATGAATGAATCAATGATAGCAAAAATAATTTAAAATCATAATCATCATCATTAATATAGATAATTATTAGTTGCTGCTGCAGTATCATATTGATTTATTAAATTAGGCTGTCTACAGCCTCTCATATGCAGAACCATATGGTCTTGTTTAATTGTTCAGCTGGATGCTGATGGAAGACCTGGGTTCACCTGGGTTAGTATAGTCCCAATCCAGTCTTCAGATTACTTTTTGGAACACAGTAGCAAAGTTATATCACTGAATACATATAAATGTCACATTTATAGATTGAATCTGACACAAAAACATATTCATAGTCAGTTATTTTGTGTCTGCCGCACTGCAGAGAGGAAGAATTTTAAGTGTTGCTAACAGCCGACATGTATGCATGACTAAACAGCGTTATGGCACATATGACTGAGGGGCAAAACCATCATAGGGTCACAATATGAATACTGCCATTGTCCATGTCAACATCATCCCCAACTTCATCATCATCATCACCACCATCACACTCTGAGATTCAACATCATTCTGCATCTGAGTCAGAGGCACAAACACTGGGCTTATTCCCGACCTCTTCTCAGGCGTTTCTCTCTCACACTTGCTTAATTTTTTCATCTCTTGTTCTCATCAGCACGACAAATGAAAATCTAATCATCCTGACTTTATCGCTCTGTTGTCTGTTTTCTGTTCCTCCATTTCACTCTTAGGCTGAAGTTGTAGCAAAGAGATGCGGACACAGCAAACCAGCGAACAATAGGCCATTCATGATGCCCGGCAATGCAATGATGATCCTGCTCTGCCCTCCACCTCCCCACCCCCCACACACCCTGCACCAGCCTCCACAGCTGCACAGGAATGTGGTCCAACAAGTAACCCCCCCCCTCCCTGCTGCCGCCACCACCATCGCTACCACCGCCACCACCTCACCAGTGCTGCCGCCATCGCAACCGAAGCCCCTCTCTCCCAAATAAAAGAGACGAAGAAGGCAAGAAACTATAGGGGGGGAAACTCTGCAGACGGAGCACAAAGAGAGGATTCATGCTTGCTCACATACACTCCCAGAGAAAAAAGAGGGGCACCCATTTAAGTGTGGTGCAGCTGCACTAATTTACTGGGTGAAAATGGGCGAAAAAAGGAGTGGCAGAGGTCAGATAGCAGAATCATTTTTTATTCTTCCCCATGGATGGCGTGTCACTGCATCATCGACACTTACATAGTCTGCATGATGGATAAACACCTGCAGCCACTGGTGTGACAAAATCAAAATAAAAGTCAGATTTCAAGCCACTCTGTGCCTTCTCGAGTAAACCTCCCTCATGACCCGTTGGAAGTCCCAGCATACCCTTGTTTTTTGCTTTCACATTTCAAGCCACGTGTAAATACTTCAGATGACACCAAACCCTGGTAGCAAGTTACTGAGTGATCCTCGGTTAATAACACACAAAACCGCTGAGGTGGTAGAAACATCATCTCAATTCTCCTTGTGTCTTGTGAACTCAGCACACAGGGGGCTGAGACTTGAGCTGGAGAAGGATTAATGAGACGTACAGTACAGTGTGAAAGTCTGAGTCAGAATATTTGAGTCACATGAGGTCCAGTTTTATTGATAGTCTAGTCTTCAGAGCTGGAATTCCCCAATGCAAAAGCATTGCTCTCAACTGTTTTTCATGCGCACACACGCACACACACACAAATGGCATTTATGAGATGAAGAAAGTGTTGTTTTTTTCACAAATAAAGAAAATACAAGGCAAGAGAAAAGCCCTCGAATCTACCAACAGACTCATTTACAAATGGGCATTTTCAACCTCAAAGGAGCACATCTGCATGAAGTCTGAGGCTAAGAACATGGAAAATAAGCTCCTGGTCCATTTCTGACATGTAATTTCAGATCCTTTTTGTCATGTTCGTCATCATTCGGAACAAGTGACACCATTCATTTCAGACCCAATGTGCCCATTGACATGGGAATGAATGCTTTTCACCAATTATACATCAGTTTAATGCAGAATGTGACCCAGCATGTGAATATTTGACCGCTGTGCGTGCTTCCCTTATCTGCATCCCTCTCAAACTCTCTCTCTCTCTCACACACACACTATGTGCATCTCTCTGTTTTTCTCTCCCTCTTGCCTTTTTCCTTCCATCCGTCGTCAGATTTCAGGAATTTCCCCTGGGAGTTGTTCAAGTATTAAGGCCAAGCAAAAAGGGCATTCTCTCCCTCTCCTCTTTGTCCGTCAAACCAACGGATCAACTCGTTTTACTACCTGAAAACATCTGAGACTAAATATTCCTCAGGAAAAAAAGCTATATCTCAAACTCATCGACTCAATTCCATCCCGATCACACGTAAAAAGGCTGCCCGTGACTAACTGTGCACCTGAAGGCCAACTCTTTGACCGACCCCCTCTAGACCCACCCTTTTTCTGATCATGATCTCTGACCTCCCAGCTGATCATGAGACCTTGTCCTCCCATCTTCTCCCCCAGGAGCTGCAGGAAACCGGCTCTTGTGACCCAGTGGTCTGTTCAGCCATGGAGAGGCCCATTACTGCAGTCACATGGCAGGTTAGCACAGGGACTGATGCGACCATGTGAGCTCTATTTTCTAACAACTTGCAGCTTCCCCGAGGCCCATGATAGTTTCACACAGGACCTAAATGTCTGAAATGTCTGAAAGTGCGTGGCGTGTCTAGATTCCAAGCAAAATGCCAGACTTCTTTGTTTTATCTCTCCTTATGAACTGAGTCAGCTTTAAAAAACTAGACAGGTGATGTTTTTTTTTCTTTTTGAGTGACATGTTGAATATCCATGAGATGTTTTGTTACCTACTAACCTTTGAGTTTGAAATGACCTTAATTGAGACTTAATTGATTAAAAAAAAACTTTTTAGAAATGTCTAAAGCACATTCAAAGATTCATGTTCAAATCATCCATCTCATCCTGATGAAGCTTGTGATTGTAAACTCCCAGACAGCCAGAGGAAGAAATGCAAATATTATGAGTGTCAGAAACAAAAGATGTTGTTTGATTGTTAGTTTATATTATATCACATCATGTAGGTTAAACTGAAGCTGTTTGACATCCGTTTTTTGTTTTTTTTTTCATTTTCTAAGTGTTTTACTTTCAGACTGGCCAGTTTCAATTTAGACTTTCATCATTTTGCTCACAAAGTCAAATCAATCTCCACAATTAAAACAAAACAAGGATGTAAAATATAAAGAAATTTGACATGAAAATATTAAAGATGAGTGTCAAATTAGAGACACAGCTTTAGTTTGGGAAAAATTGGGACTATTGTCTGTGCTGTCGTGGCTTCAACTGAAGAACTGAAGACCTGGGGGCAAACGAGAAGGAAGTGATGATATAGGTCTAATCATCAAACCACGTACAGGATTTATCTAAATTAACATCTTCGACCATCAATCAAACCTTTGTGTCTTAATTAAACGAAAAATTACTCTCTCATCCTTGTATTTTATTCGTTAAAAGAAAATTTGTTTTGTAAAATGTAAGCGTGTAAAATTATATTGAAATGTCTAAATAACTTAATTCAAATAAACTTCATTAAACATCTGGTTCAGATAGTATTTTAAAGGCCTTCCTCCAGTTTGTTCGATTATTGCAGGTTTTAATATAACATAAAATAATATACAGTTTCGATTTTTACACGATAATCGTTTTGAGGAAACAGAAAAGTTCGTTAAATCATTTCGTCGCTAAAAATTATGAAAAAAAGAAAAACTAAAAAAAAAGCTTTGAAATTTAGCCCGAATTTAAAATGTTTTGTCCCACAAATTATGAACAGTGCCTTTATATTGGAGTTTTTATCTTAAAACTTTTATTCAGACGAATAGATAGTTAGGTAAAAACTGATTTTCTAAATGTCCTTTTCCCCACACACTTTCTACAATCTCCAATATCACCGACACAATTAATTGCAAGTAAAACGAAACCAACGCACTCCTGATTACAAAATACAACCTTGAAAGATAACAAATAATATTTTAGAACTATTTTATGTTTGCCAGCGCGAAAAATAGAAATGATTTCATCTTCCACAATTCGGCATTGAACCAATCTTAAAGAAAAACAATAGGGGGGAAAAAAAAATAATAATATGCTAAATATTTAAGTAATTATTAAGTCACTAGGTCACATTAGTTCGCACCAATACGAAGACACCAAAAACCATGTGTTGAAGTTATTAATTAATCGCAGAATATGCTTGTATACGTATGTTAGAGACTTATTAAACTCACCATCCTACAGAATGAATGCAATACTGAAAACATTTTAAGGGGAAATTTACAAAATTACATTTTCCCATGGATTTTTTTCAGCAAGGCCACACACGATTTAAAAAACTCCTCGGTCTGGGTGACAGACTCCCTGAGAAGCCATCCACATCTAACTAAACACTGTCTGTAAAACCGCAGGTTCCTCCGGGCCTCCCTGCAAATGCATGAGTTACGCGCACTTTTTAAAGCACTTTCCTGCAAAACAACAAGCATGAGCCCCCCCTCCCTCCCTTCATACCAGCCGGTACAGGCAAAAACACTCACTTCACAAGCCTCGGAGGCCTCATGCAGATCCTAGTGTTGTTGGTTGGTCGGTGGGGTGTAGCACGAAGGTGTCCCACACTAACCCCCCCCCCCCCCCCCCCCCCCCCCACACCACCACCACCACCACAAACCCATCACCCCCTCATCCCCAAACACAGCAGCCCTACCATCAGCACCTCCGAGGCCCAAATCCAGGTGCTGTCATGTATTTAGAGACAGAAAAGTGTCGGAGCAGGAGAAACAGGGAGAGGTCCATGTGTCCCGTCTGCTGCAAAGTATTTTCTATGTGTGCGTGACTAGTGTCTTTGCTCGGACATAAGGAGAAAGACACACATCGCTCTCTATTTATCAATTTTTTCCATGTTTGCAGCACAAAACTGCTTTTTATTCCCCATTTTTCATTTACGAGGGTTAATGGATGAGAAGCGGGACGTTTGATCACATAGCCACAATTCACCTGAGATGGAACAAAAGAGAGCAAAGAGAGATGAGGAGGGAGAAAACTGAGAGTCAGGCTCAACATGAGAGGCAATGGACACACAGGGGTTATTGTTGCGTTCATTTTGTCTGTGTGTGTGTGTCTGTGTGTGTGTCCGGGTGCGCATCAGATGCTGCTGAAGTCCTCTTTCTTCCCATGAGGCCATGCTTGAACGGCATTAAACATGGTCTACAAACATTTAAGCTGTGAGAAAAAAGCAACTTTTTTACTGCTGCGGCTTGATTTTCACACAAGAAAACAACATTAGCCAGTACAATCTGACTGATTAAGGCAAGGCCTGTTTTTAGGTGTTTGTCAATCTGAACAAGCTTCTTTGGTGTTTTTAATAATTTATGCTAATATTGTTTTGCCTTAACGTGGGCTATGCGTTTTGTTTTTTCGTCTGTGGCAGTTCCTCCAGCAGTTTTTATTCAGAAAACAGTCTAAACAGACTAAATTATGAAATGTAACTGCTGCAAAATTAATTGTAGTATTATTTGAATGAAACTTTCACATCAGTTTCAGATATGGAAATAACAACTAAAAGAAGCCCTGATACAAAGAGGTCCACCTGATGATTTCTAAAACTCTGGTTTACTCCCGTTTCCTATGCAGAAGTTGAGTTTACCAAAAGTTGAACATTTAATATTTTTTTTTTTTTTACTTTATTTTTAGTTTACTGCGTTGACTCAATATTTATTAACTATTTTCTCTAGAAGCTCTCTAAAGCACTACGTCTCTCAGCGGTCACTTTTATCTGTGTGACAGCAGCACCGCTGTGGGCGTGGTTGAAAGTCAAAGAGACTGGTTGAGATGGGGAAATGAACTGGACCCTAAAACACGAAACAAGTCAGTATAAGTTGGCCAACTAATACCAGCATTTCATTTTAATGAATGCATTTTGTCTTTGATCGTATTTCAAAATAAAAAACCCCGCCAAATTCGTATTCTTGAAAATTGTATTTTAGCTATATACACGGATATATATATATATATATATATATATATATATATATATATATATATATATATATATATATATATATATATATATATATATATATATATATATATATATATATATATATGTAAATGTATAAATATAAGAGGAAAACTGATCAGTGGTCCCTCTTCAACAGACTAGCTGTCCGACTAAAACATGAAACATGAAAATGGAGGGAAGGGGTCTCGCTGGGTTTGATGGTCACTCACTCTTTACAGGAGTTGTTAAAAGAGTTGTATCATTTCACAAAAACATAATTTGTGTGTGTAAATAATGAAAATGTTTATTTTTATTTTCTTTATTATTTTGCAATCAGATAAAATTACTATTATGATGGATTAACTATCAGTGATTTCATTACGACATTGCTCAGTAACGCAGATACACCTCACTAATTACTTTTATTTCTTTTCTTCACCTTTAAAAATAAAGGAGATGAGATTTATTTCATTAAAAAAACATAGTACTAAAAATTGTACGTTTATTTCCTGTGTGAAACTAAATGCAGTCCAAATGAGCTGAACTTCACAATTCAGAGTTTTCTTTTTTTTTCAGGAACGTGACCACACGAGGCAATAACTCTCCTCATGATTGTTTATTTGTTTGATATAACATGTCAACACGTCCAACAAAGCTGGCCTTCTCCTGCCTCTAAATGGGCGCACTGTAGAGTCATTTAAGCCACTCCGATGTAAAATCTCACCTCTTCTCTGTTGGAAATGTTACTGTGACGGACAGACGGGCATTACCAGTGCGTTGCCCTCGCCCAATCGAGAGCAGCGGGATAATTAGAGAACCAATGGGAGCGCGGCGTGGTACCGGTGGGCGGGGCTGACTGTGTCTTGGAATGCTGCCTCTCTCAGGAATGTTTTTTTTCAATCCTTTTTTTCTCCCAGTCCGTCTGACAAGGCACTCTTTAAGCTTCGGTGTTGCCACACAGAGCAGCCATTCATCGGCTCTACAGTCAGCCACACACACTCGCATGTTGAACCACTGGACATCTAGACTGGTGAGTTATGTAATTTTTTTTTTAAATCTAAGTTTATAAAATAAAAAAGACATATTTCAGTATCTGTGAGGCAGGTGCATTCTAATTATTTTTACTGGAAGATGTTGTTCGTTAATTTGGCAATCGGTGGATTATGTATTATTTTTCTTGATGTGGTTCTTTCGTCCAAATAAAAATAGTAATTTTTATTATTTCTCAGAGACGCAGTTTTGGTCTGTATATGCCCACTTTTAGTTGGCTAACCTGTTTAGCTTTAAGTAAGCCGGGGCATGTTTGACTCGCAGGAAAGCAAATATACCATTTTCTCCAATTACAATACAATTTTTTCGCTGTGTTGTTTATCAGACTTGATGTGACTTTCAGGTGTGACCGACTTTGCAATAACGGGCTTGGAGTCAGCGCTCGGAAAGGATTTGGACACTTATGCGCAGCAGTATGGCTTTGCCTGAGAAGAGTCAGCAATAACAGGGTTCGTTGTAGACCCCAAGCGTCTTATTTAATTAAAACGATTTAATTACAGTGAAGAGATTGGACTCTCTCTGAAACAAATCTTGCATTCGAGGGTTGTCCTGTCATTCGTTGAAAGTAAAAACATGTCCGGCGAGGAGCACAGCCTGTCCGAGGCGGAGCTGAGTCCCGGAGGGTCAGACGATGGTCACTCACTATCACCGACTCAACCCGTGCCACCGGCCAGGACTCACCTCTGACTGGGCCGCCGCAGCAGCTGGCCGCGCTCTGTGTCGCGGACGGTAGCGGGGACGACAGAGGAAGGTCCGGAGCCAAGTCAGAGGAAGAGGAAGATCGCTTCCCGATCGGCATCAGGGAAGCGGTCAGTCAGGTGTTGGACGGGTATGACTGGACACTTGTGCCGATGCCGGTGCGCGTAAACAACGGAAACAAAGCAAAGCCCCACGTAAAGAGACCAATGAACGCCTTCATGGTGTGGGCGCAAGCGGCGAGGAGGAAACTGGCCGACCAGTACCCCCACCTGCACAACGCGGAGCTCAGCAAGACCCTGGGCAAACTGTGGAGGTTTGTATGGGGTGGTTGTCCCTCAGAGAGAACAGCGTGGCCATACAGTGGTCCATTTCCTGTGTAGTCTGAGCGTAAAAGACACGTAGGGATGTAGATATTAAACTCAAATGTATAAAAGTGGGCAAATTGTGAGCTGAAATGGAAGTTTTTATTATATCGAAATAGAAATGAATTTGCTGAATTTAATACTGTTTCTTTAATATGATTTATTATATGGACCATACTTAGGTCTAGATTTAAATACCGAAGTATACGCAAATTTTTGCCTGCACCTGGCTGAATGCGTCAATATTACATAATTGTCAAACACATATTAAGAAAATACTTTCACATTAGCTAAGACGGCTTGTTTGACTAAAATCACTCCTTGTTTTCTCCCCCCAGGCTGCTGAACGAGAACGACAAGAGGCCATTCATCGAGGAGGCGGAGAGGCTGAGGAAACAGCACAAGAAGGACTACCCGGAGTACAAGTACCAGCCCCGGAGGCGCAAAAACGGCAAACTTGCCCCTGCCAATGAGTCCGATAGCCAGGGGGAAGGGGAGGCCAGCCACTCCCAGTCACACTACAAAACGCTGCATCTAGAGCACAACGGTGGGGCTGGATCTCCCCTGGGTGACCTGCACCACCACCACCATCACCACCACCATCCTGCTGGTAGGTGGCTCACAGGTTCTGAGTTTTGACGTGATCAATATAATCTTTTATTTTGATTTTTCATGAGATGTTTGGTACATAAAAAGTGATGAAGTAACACTAAATCAAGGCAAAAAAACCCACCAAATTTTGTTGTACCTGATGTCACGGTTTATCTTCTCTTCCTTCCTCTAGGTCAGGGTCACAGCCCACCCACACCCCCCACCACCCCAAAGACAGAGCTCCAGTCTGGGAAACTGTCAGATGCTAAGAGGGAGGGGGCAGCAGGAGGAGCTGGAGGATCAGGGGGATCCAGGGGAGCTCTTGGAGTGGGAGCTGATGGAGCATCTGGTGATCCCATCATCGCCGAGTGCAAACCCACATCGACTTTTGCTTTCGCGGATGTCAGCGAGATCAGCCCGCGGTGATGTCAACATCGAGCCATTCGATGTAAATGAGTTTGACCAGTACCTTCCTCCGAATGGCCACCCGCAGAGTGCAACCGGGGCCCCTGCAGCTGGATCCTCTGCCTCGTCTTACGCCTACGCTCTGGCTGCAGCAAGTGGCCACTCTGCCTGGCTCTCCAAGCAGCAGCAGCAGCAGCCTCAGGCCTCTCCTTCATCCTCCGACCCCTCCAAGGCCCAGATCAAGAGTGAGTCTGCGTCTGGGAGCCCTCTGCCCGAGACCTCGTCCTCTCCCTCCTCAGGCACCCACGTCACCTACACCCCGCTCAGCCTCCCTCATTATGGCTCTGCTTTCCCCTCGCTGGCCTCCAGGGCTCAGTTTGAGTATGGCGAGCATCAGGCCCCCCAGGCGTGCTAACTGCCCCTCAGCAGCCAGGCCCCCAGGGCTCTACTCAGCCTTCTCCTACATGGGCCCTACACAGAGGCCTCTGTACACTACCATAGGAGACCCCTCCAGCGTAGCCCCCTCTCCCCAGCCCCACACTGGGGCAGCCTGTTTACACGACGCTCACAAGACCTTGAGGGAGACCAGCTGAGCAGAGGGAAATATGGGAAGCGTGTGAGTGGATCTGTGTGTCTGTGGATTTGCAAATATGTGAGTGTGGGATTGTGTGTGCGTGTGCATGTGTTTGTGTGTGTGCCTGTGCCATATTGATGTTATATTAGAGATTTTTACTTTTTAGCCAACATAATGCAAGACGCATCCATGGGGCCTTACACAGTTTAAAAGAACAGCCACAAACTCACACCATGTAAAGTGTGAATCATCGGTCAATAGCCAATCAAAAAATGAAATAAAACCTTAACAAATGTGTGCCATTGTAAAAGTATCAGTTGGAATGTACAGCAAGTGTGCATACGAAAGGTTGATGAGTGAGATCCCAAGCGCGAACAGACGTTGCATTGATGAATGACTCTGATTTGAACCGGAGACAGCGAGAGTTGAACTGACATAATCCAGATTTTTATTAGCAAACTAAGCAGATGTTTTTGATGTTATGTTGTTATTTTATATGAGTAGTAAGTTTAGTGTCGTTGTCGATATCCTAGGGGGTGTAACTTTATTGTGACTGATTTGATATTACACTAATACATCTGCACCACTGCTTTGGGAAAAGCACATTTTGTGCCAATAAGACATTCCCTGGGGTTGTTTTTCTCGTGGCCAGAAAAGGATAGTTGAAACCTTATTTTTTCTTTGTAGATAGCACACTCTGTATTTCTGTCCTTTAATGACAGTGACTTCACTGAACTGAAGAATTAAGCATTTAAGGGGAAAAATAGGAAAAAGAGAGGGAAAGAAAGCTCTCAGTCTTGGACACTTACCTCAGTTCTATTCATTTTGTGCCAATAGCAAAGGAGAAATAGGACCCTGGATACCTGATAAAATAATGCTGAGGGTATTCAAAATTTAAGAGTGGTAAACCTCCACTTCTGTCTCTCTCTTTTTTTTAGCTTTTAAGTGCCTAACATTTTGTTGATTCACATCTAGTTTATCCAATAACTGAGTTAAATCTATAGTACAAAAGTCTCAGCAAATCTCTTCAGATAATTGGCCTTTGGGTTCTCTTAAGGATTAGAATCCATATGCGACAGATCTGCTGCATGAGCCAAAAAGCATGTTTTTTAGATCTTTACAGTTTTTTCCTGTATTATTGCCCAAATAGCCCTCTTCCTCTTCAGCAATGTGAATAATGGTCATTACCACAGGCTTCACTTTTATTATGTGATGCATACTTTATCATTTTATACTGACCCTCTTTACCATCTAGTTATTATTGTTATGTAAGTAATAATGCATTGTGTGTCACACCTTTGCTTCTTCCATTTTGTATAATTCTGGATAGTTTTGTAAAGTGTTTGCTATACATTCACTTGAGTATTTTGCTTCCATACAAGAAAAGCAATGTTGAAATATTATTGTTGTCATCTATTAAATCAATTTATTTATAAAAAATCTCCAACGTCCTGTCTAAGAGAGTTATTTTGGGCTGCAGCGACAGTTCAGCGATAATACACAGAGCCGTGAAGCAAGTGAAGGGTGAAAAAAAATAAATTAAAAACCTGCTGCTGACGTGTGAACTGTAATAACAACACAATCAGTGCCCCACCAACCTAAGCTGTTTAGTGTGTTTGTGTGTGTGGTAGGCTAAAATTGACTACTAATTCCCTACATTTAATCGGCTGGGGACTGCGTGTTACTGAGAAAGACAAAGACAGCCATTCAGCGAGGGAGAGGGACAGAAAGAGAGAGAAGGGGTGGGTGTAAAGAGCCAGAGGCAAGGCCAATTTCAGCTCAGTAACCAGCGTACACTTGGACTTTTGTACATGGCTTTCCTTTCACTCTGCCCTCTCCTCTCCACCTGGGGCTCTCCCTCTTCTCCACACTCAGCTGCTGTTCAGACCCTTTCAGTGGGGATCCAAATTCAAAATACAGAGTTCAATGTGCTGGCTTTCTGTTTAAGTGGGATGTAAGACAAAGATAATGACTGACTTGAACCACGAACTTGCCTAAAACCAGACAAAAAGTGTAACATCTAAGTGAGTGTTGAAGCAGTGTAAACTCAACTGAAATAAGCTATACTAAATAAAAGCTAAATAAGCCATACCTGATTAATCATGTTGTTAGTAAGGAATGATAAGAGATATTTAGTGTAAAGGGGAAAAAAATTAAGTACTTTAACTAATGTGGTTCCAATTTTAGTTCGGCATCTTTGGCTATTGCAGAAAAAAAATAACCTTGTTGCATAAGAGAGAAAAAGAGGAAATTTCAAGCAAACAGAAAATATAAATGGTTACACTAAAATTAAACCCTATGGGCATCTGGGATCATTGTGGATCCAAAGACTTTGAATATGAGAAACAAAAGTTAAGAAGGATACAACCTTTTGAAAAGAACTGAAAATAGAGATGTATAGCAGAAATATATGACGTAGAAAAGAACATTTCTAGTTTTCATCTGTTTTTACAACTAGATTACCAACTGTGCAAAGCAGACATCAGAGCCCTGGATGATGACTGGTTCTGTTGCAGCTCAGTGACCCTTATTCAATGAGTGTTACTTGACTTATGGTAATTTCATTAGCAAGCACAATATTAATTAAAGGGTCATAATAAAGAGGATGTGGCAGGGGAGACATAGCTCATTTCTACCCCAAGGCCCCTGATGAGGTTAAACCACCCATTCCTACTTAATTATTTATAGCATATGTATCTTATGTGTCGGTTTAAGTGAATATGAAACACATTTCATCTTTGCTGAATGGACCATTCAACATAAGTGGCAATGGATAGGATGTTGACTGACATGATTTGCTCTCTGTAAATAAATACAGTACAAAAAAGTAAATATAAAGTAAAATGTCAAACTGTGTCAAACGTAAGGGATGTTGTTTGTTTCAGATCAATCCAAGTGCTGATATCACTGTTGATGGGAAGTAATAAATGTATTATATTTATTATACTATCTATTAGTTACATTTATTTTTTTATTTCAGTATGCGTTTGACTCTATGATATTTGTTGGGCTGCAGCTGTTGCTTCACTTTCTTTATTTTACATACAAAGCATAGGATTATCATTTAAAGAGAGTTTATATATTGTTCTGATCAGTGTATATATAAATGTTTATGGTTTACAATAAATGTTGCACAGAAAGTAGATTTTGAAAACATATAACATACAACATTAAATGTATAATTCTTAATAACCACTTTTGAAACTTTAAGTATGTATATTTTGATGATAAAAAGGATGCACTTTCCCTGTTTTAAATTAATTTTACTTGTGTCTATTGTTGTATTGGTACTTTAACTCGAGGAAAACATTTGAGTACCACAGACAGCTATTACAAAATACAAATAGTAAAGAAATACCTATTGTACCTGGATATAAAACGTCTATTGAGCAGGATCCAGGTGCGCTGTGAACATCTCAGGATCCTTCCAGACCAACGGGAGGCGGTAATGCACCATTAAAATCAGGAGAAGAAGAAGAAGAAGAAGAAGAAGAAGAAGAAGTGACGTCATTCTCCATGTTGCCCAAATCCACGAAGAAACACAACACGAAGTTGAGACGAGTCCCTTTACCATCTTAATAGGTAAGAATTATCTTTGTTCAGATGTATCGCACTGTATGCTACACAAATGTGTCTTACAACAGCCTAAATAACTCATGTAAGCAAATAAACAAAAAAACATCTGCGTATTCATTTTGAACCCTATCAACAGCGTTTAGCATTCAGCTAATGTTTGAGAGGGTTCACTCTGGCACATCATGGTGCTCAGTAACGTTACATGGGCCAGCTGTGTGTCAGTCATCGGCGTAACTAGCATGGCAGGCTGCCAGGACGGTAGAGTTGCTTTGACAGAGTTGTGCATTGAGTAGGGTTTGAGCGCGATAACATGATCACTTTATTTCGTTTCCCTCTCTGACAGCTGTCATGGACCTCAGTCCCTTTGAAAGAGACAACTCGGTTAGCTGTCGGCTGGCGTCTCAGATCCCTGATGTATGCCGCACTCAAGACTGCTGTTTGGGGATTGACGAGGCCGGCAGCAGGGGGACACTATTGCTGAGCAATACTGTCAGTTCATCTTTTTTAACAAATATATGGAACATCTCTATAATCTAAACCTTCATGCTTACATCTATTGTTACATTAAACAAACATTAACAAGAAGACGGTGATTATACTGAACCCCTGTTTAAATATATTGTTAATCACTCACTGCATTTGCGCGGCATCTTTTGTGCTCTAGGACCCATGGTATATGGTATATGTTTCTGTCCAATTTCCAAAAAGGAGGAGCTGAAGGACTTGAAAGTGGCAGGTAATCAAGTTGACCTGCAACTCTGCAGCAGTTAAGGTGGATGCTGAACAGCCTCTGTCAGCATGATGTTTTGAAACCACTCTTAATGCTTTCTGCCTGAAGAACTTAGTATGAAAGTTAGCCAATTTACATTTTCCTCTGTTTAAGTAGCTAAAAAATGAATATACATAACAATCAATGCAATATTTTGTGTAGTCCACAGTATTAAATTAGGTAAAATGCATCCTGAATATGCATTATATAATAATATAATATATATATAATAATAATAATAATAATAGTAACCTAATTAATATTAGAACATACTTTGATTTTAAAGTAAATTCATGTATTTTATCATTTCCTTGTCAGATTCAAAGACCCTAACAGAGGCAGAAAGAGAGGGTCTTTTCAAAAAAATACATGAAGCCAGAAGTTATGTAGGCTGGGCTCTGCAGATTCTTTCACCAAACACCATCTCTACAAGCATGTTACAGAGGTAGGCTTTGTTGCAACATTCATACATGTGAGTCCTTTTTAATTAATTGTGTTATATTTTCAGATTTTTAGATTTCCACACTAATAAAATGCCTGCTTTTGGTAGGACAAAATACAACCTGAATGCTCTCTCACATGACACAGCAATCGCTCTAGTACAGTATGCCTTGGACAGTGGAGTGCAGCTCAAAGAGGTAAGTCAACAAGTTATTCATATGAATATCGAGCTCCACACCTAATGTTTTTGTTGTCTTTTCTAGGTTTTCAGACTGGGTTTTGCTGTACCAGGCGTTATGGATGAAATTAAATTTCACAATATGTTTGACGAAATGCCTCTGTCGATATTGTAACAGTTTTGTAGGGACAACTATTGGTACTTTTAACAAATATTTACACATATTTTGTCTAATTTGGCAAATAATAAAATGGCTAGAGAAGTCTGTTCATAAAATGATAACACTTTACTGTAATCTGACATATATCGCATCAAAATGTTGCATTACCTAAAATGTAATATTTATTGAGAAATATCACAATATAGGTATAACATTGATGTGATCAACTGGAGGTAGCCAAAAACTTGGCTTCTTATAGTTTTGCAACCCCTGTGAATAGAGTGCTCTGTACTAATTGTACAGTGACAGAAACTATGAATACATACAACTGGTTTAAGATGGAAAGATTCAACATCACAACATATTTTACATTTTCTCTTATATATTTTGGCCTCTCTGGTTTTCTCTAGGTATTTGTGGACACGGTCGGTCCAGCAGACAAGTACGAGGACAAACTATCGAAGCTGTTCCCGGGTATCAAGGTGACAGTGAGGCCAAAGGCTGACTCGCTCTTTCCAGTTGTCAGTGCAGCCAGTATCTGTGCGAAGGTTAGTGACTAACATCCAACTGGAATTCAGTCTTTTATGTATACTTGGTGTTTGTGATTACTACTATTTGTTGCTGTATCTCAAGACTGTTGTGGAGTTGCCTTGAGCTTTTTTTGAAAGTAGTTGACCTTGTGGCCTGAATAGTGAAGCAAGTGATCTTTAAGCAGTGGAATATAGACTTTGGGTTTTGTAAGCAGTGGGTCAGGTGTTGATTGAAGCTGCCAGTGCTTAAAAGCTCAATTTGCACATTTTAAGCTTTGTTCAGAGTCAATCAGTAGTTTTTCTGATGCTACTAGCTGAATTTCAGGTGGCCAGGGATCGTGTTGTAAAGAGCTGGGATTTTGCTGAGGACCTGGGAGAGGTGGATACAGATTACGGCTCAGGATACCCAAACGGTAAGAGCGACAACAGCCAAGATAATCTTCCTATAATGATTGCCATATTTTACAACACTTTTCAAATGTATTTAATAAACTCAGCATTAGTGTGCACATGCACACTTATCGGACATTCATTTTAAATAAGATCTGTGCCACTCTCAACATGATCTAAACAAGACACTGACACTTATCAATACATGTAGAGTGACTGATACTGAGACAAGTTCTTTTCCCTGTGTTTTCAGACCCCAAGACTAAAGCGTGGCTCCTGAAGTACCTGGACCCCGTGTTTGGTTACCCTCAGTTTGTTCGATTTAGCTGGAGCACTGCTCAAACCCTGATGGATAGCAAGGGTGTAACTGTCCACTGGTAAATAGCCTCACACTTTATTTTGTCTTTGAATTTATAAAAGCAGAGCCTTTACAGAGTTAATCCTGGTGATTCAGCTCTGAGAAAACTGAAACAGTCTTTGCTATTTATTATTAAGTGTTTGGAAGATAAGAAGACCATTAAAATTGTTTCCAGCTCTTTTCCACAGAAAGTGCATAGAAACCAAAAACTTGATAATTTTTAAAAATTGCTTTGTTTAGTGTGTAGATAAGAATGCTTGCATGTGTTAATGTGTAAAAACCACCAACCCTTTGATTTCCAGGTCACAGTTAATGCCTGTGCAAATCATTTGACTTCAAGAGACGAGCGCTAACCACAGTCTAAAAAAAAATTAAGTCTTGTTTTGTTAATTCTGTCCTCAGGGATGATGATGAGGAAGATGGGGAGAGGGCAGCGCAGCGGCAGAACAACAAGTCCATGTTGTCCTACTTCAGTGCATCAACTGGAGGTAACGACCAAACCCTGACCCACCAGACACACCGCTTCTTCACTGACCGGAGGCTGAAGAGCCTCAACACACTCTGAAGACAACACAGTACAGGATGTGCACACACACACACACACACACACACACAAAGGAAAACATACTCCAAGTCTTGGAATTAAAGGAGACATTGCAGACATGTGACATTTGTATCACCAATGCAGGCTTAAGTCGGGATCTGTCTTTATTTGTTCTGTTTGCGTGTGTTTTTTATACATAAATCTAATATTTACAACTCTTGTTTCACTTCTTTTGTTCTGAAAATTCTACACCAGACTTGTGAAAGAAGCAAAAACCATTGCTGTAAAGTTATGCAAACTTTAATGGCAATACTGCCCTCAGCTGGCGATATGACAACATACACCAGATGTTTGTGAAGCATTGTCAGTGACTCACTTGAACAGTTATGGGTCCTTACACATCAATGCTCTGATGGCTGATATGGAGAATTTCAAAAAATCCACTACAAAATAATGAATGCATACACTGAAATCAGAGTCACATAGATGTGATAAGCGTGAAAGATCCCAGGTATCTGTTTCTGATTTGGTGAATACACCAACAATGAGCAATATATTCTGCGTTACTACAAAACCTCATCTTTTACACAAGGACATTGTTTAAAATAAAGTACAGTCTCAAATAATTAAAATCAGAATTGTCAAATTTAAAGAATAAGTTCAGAGAAATACAATAGTTTTAGTAACAATGGTTTTTAATGCCAGCTTTTAGAACTTGACAGATTTTGGCCCATTTCAGGCAACATCGTGGGCTCAATGCCCGGCTGTTGTAGGAACACTGAGATGCATTAAGATTTTTCCTAATTTTCCCCTTCATGATGTTGTGTCTCCACAGAGCTGATGTGTGAGAACATATCACACTTTACTGTCCCTGAACCACCACCAGCAGCAAACACTTTAAACTAAGTCTTTAGAGTTTCCTTATTTTAAATTATCTACTGAGTTATAATCTTACATGTTGAGACTACTCTTTATAGGTATGAGGTAAGAAGGATGAGGTTTGACGGTATTACTGCATACTGTTCCCCTCTTTAAATACCACAGTGTAATCTGTATTAACCTAAAGAAGCATGTCTGGAGTCCCGTAGATAGATCTTGTGTTAATTGCCAAATGCTCGTCTTCTCAGAAAATCACAGCAGAGTTGTTGATCCGTCTCACATGCCTCGAGGGCTTCAGCCTGTTCAGGCTCTCCAGGACTTTTCTTCAGGCTACCACTTGTACACACATGAAACTTTGCATGACAGAACCCAGATCACATTTTGCCATGGGAACACGAAAGGCAGCTGGCTATGAAAGGGTGTCCATCACATTGTCAGAAAAATAAATATTTCATTGACTTGCCTAGCTTTAACAAAGGTTAACTAAAAAATAAAGGCATATCCATCTGTCCACCGGAGCTAGTTCATGTTGGGTTTGTTTCTCGACTCCTGGATCCTTTTCCCACAGTTCATGGCTAAAGTTGAGACCGCAAACGAGGACAGGATCACAATCGAGCTCCCCACAAAATGAGACGATGCACCTCTGGGGGTTACTCTCAGGGGTCTCCTGGGGAAAGTTTCCCTGTCAAAGGCTGCATTGGCGGTCACAGTCTGGGCCACAGACTCCATGGTGATGTTGCTTGGACGTGTGCAAGCTGAAGGTCTTGAAGGTTCCTGGTCTGCAGCAACCTCCACAGGAAGCGTCTGGATCTCTCTGCCTTGACCAACACAGTCGCAGGTCTTGATCTGTTGTGTTCTGTCTGATTCCTCTCCTGATCCCTTCCTTTACGTTCATTTATAACCTCCCCAGGCTCCTCATCTAATCCCTCCTAAGTAGCTGGGTCTCCTACTGCGTCAATGGGATTATAAATAGTTTACCCATGCCAGCAGAGAGCTCAGATGGTGATCTCTTTCAGAATAAGACTGTCTTCTTTAATTCTATTAGATCACCCCACCATTGTCCTTCTGTGAATGAATGGGAGAGTTTATGGGATAGAAGCTTGCAAACAGTCAACAACTCGTGTGTGTAAACATGTCATTAGGAGAGGGCATCAACACTGACACTGCATGACAGGCAGGATGCATGCAGGCAGTCATGAGGGTTGTGAACACATGCCTTCACATGTTTGTTTTAATGCTCTTTCTAATTATCACAACAGAAGAAGAAAACTCTTAAATCCTCAAATATTATCCTTATATGTTTTGTACTTTTTGAATCTCCAAATTTAAAAATAAAAATAATTAAATGTTTTGTTAACCAGGTCTTCATGGACATTAAGGACTAAGGCACACATGACGTGGAGCAAATTAGGACCTGCTAATATTTGGCAGCTACTCTCTTTTTCCATTGATCACAGACTGTAATTGATACCAGAGGAGCTGCCAGAATGAGTCACTGTAGCCTATTATCCAGGACTGGATAGTCTGTACTGTATTTTTCACAACCTGTTTGTTCCCTCAGATGATATAATAGCTGGAGAAAGACTAAGAACAAGATCAATTAAAGATCCAGGCACAGTACATCTTATTAACAAACAGTACGAAACAATTATACAGTAAAACCTAAAGGTTAGTTCACAATTGCATGCTGTGAATTAACTAGTTGACTTTCATTACTTTTATTACAATCAGAAATGATCTGCATTCATTTAGCCGGCAGCATTAGATATTCCCATCTGAAATATCTAGGCCATGTTTTTAAGTTTGCTTGCAGGTTTTCTAGAGAATTATTTACAGCAAATTCAGTCGCATGTATGTACTATTTTTCATACCATACTGAGAGGGGTCAACAGGAAGATAACAGGAGGTGGCATTACCCATATTAGCACACACTGGGCCTGCAACAATGATTATGTTTACAGAAAATAAACTGGCAACAGTTCTGATAACAGATCAATCATTTAAACTGTTTACAATGTAAAACACATTCTAGATATCGTTGTATTCTTTAGATCTTCTTACATCCATCATCCTGGTTAACTGAATTGCATCAGAAGTTCAGCTTTGTATTTGTTTTATTCATCTGTGACAAGCTGTGGGTAAAGTTTTGTATGAAACCAGAGTTTTGTTAATTTCTACAGTTCTGTCATGTAATTTAGGTTTTTTTCTTAAAGCTGCATATAAAATACAGCACATACAATCCAGGTATCTACTAAAATCACATTAATTTGTACTGTCTGGTGTGACTTCAGGACCAAGAATAGCTCCTCTCCTCCATGACCCAGGTCACATGGGGTCGGCAGGTCTCTAATCCATGACGTTGTTACACACAGTCCCAGTTTCTGTTAATGGTGATGTCTTTAATTGTGCTAATTGGATTGCACCGGTTGTTTTCCACTACTGACACAGAAAAGCTTTTTGAATGAATGTGTAGGGGCGACACAGTCGTGGCAGTACAAGATGCCTCTTCAATGATGAGTCTGAGAAAATTACAAGGAATAAATATTTGTGGTATATTGGAGTTAAAACTATTTGTTTTCCTTTGAAGTATTTTTGTACTTCCTAACTTTTGTGTCCAAATTAACACTGGTCTGTTATTTAACTCATTAGGCAAACAGAAAACTTTAGACTAAACACATGATACTCTGGCTTCTAAATATGTTGCAGTAGTAAACAAACTATTCACTGTGTACTATGAAAACATTGTATTAGCTAATTAAATTGTAGTGGACAAAGTCGAGATAATGTCGCCATTTTTTGTTCAGTAGAAAATCAATGACGGTCTGCACCATCTTATTAAACGCATCAGATGGCTGATGTATTTTGTAAATGCCATCAGCTGTGTAAGTGACCTTTGAGGATTTCTTCATTAAGCTGCAGAAATTTCCGCTTGGCATTTCCTGCTGGCTCAGTCGGTGATTCTTTACCGTCAGATTTTCCTGGGTACAGACTGAAAGATCATTCAGCAATTTCCTGACAAGTCATCACTTTTATAACTTCTCACACAGCTGTCATTAAGTCCTTGCTGTGGGTCACGTGCGTATTACCACAGCTCCTAGTCCAAATGGAGCGGTCTGATCTAAAAGCTCCTTCTTATCTATGGATCAGCAATATGAACTCATCTTGAACGCAAACTCTGTTGTACCTTACCTTCACATTAAATTGTCCTTGTCGAATTTCCTTAGGTGCACCTACATTTTTCCTCGCCCGGTTCAATATATGGTGGCTCCTTTTAAACTGAATGGCACGTGCTTTCCACATGGTGTCTCTATTGCGTCAAAATGAGAACAACTGTAGTTTAACAGCCATTTCAAAATTTCTGTACATACTAAGTGGAAGACTTTTAGGCTGCTGTAGCACAAGATAGTATTACCTTTTTTGTAGTCTTTGATTTTAGTGTTTTCACCATTTTGTAATGGTGTGCTTTCATGTTCATGCTCTGTTTTTAAAGGGACTTTCAGATGACACTTGAGATCATTAGATTATTGAGAAGTTCTACAGGTTTCTCATATGATCATGGATGAATCAGTACAGCAGTGTTCAGCTGGATCAGAATCATTTAATGAAACATAGCCAGAGAAAATACATAACACATGAAAGGATTTGTTCGAGCAGCTGGACCTGTATCCCAGCATAGGAGATTTCACTCAGTGATAACATTTTCACAGTAGTGAATTGTTTTTGTGTTGCTGCTTGTTGGTGCTTGTATTTCCTCTTCATTCAGTTTAGTGTACAGTAATATATCCCGATGTGGTATTGGAGCATACTTTTCTATAGGGCAAGGTTCACATATGGATGTCGTTAACAATGGCAATAAAATGCATTCAAATAAAATTTAATTCAGTGCCTGTAATGTGACAATAAGTAGTAATATAATTGAATTAAGACAACACAGACAGTACCATGGCTTTCCTTGGTAGGAGAAATGGTTCTGTTTGAATTTAGTCAGTGAGGTACTGATTCAAGAGTTGAATCACACTAAATTACCTGAAACGTAAGACAGAAATAATACTATGTAATTGCTAAATCATAATTGTTGTCAGGATCCAGACTCTAAAAGGCCCTCCTGCAATGTATACAATGAATTCATAAATTAATATTAGGGGTCCTTGTTTTTTTATGAGCACCAAAAGTCACAATTTGACTTGATCTGTGTAGGCACAGGTTCAGATGTAGATGTAGAAAATACTTTTAAACTGTACTCTTTAAAACTCATTGCACCCCAGTTTCAGGAATCCTTTGTTTGTAGCATGTTTAGTATTGTCTCCGCACTATTGTGTAGGTGCATAACTATGCAGCAAACACCCTCCTGATAAAGTTTGAAGCAGATTTTGTAGTTCTAGCTTTTATCATGACAAGACTAAGACTCTGCAGCTGTGCAGAGAAATCACCAAAGTTCAAAAACTATGAATGTGTGTACTAAATTGCATGTAAATTTATCCAGTAGCCATCTTTCACTCATAAATACAAATGTCTACCTGCAGGTTGAAAGTCAGGGGTTCACCAAAGTCATTACGACACCTCATCAGATAACCTCTAATGCTCTTGTGCCATTTAATCCACTATGTCAAGCTACTTCACAGAATAAGTAAACCTTTTTACCTGTCGGTGGACAATCTCTAAAGTCATTAGAATTGATCCTCAAGGGAACTTGTAAATCTGTAGCACATTTCCCAGCAATCTACTTACTAACTAATATTATATAACTAATATTGTAATAATAAAAATATTTCACTGTAAACCACAAAGGTCAACCTCATGGTGGTGCTAATGTAATAGTAAGGCAATCATTAAAGTCAGCGGGCTTCATCCTCTGGGGTCTGTAACCAACTCATTTTTAGTCAACCAAATACAGAACAATGAAACTTTACTAAATAGAGATTATCTCTCATGCTAGAACGAGACGTCACCAGTAAAAAAGACGGAAATACAACTCAGTTATGCTAATCAATATGCAGATGAATAAAAAGGAGTAAAATACATACCAATTCGCTCAGTAACTTCACAGTTACCTAGAATGTTGTATTTGCAACCCATTAGCCCCAACTGTTAATATAATGCCAACCCTGTTAGCCATAAACTGATCACAAATCAATTTTAAAACAGCCTTCCAAATAATAATAAAAAGATTAACAGAGATAAACAGCAGTAGATAAAAGACGCTTGTCATTTGCCTGGTTACAGATCTGACAAAATGGTGGATGGTAACTGTCAGCTTAACTGTCAGCCATGGACCTGTGCCAGTAGGTGTTGCTATAGCAACACAATGTCCAACTGAAATCAACGGCTGGTGGCAGAACAGAATTCACAGTACGCACAGTTTTCCACAGTACGCACAGTTTTCCACAGTACACACAGTATTCCACAGTACATATACTTATTCACAGCATTCCATAGTACTTCACAGTTCTCCACAAGTACACACAGTACTTCACAGTATACACAGTATAAAGAACTTTATGGTACTTAAATACTCAAAGTTTCATCCTGATCAAAAGCACAAACATACATATCACATTACCAACTTCTTTAATGATCTTACAAGTTCGATCATTAAAATGTTTCTTTGTGATTAAATCCTTAGATGTATAATAATGTGTATTGTGTATATATATTTGTTTATATATACATATATATAAAACACATGCAAGCGGAAATAGCTTTCTAAGAGACAGCAAAAAAGAGACAACGAAGCCAGAAACCTACTTAACTAATCAAGCTGCATATACATTATCTCTTCCCTCTTGAACTCCTTCCCCGCTCCTCTCCATCTCTGTTAGGTTTATGTATGTATGATGAGGCACCCCAGAGACTGCTGATCATATAGTGTTTTATTTAGAGAAGGTTCTCTTCCCAGACTAGGCTTTTAGCACAGCTGTAGTCTGTGACCCACTTCTGCACAGACAGGGCTGGAAGTGAGCAGAAGCTGGAAGCTGAGAGGAGGAGAAAGGAGGTGTGGGTAGTTTCTGAGGAAGCACATTTGTGGGATGAGGAAGAGGGGAGTTAATGGATAAATGATGGCAGTGGGGGGGGGGGCAGGACAGGACAAAGGGGGTATGTAAGACAAGAATTTGGATATAAAAAAAAATTAGGATCTATGGTCAAGCATCTCAGTGTGCTTTACCTGCTTTTGCAAGTCATAATGTGTGCAGTGAAAAAGGTTTATGGGGAGTGAATCATGTGTGCAGCTGAGTTTGTGTACCAAATTTAATGCTTTTGTGTTATGTTAACTGAAAGAGGCACACAGCAATGTACACAACGTCAAGCTGACGGTAAACAATGTAAACACCATTCTCTTAACACAGCCACAGTTAAAAACACTTCTGTATGATCAGGTCAAATATGTTGGATGCCAATTAGCAGCAGCTTGTGAGCTATAGGAGCAATGTGGCAATCAGCACTTAGCTGTGTGTGAATTACCACAGCAACAAGAGACAAACTGAGAGTGCCAAAAAGGCCAAATCACCACTGCTCAATTTGAAGGGGCTTCTTTCAAATAACTAAATTAGTTTTTTAGTTGCCTTATTGTTTCTAGTGTGCTTTGAATATCTTACCATGTTGATTTGGTGAGTATTTATGCTATGTGAAACTGAATTAGATAGTCCCATTATTGAGTGATTTTAAAATGAACTTTGGGAACACAGTCATAATAAATGAGACATATCTGAATTAACCTCAAGGGCAGAAGACTCTGGTGGCTTTCGGAGTGAATTATATTGCAAAGCATGCTCTATTTCTCTAAGCAGACCTCTTACAAACACATTATATGATGTAAATCTGAAACTAGTCTAATTAGTCCTTTAATTAATTATTCCATGGATTCAGAAACTGGTTAGTGGTGGGTGATAGTAGTATACATTTGAGTTTTCAGACAAAACAACCTTTCCTATGCTCTTTGTATGTCCTTAAGGCACCTGCACACACATGGTGATTAAAGTGCTTAATCACCATGAAAAGACTTTCACTGTCACTTAAAATAATGCCTGCATATCTGTAGAGGGAATGCTAACTCCTTTTATCAACCCACACACACACGCAGAGCAGATGTGAATGCAGGGGGAGACACTTTCAGGCTATGAAGAGATGCGAGCTGACGTGGCTCTTGTGAGACAGGCTTACCAGGACGGGAAATGGGATCGCACAAGCGACAGGCATATTCCAAATCCCAGCCCTGCCAAGCTTTTGGCTGCAGAGAGCTGACCCCATGTGACCTCCCTCAGGGCATCCTCTGAAAAAGGATGACATCATTTTGGAAAGCTTTTGCACAGAGCAATAGCAAAAAAAAGTCTTAGTCGGTTGAAAACCATGCCTCTTAAGGTTTCCACACTGCTGCCTCCTCCCCTCCCCAAATCTCACAGCACCTAATGAACAAAAAAGATGTAAAATTCATGTGCATTCATTAATTATTTAATATTAATAAGAAAAGCAGCAGAGGCTAAATGTGCTAGAGAAGTCAGACATGCTGGTAACTGGGTCACTCTGCAAAACATCATTTTTCACCTGCTGACACCAGTGCACATTTGGATCCAGTTTATTCTAAAGCTTTCTGTAGAATTGAACCAGTATTTGCTTGAGAAAGGTCAATGCCAACATATTTAGTAAGTATCACTTCATGTTCTTGCTGACAACTCCCTCACTGCCTTACAGACACAGTGGACAACAGCCATTAAACAAACAGCATGATATTAGTGACTAAATGTTGTATTGCAGTGTTAGAAGGCTCAATGAAGCATGTTTATTTGAATTTCACTCAGGAATTTGCATGGACTAATGCAATAGATAATGCATGTGTTCCTGCAATAAATAAATAAAAACTTACACAGTTATAACTTATACAGTTATATAATTATAGTTGCATGACAATTATTCAGGGGTTTAGTACAAAGGAGCTCAGCTGATTTTACTCATTAATTGCAGTTTATTTGTCTCAAGAAGCACTACTCAGATTTAGATGAACTCTGTGTTCATGAAAACAGATTTAAATGACTTCTGTGGCTCTGATGGGAGCTTTCCAAAGTTTAACAAAGCATGTCAGGAGTCAGCAGTTTTTTTGTCTCTCATAGGCCTAAAATTATTCATATTTACCCTGAGTCACAAGTGGGAATTAAGGACACTGGGAGGGTCTAAAGAAAGATACCATCAGTTTGCATCATGAGAAAGGAGACTAAAAGTTAGGATGTCCTGACCATTGGTGCACTTCCATTTGGATCAGTGGGTTTCATCTGTCACTTTTTGTCAAAGAACCATATTAAATCACTGATGTTTACAAGTACGACTGCTTGGTTTACAGTTGCTGAGAGATCTTAAAATAATTCCTACATCCCTATTTTAACCTCTGTTCTACACAAAGACATCTCTCATGCAGCTTACATGCAATACCAAACAAGTCCCCAAAAATGCAATCAATAACCTCACACATGTTCTCAATGCCTTTTTTAAAAGCTGTGCCATCTGGAAAGCATTCCAGATTGCCTGGATGAAGTTTGGTTTTATTCCAAAGAAAGAGTCTTGAACAGCCAAGATAAAGAGGGTTTATATAAATAAAAGCCCAAAATTCATATCAAAACATTACTGAGTCCTTTGCTTCATTCATTTGCTAACATCATTTGTATTAATTCAATTCTAGACATACAATTAATCAGCAACTTCTTTGATAATGATCAATTATAACATCAGAAACATTTAAATATATAATTATAAAAACAAAAATATGATAATAAACTGAATTTATATGAGTTTTGTACTGTTGATTTGACAAAACAAAAAATCTGAAGACCTCACCTTGGGCTTTCTTAGATTAGTTTAATTGATTAATCTCCAAAAACAATCTTTGGATTCACTGATAATGGAAACAATCATTGCAGCCCCTTTTAAACAAGATATACGGCACAGTTACACCATCCTATGGGGGTTGTTCTTGTACATTCTCAAGCGAGAGTTGAAGTGGTGGTGGAGGTAGTGGTTGGGGTGCTGAGGTTGAAACTAGAGTGATCTGTCAGCAGTAAATGACAGGGTGACAGGGACTACAGGCGGCCAGCTTAGTCTGCTCAGAGAGACAGAGGAACATTAAAGCCATGATGCTAAAAGCCACTAAGTCTCCCTCTTGTCTCTCAGTTGCTGAGCTGGAGCTGGACCAGCTGCCTGGCCTCTTGTGTGTTTTGAGTCATCCCACAGGCCACCTTTGACCAACATTTTTCTCTTTTTTCTGCACTCATTCTTGTGAGAATATTTAACAGTGAAACATCATCCCATGACAGACGCACCACATTGTGTGAACATGGTGTTGGACTTTGCCCTTAAATGTTTCAGTATAATCAGTGATTACAACTGCTTAGTGGTGACCTTCCTTTAGTATTGATTAAAGAATGCATTCCCTTTATTGACAATATGTCCCTGTCTGTTGGCAGACTCACTGTGGACAGGACGGTTATTGTTATGAACATTAGACCACAGAAGGTGTGCAGTTCCAGTTAATATGTCAACAGCATTCAAGATCTTTCTCTTTAAAATCACCATGGTGGGAATTTGTTTCTGTGCCAGCGTTCATTCATTAACACTTGGATCAGGGATGCGAGTAACTGAAGGGTGAGGAGCTGGGAAATGTTATGTGGCAGTGAATCCCATGTGTGACAGGTGTGAATGTTGAATAATGCATAATGCCTGATGCCATTTTTCATTGGAATAGCAATGGAAGCATGACGGCAGGCTGTGTTGACTGTTAATTTAGTCCATGTCCATTTACGCTTGCCAGGTACATGCAGAGTCCATGGACAGCATAAACACATCCTGATATAGCAAAGTGCTTTGTGACTTTGAAGTAACTAAGTAACTCTGCAAAGGTATTGAATCATATCGTGTTGGGTACCGAGTTAGCAGGATTTGTCAATCTAATTCAGTCAACTCACTGTATAAGTCATTACTTGAGCAAAACTGCCAAATATTCCCCAATGCTCTTTTTCATAACATAAACTTGGTAATTAGTTGATGCAACAGCTGATATACAATATTATGTCTGACATTGTATAGACCATGTCAGTTTTTGGTTTATCCTGTTAATTAGAAACCTGGCTAGTTAATCCAGTATCGACAAACACTTCTACTTATTGGTTTGCAGTTAAAAACAGCTGCATGTGACATTTGTGTGAAGATGAATTCTGTCTGATAATGTTGGCATGAAAACGTGTAAATAAAACCTCACTTTACATACAACAGCTGATTAATGCAAAACCAAAGCCTCCGGTCGCTGAAGGGTTAAACGTCATTGGTAGTAGGAAGTGGGTGGTAAGAGCCGAGGATGGAGAGAAGCTCGTGTAGCTGCCACAGATCGTTTTTCGCGAGAAAAGCAACGTTACACCAGAGAAGAGCAGAGTGAACATATCATATACCTGCGATAGAGCACGGAAAACGGACAACATCTGTCTACGGGAGGACGAAAACGTGAAGTTATTAACCTGCTTTCACTGCCGACGTGTGCTATCTTTGACCTGATGGACGTATAGAGTCGCTACAGATTCTCATCGATCTCGCCTTTTTTTAAATGCACAGAAGATCTGACAGCGCGTGGATGTGTCATGTAATCCAGATTTGTAGTTGTGTAGCAGTGTACAATGTGCATGCAATGAACCCCATATACATGCATGCACCGGTGCCTTCTCAGCACACAGACTGTTTGAACATGTAGCGGATTGCTGCAGCGAAGTGGTTCGAGGACCGACAGAGGATCAGTGTGATAGGACTGAAAAGATGACTGAAGCTGAATTGATGCATTTTGGTTGTTAACATTGGTGCCGTGAGCTACTTGGTTTAAGTGTTATGTTCTCAGCTGGGATGTCTTGGCGTTAAGATGTGCCCAAACTTGTTTGGTTTATCTAATCTGCGGTGTGATAACCTTCGGTCTGACAGCCTGGTCTGTTCAGGGGGTTTCTTGTCTGTCTCTCAGCTGGACTTAAGTTGATCCCACCGTGCAGCCTCTCGCTTATTCAGCAGTTCCCACCACAGAGCAGCCTAGTCAGGAGTCTCTGTCAGTCTCCTGCCAGCAAAGGATGTTGGCCGGGGTGGAGTAAAGGAGCGGCACTTTATAAATACTTTGGTCTTATTTGATTGTGTAGTTTTGGTCTCTTATAACGCGACAGAACATAAAGCTTCCATCGGGCTGTTTCCTGTGTGATATAATCTGCTATACTTATAGTAACAGCACCGGCTTGTCCTCAGAAACTTAGCGGATATTACCTGCTGTTCGCTGGTAAATGATGATAGAGGCAGCTCCGCCAAGTATTTCGGTTTAGTCGTGAATTGCCAAGCCGTGCTGGCACGCTGAAAGCCACGCGAGAGTGGGGCTTGTTCTCGCCCCGTCGCCTGGAAAACACAGGAGCCACGAGACTCTCCGACAGGTGTGAACCCGGACACGCGCCATGGATGATTCTGGGATCATCCGAAGACGGAGGCTGCAGGTGAGAACTCTTTATTTAAAAATCACCTTTGTTGACATATGAGGACCATATCATTAAACACAGCATTGGATAAATGTGTGCAGTTAGTCAAGTGGACATCCCATAAAACACAGGTCACTTTATATTTTGGAATAAATGCATGTATTAAGACATGTTTCATAACCCTGGCACAACGTCTTTAAGGCCGATTTAGTGTGATAAATGGTTTTTCTTTGTCCATACAGATAAGATGTAGATAAACATAACCAAGTAATGTATTCAATCAATTGAATACACACACAGTCCTTTGACACATTTTATTCAATTTATTCTGTATGTAGAATAATAGATCTCTAACCATAGGAAACGAAAATCTACAATAAGTTTATAGACGTAGTATTAATATGCACAATACCAATGAAAACATGTAACACTCTTAAGAAGGTGTGTTGTCAGTTCATTTAGTGGCGGGTGATAGGGGAAGCCAGAAATTATGCCAGAAAGTGTTTATGGATTAAAATATCTATTATTTTGGCAAATTAATGCCTGACAAGGCCTGGTATTTCATCAAAATAATACAAAACATGAAAAAAATATGGTATTGCCTTAAAACAGTCCAGGTCATTGGTTTGCAAGCGGTAGCAATCAGTAAATAAACTGACTTGGCGTGTTGTTCCAATTAAGTTTTGTTATAACCTGATAAAAGGGCAGAGTAGTGTGTAACACATTGATTTTTAGATCATTATTAGTTATATATTGAATCTTGGACACTGAAATTAGTATGAATGAGTATATTACTCTATTACATTTGCATGATGTAGACTAGTCACCTAGCCTGTATGTTGTACATTAAGACATCCATATGATCTCACTGGTAAAAGCTTCCTTCGAGGCTTTGCTGTGTTTGGTGGGCGCCTGCATAAAAGTAATCAAGTGAGACAGGCTAAAGCTTACCGTGCAGGGCCATTGTCTGCTAGTCCTCTGCCTCACTGTGGATTAATTTATAGTAAATACTGTGTTAAGGTACTACGCTGTAGATTATTGCACATATTTTCTGAAATACATACTAGAGAAAATGGATGATTTCCTGAACAAATGGCTGTTTTCAGTTGGGAGAACATAGCAGTAACACTGCCAGGTTTCCACTCTTACAGGCTCCTGTTGGAAGGCCTGGTGGATTAAAGCAGAAAATACATTAAAGATGTAATGATAAATGAGTTAATCCAGGGACTATTTTATTCATAAGAATACAAGGCAATCTGTTCCCTCTGCCACCAGCTCTACATTTGTTGAACTGTACTTATGTTTGAACTGTTCCCCTCAGGTTTCCTCTCAGCTGTATCGTAGTGATATTAAGACTGAGCCTTTTTGATAATCAGTGCTTCTCTATATCATGTAAAAGGGCAGGGAAAGCTACAATAGCTTGTCCAGCCTACACAAAGACCCAATGGTATTCAGTTTGCAATCAATTATGACTATGAAAACCCTCATAAATTTATACTTGAGAAACCGGCACCAGTGATTTTTTAGGGTATTTTACTGAAAAATGTGACATATTTCAGTAATCCATCATCAGTACTGTTGCAAAAAATGCTATAAATTGATTTAATGTTTCAGCTGTAGCTTAAAAAAGTTGGTGTTTTTTCTTATTTTGATTGATTAGTTACTTTTCCTTCCATTGTAATTGTGAGATTTTCAGATGGTTTATTAATCTAAAATGGAAAAAAGTGAAATTCATCTCAGGAATCATTTTATGTTGAAATGAATGCTTGATGAAGTGAAGTGTGTGAATCAGAAGACATTCAGTCACTCTGCTGAGCTCAGTGGTCCTTTGGATTGAAATATTTTCCCAGAAGTTAATTGAAGCTGAAATGTAAACCTGGAAATCAACTTCGTCAGTGCAAACTGGGAGCCGGAGCAGCCTGACAGAGGGACGGGAGTCTATTTGATGTGTTCAAAAAAGTTTCAGTGTCGATGCAAACAGATTAAACACACACATGCATGTGGGCAGAAAGACACATTTACTCAGAAGGAGCTCACTGATGAGTCAAACTTTTGATTTTTAGTCAGATGCTGAGTGCATCTTTGGTTGTGTGAGTGCGTGTGTCCATCCATTCAGTTGACTGTGCTGTGGCTACACTGAGCATCTTGTGTGTGTGTGTGTGTGCACATTCATGCCTACATGTACATATTAAATCAACTCCCATCCCCTGCCCCTGCTCTCCATTTCCATTCAAGTGGTCGATATCCATATCTCAGACAGAGGAGGTCTAAATGCTGAGGATGTGGCGCAGTTGTCAGGCCCATTAGCAGGACTAATGGTGGCCTAACAGCCCTGTGTGCCCTCAGGGAGGAAGACCAACCACCAGCAGGACGGGCTGAAAGGGCTGGAGGCCAGGAGGAGGGGGAGACAGTATAGACCTGAGGCAGGCAGCAGCTGTGGGCTACAGTAGACCCCATTAAAGTGGCTATTACAATATCTAGATCCCTTTACTGTCTGGATCTACTTTCACACCAGAGACACAGGGGAGGGAGGAAAAGAGGGGATTGTGTGTGCTCACGTATTATGGTTTTATTTATCTAGGAGTGTGGATGAAAATAATTATGGTTTAAACTAAAATAAGGCTGAGTTTCATTCAAATTGTTCATTATTAGTTATGATACTGAACAATATGAAGGAATCAAAAAACATTAGCAACATTGTTTGAAAATAGAAAATAAAGAACATCAAATTTTAAAGTCAGCTTTTTGTTCCATAACATCACATGATTTCCTCTTTTCCTCTCCTGTAATGAATACTACAGCAGCTAGAGGGCTCTGTCACTTGAAAGTATACAGATGTTTGTGGCTCTTTCTGACACAACTGATGCTGTCGTTCTTTGGATTACAATCTCTCTCTCACTGCCACCTGCAGCTGCTACTTATCCTGATTGATCCATCCTTAAGTCATGAAGTCTTGCTCCTCACTCCGTCTCTCTCACCATCTGTCTCCCACAATAATCTTCTCTTTAATTCACCAGGGAGTTTTCCCTCACCTTCTTCAATTGCCCAGCTCATCGTCCATGTCTCCCCGTGTCCCACCTCCCTTCTCCTCCTTCTCACTCTCACTCTGTCATTTAGGGAGCTCCACACAGCTGAACTGGCACCTCATCTTGAAGAAATGGCATTTTTGATGGGGATGTCATCATCATTACACTGGAAATATACTACATTACGATAGTAATATAGTAGTATAGTGTCGTTCATTTATTCAGTAGATGTTTTTGTCCAGAGCAACTAAACTTTTATCCCCCTATATGCAGACCTCATTCTTTCTTTTTTGCTTTTTCTGGCTCCCTTCTGTTTTTTGTGGGGTTTTTTCACATTACATTTGGACATTTTTGCTCATATTTTACAGTTAATGTAAAGCAAACATGAAATATGGAAGAGAGAGGTAACATGCAATAAGGACCACAGGATTTGACATTAATATTCACATACACTAATGCTAATTACTCTTACTTATTAACTACATACATCCAAAACATTTAAATCCATCACAGAGTAGTGAACCTTGCTCTAACAGGCTCTATTTTGTTTCATGCAAAACACAATAAATAGAAATTAGATCACCCACAATGATTGTGATCTGTGGCACCATCCAGAACGTTTTAATTGGTAGTGACTGTATTTTGCTGTTGGAGAGCATGCGTGTCATTAAGAGGAGTCATTTTTCCTCTCGTGACGATCATCCTGCTGCCCTGTGCAGTTGTAGGTCTGTGGAGCATGCATACACTTAACCCATGAGCCTATATAGTCACACACACAAACACAAGGCAAACAATGTGTCTCACCCCTCTCTGTGGTAGGTGGGTGGACACACACACACACACAAGCATAATTTGTCCAATATTTTGTTCTGGGCAGCGAGCCCATTTCCAATATGCTAAGCACAAGGGATAAGAGTGTGATCACTACAGAAGATCCAGCTCTCTTTGCCAAGTCCTGTCAGTCACTGCCATGCCCACTGCTTTGTTCTGCCTCACCATGTCCTTCTGATGTCAGTATTATTCAGAAAGGGTAGGTTTTGTACAGAGAGTGCAAAGAGTACATCAAAGCAACAGATCTGGGCCACAGTATATTTGGAAATAGCCTTAACTGGGCTTGAATTTATTGGGCCAGATGCCTAGAAAGCACAAAAGCTTGAGCCCAGCTTAAACCCCAAAACAGACAAAAATGGAGAAGGAAAGGAGGAAAAATAGCACTTGTTATAGTTTGAAACTAGATTCTGTGGAACAAGAAAGGAAATTGGGTCAAGAGTGTGAGTCAATGCATTATTATTGTTGTGGACCTCAGTGAAATAACCAATGAGTTCAAAGCTTTTAAGTAAAACTAATGAAGAATACAATACGTGACATTTGCCTCCCAATCTGCCGTCAGTATTGGCTGCAGAAACAGGACAAAAGCGCATTGACTCTGCCCAGAACAGCAGCATATTTACATTTTTCTTTTCTTTTTTGTTTCCAGTTGGCCTTTAGTTTGTCCTTGAGTAAAAACAAACCAAATAAAAAGAAAAAAAAAACACTGAAGTAACCGTGACACCTTTTCATCACTTGTCAGACAGAGAAAGTTGCATAATACTTAAATTTGTTTTGAACGTCCCTTTTGCAGTGAAGCATAGCTGCTGAGGACAATTTGCAGTTACTCACAGCGTGGAGGTTGTGCATAATGGATTAAATGTCCTAAGAAGATTTTGTTTGTTTGTGTGTAGTGTGTGAAGTGCACAACCACATTTAATGCTACTTTGAGATTAAATGTTGTGTTTTGCGTCCCCACATAGCAGCTTTGTGGCATCTGAATACATATTTTTTAGTTTTTGTTTAATGTGGAGAAATATTACCATTTAACTGTGACATATAATAAACAGCAAGAATGGAGGGTGAGTGTGTGTTTGTTTTGGAGGTAGTTAGCTGGTTGGGGTGTAAATCATATCTTTCTTACTTTTACTACCTATTTTCTCACAGCTGGATAATGGTGGGTTGGGATTATCAGCACTCTGTGGTATTTATGTATATTTGCATGTATTGAAGGTGTGTGAAAACAGAACTGGACACCTCAAGACATTTACGTGTGTAATTGTGAAGGCAGGAAATGATTTTTAATGGAGAGTGATCACATATAATGATCATCTAGGCCTGTGATCACTGTTATATTTCTGTCATGTTACATCATGTGCTTTTCATACAGTGGATAACTCAGCGTTACTGATAGTACCAACTTCAGATATCTGTCTTCTTTATTGATTGGCAATTGTGTCTTTAGAAAGAACAGATAAATATGAATCTGAATAAATTAGACAAAATGTAAATTTTAACATGTTTTGTATTAAATCGAAATGTTTTTACTGGTTTTTGCTTTTTAAGATTATAGCAGCACTCTGAGGTATAAAAGTCAACCACAGATGAGGTGATCAATCTTAATGACAATAACTGAGGTTAATGCACTATAGTCAAATGAAATGTCAACAAAGCCCACTACACAGCTGCCTCTAGTGATTGTTTTTAGTATCAGTGTATCTCTTTTTTCCTTCTAATTAATTCATGTATTATTCAACTAATAAAATGTCAGACTTGTGCCCATTATGACTTTTCTTCAAAGGTAATGTAATTAGTGAAAATCCACAAACTCAAATGGTCGAAAGGTTGACAAAGTATTTGGCACCAATGCTTGATAATTAAAACATGTTTGCTTCAAGAGGGACACACTCACAGATGTATTGCAAGATTGCAAAGTTTTGATTGATGAATGAAAAGTCCAAAAATTTTCCTCTATAAATCTTGTGAGAGAAGTGATACCTTCTTTGACCTTATTTGGATTACAGTGACGAGTTGTACAAGTTAGTGGTTTAAATGCTATTAAAATATAATCACCGCTGTCTGTCTGTAAAACCTGTCTTTGTACTGCAGTAACTCCATACAGTCTGATTACACTGGGGAACAATTTGAAAAAAAATTTCTGTTGAGTTATATTTTTATGCTGATTAAAACTAAAATTGGCATGCTGATTCCAAAATTGCAGTCAGTTTTTTTCTAGCACATCAAGTTTTTTCTCCACAGCTTACCCTCCAGATAAGCAAAATTCCACTGATTAGCTGTAGTAGTAGTAGTAGTAGTAGTAGTAGTGTACATATGATGGCTGACTATTGACTACGCGATAGTCCTCAAGTTGAACACTCCAGAAAGAGCTATAAATGTAAATTTTTACCCTAACTACTTGCACACAATTATAATTACAGTAGCCATATCCTTTGTAAAAACATAATACTGTTACTGCAGTCATGCCTGTTTCTTTCATATTTCATTGTAAGTCAATATTTGAAATTTTTTATAAAACAAGCACATATCTGTTAAGTACAGTATACTTCATATGTTTTAAGAAAACGGGGATCCTACAGTTCAAAAACTTGACGTGATAGAGAAAAACTGAGATCAGTTTTGGATTCCGCACCCAAAAATTAGTTAAAAACAGCTGTCAGACCTAACTCAACAAAAACTGTGTTCCCCAGTGTTATATACAAGATGTTGAAATAAGCACATTTAGGTTCTTTCTCTTTGCCTCAAACTGAAGGTCTACGTTTATAACCTGAATCTTGTAGCACATATATTTCAAAGTGGATATTACTGAAACTATCCCAGGTTGTTGTGGTCAATTGAACCAAGGAGAATATTGTTCTAAGAAATGCTGGCGTGATCAGTAACATGGCAACAACACGTACAGTAGCTGTCTGTTGGACTGTAGAGAGGGAGCAGGTGTTGGGGTTTTTATCCATTAGCCACCACCCCCATACACACACACTGTATGTATATAAGACTCCTGCGGGGCCTCTCTCTGACTCACCCTGGCCGAGCTCACTTCCTCTTTATGATGTAACTCATTAGCTGTCCCAGAAAGCGCTCACTACAACCAGTGATGTCACCCCCATTGAAAAAAACAAAAAACAAAAACTCCCCTCTGAAGTGTAAAATGCAGATAGGCTGCTATCGTGTTGGTTTGTTTTAATCATTTGACAATTCAGGAAAAATCTTATAGGGAGCTTTGTGAGAAAATCAATCCACCGCCATGTCTGTGTGATTAAAGCAGCAACCAGGAGACGCTTAGCTTAGCATGAAGACAGAAAACGGGTGGAAGCAGCTACCCTGCCTTTGTTCGACAGTAATTAAAGAAGTAGATATGCCTTGAGTGCCAGAGCTTGTAAAGCTCAGTGTCAAATATATTTTACATAGTTTGATTAATGTGATCACAAATATAAACAAAGACAACAGATTTTTACGCAGTGTGACGCAACCTGCAAAGAAACTTTACTGAAAACTAGTTATCCAGAATAGAAACAGCAAAGAGCCTCTAAAACCACATATGGAGATACAACGTTTAGCTTTAAAGGTGCTGGTGGACAGATTTTTTAGATTTGAGAGCCAAACTTGCTTCCACTCCTTTTGCTAAGCTAATTGCCCCAGGCTTGACCACCATACGTAATACACAGACATGAGTGTGGTACCAATCTTCTCATCTAACTTTTTCCAAAAGAAAGGCATATTTCCCAAAAATGTAGAATTATTCCTCTAATATAACAGACTGTGCAGAGTAGCATTTGCCAAGTTATAGTCATGTGACTATCAATGAGTGATACACTTTTTTTCTCAACAGACTTTTGAGATTCTTACTTTTTACATTGCATGTTTGCAACCCATTCATTGTGCCTAGGCCAGTGTAGTTTCTGTGATAAGTGCGAGTATTTGACTGTCATGGTGCTGGAAAGTAGATCGGGTGAGTTTGGCCAGCAAGCTTGTTTTCAGATTGTTTGGAGACGAGAGCTCCGGCTGTCAAGTCATGTTTCGTCAGCTCGACTTTGTTTGGGTTTTGTAATGCTTGTTTACTTATACAAAGACAAAGAGATAGACTGTGTGTGTGTGTGAAAGAGAGTAGTTTCAGGACTGTCGTTGTCTAACAGGATGAAATGCTTCTCTGGAAACCCAATTACAGTCTCTTCTTTTTCCTCTTAATTTTTATCTCACATTTCTGTTTGTTTTCACCTTATGACCTCGCTGTGATTTGTCACTCGAATTCCTTTCATTTCTTTGACATGGCTCTGTGTCATTTAGGCTTCCCTGAGTGAAAAGAGACAAATGATAAATATCTTTTTTTGGCGGAGCCACTGGGCCGTAGAAAATGGCTTGATAAGCAGCGCAGCACAGGCTGACAATAGAAATTGACGGTAATCTGATTTTACCTAAGCTGATGAAATTGGGAATAGATGGGCAACAAGCACCACGCAGATTCCTCCCAGTAGATCCTAATCACATCAGAGTCCTTGCTGTTGTGTCCCAGTGTCATAAATATAGCAGCAACATTTTTAAAATTGACTTTGGCTCCACTCGACCTGGTGGTTGCTGAAGCCCTGAAGTCTCTGAGCACTTAAGAAGGATCAGTTTTCAAACTGCTTTTACACCCGACATTCACAGAGAAATCACAAAACGGTCCATAGATTCATCTCGTCTTACATTACTGCTTGAACCTTTTTATTATCAAAATATTTGTCAGTAGTATTTGAAACGCTGTGCTTTATTTTCTGTACCACAGTGTACATCAGGGATTTTGTGTTCTCTTCTCATTGGAATGTTTCAGTGTTGTCAGAGGTTGTTCTCACAGTTTTTGTTTATATTCTGATTCACGAGTTGTTCCTGTAATGTTTTGCTCCGCCTTATTTTCTGTGTGGGATGTTACCATCATGTGCTAAGGGTTAAGGTAACTTGTGACATGTGGAGATGAAAAGACACATCTTCACGTTTTGATTGTTTTACTAGTCAGCGTGACACAATGTGAAAGAACCTATTGGGTCTTTTGCAAAATAATCATGGTTTGATGACGGTCACTTCAATTTACTTAGATCATTTAAAAAATATCACAATGAGTATGTATTGCTTTATTTGAAGTCATCATGTAAGCCAAAAAAGACAGAAGCAGCAGGTTAAATGAAAGATATTATGCTCTTATGAAGTCTGTGACTCAGGGTTTCTACTTAAACATGTAAAATCGGCTGGTTTGCTTACTCAGCAAGTATTTTGAAGTATTTGAAAAGTAATTTGTTGCTTCTTTAATACATTATATATAATAACTTCTGTTGCAAAGCAAGCGATCATTTATTTCTGCATATAAACACACGACAAACACGAATGTTTGACCTTGAGTGGATTAGATTTAGAACAATTAGATATTAGATAGATGAAACAAAAAGTTCATTAATTATAAAGGTTTTACAGAACTTAGCATTTCTATGTTTTCAGTGGTCCTGCAGTAGCAGATTGCATATGTCAAACCTACCTGATTGGGCTAATCTGTCTGTTCTCTCCCTGTCTTTCTTTCTCTTCGTCCCCAGAAGGATCTACCGCTGCCCCGCAAAAGTAGCAGGTAAATTCACATTTATTTCTCTTCTTGATATATATGTTGTTGAGACACTATCCTTTTATTTGTGCACTCATCTCCCAAAACACAGGTGAGTTTGTTTGTAGCACTGGATGTATGGTTGAGTTTTTATTGTCTTTGGGTTACCACTGGATTTTCTAAAATTTGATGGAGTAGCTTTCCAGACAATACTGAATCTCAAGAGAATATAAAAATATGTTATATATATAGGCACCTCAGCGTGCTCTGACATCATATACCAAAAGCAATCACACATCTAGTTTTACTGCCGGACATTATGCAAACAAGACTGAGAGACATGCATTTACCAAGATCGAATGGCATTTTTTTATTCAAGTCTGTTTTATTTATACAGCCTAGTTACACAGATATTCATCGAAGGGGCTTTACAGTCTCTACAACATAGAGACAGAGAAAGAGAAAAACCTTGAGAAAATACTCTAACGGGAAAATGGAAGAAACATAAAACAGACACATTACAAAGAGACATTAAATATATGTTGTCTGTACAGAATAGACCAATGTAGTAAATACAGAATATGGAAGAATATGGACCCAGGAGGATGTTGAGGCAGCTTAAGGACTTGGAATCTTTCCAGCTCTGTTAAAGGAAGTCATGGTCAAGTGAGGGTATTTTTCAGTGGGAGTCTTGTCTTCAGACTGCAGCGTGTTCCAGCTTTGCAGGAGCCCTTTCACTCTCAGAGCGTCTCTGTCGGCTCAATCTGTTGCACCACTGAGCTGTGCAATGAAAGTTCAGCAGCAGGAGAGCCGTTCTGTGACCTCAGTGCCCTGCATGGTTCTGGGAAGGCAGGGAGGTTGAGAGGGGAGACTAGAGTGGTACATAATGTGTGAATACGTATGAGTAAAGCCATCAAATGTCATGTGAAGATAGTGAACGACGTGTTATATTTATGCTTTATAAGATAAGTTTCTGTTTAAGTGTGTTGAAATACTATAATCACATGTGTACATTGAAAAGGTGATTAGCATCTGTGATCACTCCTCCTGTCCATACAGCCTGCACAGATGAGGCCATTTCAGTGAAAGTGACACAGATGTCATACTATTAAAAAGGTTTCCTAAAGTTTAGCTGGAGCTAATGTGATGAGTTAGAAAAAGCTCAAATGAGATGAATCAGATGTTTAAGTGATTTCTGTGCCAAATTCACATTTTGTGCTTTCGTTTTCTTGCTGAGCTACAGCAAAGGAACAATAACACACAGAAGAAAGTTGATCCAACATAGACTGCAGCTTTGGCTGATATCCCGTTGTTTTGCCTCACTCAGACTGCCGAAGCTTCATTGGATTTTTCTGAACTTTAGAATCAATTTTACGTGGAGGACTGTTGAATTCATCCCCGTTCAGTTTCCATTGAAATCCCTATAAATTTCTCTGCACTGAAAATATATTTTACATTAGCTATATGAGTGTTGTTATGGGACAGACTTAAACTGAAACATATGAATCTTTCCCATCAAGCATCAGACAGCAGAGAACAACAAGAACATTGAACCAGCAGGGAGCCCAGACATGTGGTTAATGAATCTCCTTGAACGTCATTACAGAAGAATACTTGTAGAAAATTCCCTTTTGCCTCAGACACGTCTACCATCGCTGCAGTTTTTGCTCATTTCATGTGTGGACTTACTTGCTCAGCCTACAAATGCTGTCTTCATGAACACAACAGACTGCAGGTGGTGAAGATTTGGTTTTGCTTTATTTTTTTTAAACTTTACTGAATTTAGACCACATCTACCTAATGTCTGTATGACTGTATGAGTCTCTGTCCATGGTGCTGAAATGAATGAAACTTTGCTCTTCTCACTGTCTTTGTCACTTCTATTCAAATGCCCCCCCCTTCTGTTGGTCTGTGTAATAAATATGAAAATATACCTTTTTTTCAGGAAGATTGTAATTACATTATATTGAAGTGTCTCTCTTTGTCTTGTGCTGTATCCAATATCCACTCTTTTACTAGGATAAAGTGTGAATTCTCTCTTCTACTCTTGAAGTTGGATTTGGAAAGCCAAAGCTGGCCGCCGCCACTGAAAGCACTTCACAAATCAGGCTGAATTTGGAAAAGTGTCTTATGTCAGCGCAAAATGCCTTTGAACATGAAGGGAGGTGTAATTTTCCACAAAATGCTTACACTTTGGCGTCATCATTTTGAGTGTTGAAATCCTTGAAATTTTTCTGAAATTGCACTAGTCCAGAGCAATACCGTTTTTTTTCTCTCTCTACTTTCAGCTCGGTACCAGCATAGTGTAAATCGTGTAACTCTGTCGTATGTCTATTTATTATGGCGACGGTTATTGTTGCAGTGAGAATTGTGGCAGCTCAGGATGTTGTGAATGTGAAGCATGATTTTAATTCCCAGTGTTTATTTAACTTCATCTTTTATTTGTAGTTGTCTTTTTAATATTCTGAATGTAATTTTCCTTGCAGAGCTACTGTCTGGTAGCAATGACCTGATGATGCTAGCTTATACATGCCAGAGGGTGTTAAATGCGTATGTGTGCCTGTGTAATTACAATTTACTGCCGTACTTGGTTTGGCTGCATGCTTTTGTGAGAGTGTGTGTAAGTGATCTAGTGAGGAGCATGCATGTGTGTTCCTCACTGCTGTCATCGGGGGTGTTTTGTCCCTGACCTCTGACCCGTATGGCGGGGTGGCAGATGTCACAGCATGACATGAAGGAGACACTGGAGCTGGAGCTTCAGAGTCAGCTCCCTGCACCACCCCCTCCCTCTCTCCTTCCTCCCCTTTTGGATTTTTCTACACACATCCTCCTGTGGGTGGAGCTGGAGTTTTATTCTATTGGAGGAATGACTTAGTGTCTATAGCCGAATGAGAATAAAGTGACCTGAAGGACAGCAAAGCTACCAAACACAAAGCATCCTCAAAATATGCTACAGGAAAGCATCATACACAAAAATACACACCACGTCTTCTATATGATATCATGCTGCCCCTCCCTGTCTGTGACCCCCACTGTGTTTCAGTGATATCACCACCCCCGTCCTTCTCCTCCTCCTCCTCCCCTGTCTCTTCTCTCCCATGTATATTTTATCCATCCAGACTCCCACATTAGAGACGGCATCCATTATTGAATTACTCCCCTCAGCACTGCTGTGCAACTGTCACCCCACGTCAGCTTTAACATTTGGTGGATTTGTTTCAGAGGGAAGGAGAGACACACACATGCATGCATGCGCGCACACACACACACAGAAAAATGACATCTCTCTTGACCGAGCATTGCAGAGCAGCTACTTTGATATCTGGGATAAAAAGATGATGCCAGAGCTCGTGCAATATGGCATTTTACTTTAAAAAAATACAATCGTGTCTGTGTTTGTCTTTGTGTACATTTTGAAGAGTAAGGCTGATGTAATTCTACATTTTTATACAGTCAGTTTATCCAAAACTAATAGTGTGTTAGTTTTTCAGTCGATACTTTACTGCGGAAGGTGTGAATATTTAAAAACACCACAAACATATAACTTCATTAAAACAAAAACACCATAATCAGGCATGAATGGTGCTTTTCTTTGGGACTGTTGTCAGTTGTTGTCCTGTGTTGTCAGGACCAGTTTACATTTGATGCTCTACTTTGCTCATGTTCATTGTAATGAGGGAACACGTCCACCAGTGCAATGGTGCAGTTTGTTGATATTTTTAAAAGATAAATCTGAGGATTTCGTTTTCTTATTTTTAACAAACATTAATCCTACAAACAACATGGTCTCCATGTTTGATATCATTTATAACTCTGTGCTTCCATTGTTTACCTAAAACTATGAAATAAGGGATATGGGCTGTTTTTTTTTTATTATTTTTCCATTTATATGCTCTGAATGGATTGGACAGCAGACCGGCACATAGAGCACCTGCGTACTTTCTGCACATGACTGGAGTCCACAAAATTATAGCAAACTGGTTTGTCAAGAGTGGCAGATAAAGAGCAGCCAGACTTAACTCAACATATAAACATATAACAGCTGTGAGTACTAACAAAAGAAATGTCGGTTGTTTATTATGACAATGTTTATAGTTTCGTCACATGTGAATAACATATAATGTGGTCGGTTAGGAATAACTATGACAATGTTGTGCTGTGCTCTTTTCCTGACACCCTCTCATGGACTTCAGCAGTGGTCAGGTATTGTGTGTTCAGGTGTTTAAGCGCAGTGGTATTAAATGGAGATTTGGATTACTTCCAAAAATGTTGCTGACTCTTGCTGGTTTATCTGACATTACCAACCTTGGCTTTAAAGATCTCTGTTTTGTTCTGTTTGGTGACATTCATGGTAAGAAGCAGTGATTGCAGGTGTGTCACCTGTGTGTGATCAGTCAGTCGAAGCCCTGTCTAAAAAAACTGCCTGCCTGCTTCAGTGGCTGATGGAAAAGATCACCCTCTAACTGTGTGGGGCTTCAGGTTTTTCCACATTCTCCCAGTTCATAACACTGCAGATGTGAAGGATTTCATTGTTGGTCCATAGACTCACCAAGCACCATTGTGTTACCTTATTCAGTGATAGATACTGACTTAAAGATGATTGCTGCTTTTTTAATGTCAGTAGCAATGAAATCATGCTCATGAGCTGGCAGTCATACGTGCAAAACCACACTGGATAACACAGTCTCTCACGTGTGAAAATCAACTCTCAGTGCCCTTCCCTCCTCCCTCCCTCCCTCCTTCTCTCCTTTCCTCTGTCTTGTCATTCACATTAGTCTTCACTTCACTGCTCCCTCATGTGTCCCCCTCTGATTGGTCTTCACCCACATGCTGTTTGTCTCTGATTCATACTATATATACTTGCATTGACCCCCCCCCCTTCCTTTTTTGTTCTCTCTCTCTCTCGCTCTCTCTCTCTCTGCCTGCCCCCCTCCCCCTTCACTCTGTCGCTCTACACTTCCTGGCTTGGCACGATACCCTTGAGAGCAGCCCCACAATCCTCTCTCCTTCTGAGAGAGATGCACGGCAGCCTGTCCCCCTCTCTGCATCTCTTTCCTCTTCCTCTTCCTCTCTCTCTCTCCATCTTTAATTCTCTTGTTTCCTCCGTCTGTGACATGGCTGACATTTCCAAATCTTTTTGATCATTTAATCTCCCTCTTGCATACACTCTTGCTTGCATACTCACGTGTACAGTCACGGCGAGACATCGCTGAGTGTGTGTGTGTGTGTGTTAAACTGGCCAGAGGAGGCTGACATGCCGGTGTGGAGCGTAATCGTTGCCTCTTGACTGCCTCTGTGTGTGTGTTTATTTCTGTGTGTGTGTGGAGACTCAGCTGCTCTCATGTTCATCTGCCAAGACAGCCTGTGCTGCTAGCAACATGTTTCGACGCACAAAAAGGTAAACGGCAACAATCTGTCTCCGTGCTGTCTTTGTGACCGGTGTGGTGCCCTGCTGTTGTTAGTGTGTGTGGATTCATGGGAGGAGGTTGTTGTGTTTTTCCATGATGTTTCCGCTGTCCCTGCCAGCTATCACACTGTCTCACAGTTGTCTCCCTGTCTCCATTTAGCTCCAGCAATATGGTGTGTGCGTGCTCGTCTGTGTGTGTGTATTTGCCTCTCTACGTGCATGTGTGTACAGTATATGTAATGTGATTTTGTGCATACAATATGTTTTTACATCAGATAAGTGTATGACTGCAGGGCTTTTAAAGTACATGGAGTTTCAGTTAATTTTGTGTGTGTGTTCTGTGGGATGACATTTACAGACCTGCTGGAATTGTATTTATTTATATCCTTTGTCGAGCTTTACTGAAAGATGCACATGTGCATGAGGATTTAGTTTGCTTTCATTGTGTGGCTGGTGATGTCTCCCTCTTTCACACTTGACTGGTGTGTGTGTGTGTGTGTGTGTGTGTGTGTGTGTGTGTGTGTGTGTGTGTGTGTCTGCTCAGCCAGTAGCCTGTGTGCCAGAGATAGCATTAGGAGGTGAAGACATTATAGTCGGCAGTAGGTGAAATGAGGGGGGATACTATCACCCTTGTTGGCAAAATGACCAAAATACATTCCCCTTGTTAAGCTCTTGTCCTCTCCATCCCCTAGCATCAGAGAGTGCAGGGGCAGAGGGTTAGTTTAATGTTTGGTTTTATATGTTCGTCTAGTCCGTCTGATCCATTGACCCTTAACTTGACTGAGGTTTTTGCTAGTTAGAATCTACGGCACTGACCACCACCAACTGTGTATTGTATCCGTGGTGCTGCAATATCTAAATATTCTCTAAACTATGTATTATAAATACTCAGTTCTATACTGTTTCGTAGCCTGTATCCTACCACCAGTCACCATCATGATGAAAGTGATAGGTAGCAACATGTAGTTGCAGAAGAGTAACAGGATCATAGAGACACACAGTTGCCTCTATTGTTCCAATTATATTTCTGATTATGCAGAAGCATTGGTGCTGCTGAAAATAAACCTCTAGACAAAGCGACCTCTGTAAAAAAAAAAGGGGCCGAGGGCCGACAGTCTGCAGTGCTGGATGTCTGTCTGCATGGCACACATCCTTCATCTTCCTTCTTCTCCACGTCCTTCTCTCTTATCCAGCCTCTCTCTTACCTTTATGTCTGTCCCTACAGTCACTCCATCTTTTCCTCTCCTCACTTATGTTCTGGTCATTTCTGTTTCCTCAGTTCTTCCCTGTGACTACTCATTTCTCTCTCTTATTTTCATTTACCTCTCCTCTCCTCTCCTCTCCTCTCCTCTCCTCTCCTCTCCTCTCCCTAATATACAGTCTGTACAACCCGTTTAGTCCCTCCTGCGGTGCTTCATTTTAGCTGTCTTCATCTCATCTGATCATAGGGGGATTAGTCTGAGTCCTCACCATTGCTCCCACTGTGCAGGCAATGAACAGCAGGATATTCTGTATATGAACAAGAATAAAGCCTCCCTCGCTCTGACTGCCGGCCACCATGCAGAGTGTGTATGTGTTTATGAGAGGGGATATGAGTGTGTGTGTGTGTGTGTGTGTGTGTGTGTGTGTGTGTTTCAGGGTGTGTTTGCTTATAAGCCTGCACAGGTGTGTATTCTGTAAGAGCATAGCGTGTTTACAGTTGTTTTTTCCATGTCAGTTTAACGTGTGTGAATTTGCTTGCAAGTGGGTATCAGCAGCGTGGCATAATATTAATCTCCACTCGTCTAGAGGTTATTGGGTTCATATTGGAGGGACTGCAACAGATTATTTAACAGCTTATTTTCAACATTGATTAATTTGTTAATTATTCATAGAATACATCGAGTAGCTCTTTTGCTAGGAAAAGTAAAAGAAAAAATGCAAATCACAATTTCTCAGACTACCCAGAGACATCGTCAAACTGTTCACTTTGTCAAAACTATATATATTATATACAGTATATTTAATTTACAATTAATTAAATAGAGACATATAGAAGGAGATCACATTTTAGCGGCTAAAGCCAACAAATGTTTGCCTGATTGATATCCTGTTTTTTCTCTATTCATTTGTTTTATCTTGACTAATCAATTAATCAACTAGTAGTTTCAGCACTAGAAAAGTTCTGTCTGAGCCTGTATTGTTATGTCTTTGTATGAGTATGCGGGCATGGTCTTATTAATATAAATGTTGGATGGAGCTAGTGAGGAATGTGTTTGTTAAAAAAGAAACATGCAGAATTCGTCAAAGTAAGGTATGAAACAAGTCCTGATTTGTTGGTGTTGAAGCTCAAGTGCTGCATCTTTTCAAACAGATACTCTGAGTTATAAATATCATTATTTATCCCTGATTTTTCTCTCATTCTACTTTTAATTATCTTGCTTTATGTCTCTCTCCCTCTCTCTTTGCTGCTCTGTATTGTGTGTTTGCATGTCTGCCTTGTTTCACTCGTGCATGTTGTGTTTTCTTGGCTGGCTGTGGCAATTAAGGGAAATAATGCTTTGTGCCCACTCCCAAACAGATTGAACAAAAAGGAAGACAGTAAAGATGAGTGAGTGAGACAGAAAGAGAGAGAGACAGCATGAGGCAGTCGACAGAGAAAGCAGCAGAGCTACAGGAAGAAGGGGTAGGATGAAAGGCTGAGCCTGAGGTAGTGTCTCAGCCTACATTTAAGAGTAGCCCACCGGGGTTAACTGAGCCCATGACGATACACTCTCAGCCTCTCAGTCTGTTCGTCTGCTTCCTTCCCTCTCACTTGTTCTTCCCACTTGAAGGTGAACTCACTTTTTTTGTTGTTGTTTTGGCTTTCGAGATCTTGAAGGCGACACAGAGAAACAGGAGGAGCAGTGAGGGACTGGAGGCTGGATGACAAACAAGTGAAGGGGGTTTTAATGTTTTTCTTGCCAAGAACATGAGAAAGCATGTTTTTCCCACTCACACAGACCCTACAGTATTATCCCTCTCATACATAATGCTACAGTGTGTAAACAGTCCCACTCACGACCCACACTCAGGACATTTCATCCCACATTTCACACCCATGGTTAATGTGTCATTTTTCACATGTGAGGCAAAGTAAAGCCTGTAATCCAGTCAAGCTGATGTAAAAAAAACGTCTATTTTGTTTATTTGGCCTGGTTGCCCTTTTTCCTTGAATAACAGCTCATAATTGCACTACACCGAATATGTAACAGCTACACAAAAACATTTTTACACATCCTGCAATTTGTACACATCTACTGTCTGTTGAGTTTGCTGTCATCTTTGTGACAGGTAATTCAGGCTATTTTAAGCTTCAGTGCAGCATACATTATGATGATGGACCTGATAGCTCATAAGTAGGCACCACAATCATCTAGCCCTGCATCAACAAATGAAGCGTAGTTACAATGAAGCCGTACTCAGGGGTGTTACGGCTTTTAGAGTTTTTTACGACATGAAAGCGATTTCTCAGACATTTTTGCCTGCATATCTTTCATACATGTGGTTAAAAACAGGAACGTGCTTATCTTCCTTCCGTGCGGCACCGGTTGGATTTTTTTTTTAATGAAGTGAAAGATACTATAGAAAAGAAAAACTCCTCTCCACGCTCTGCTCATGTTGTTTGTACCATGACAGCACCATCTGTTACTGGCTGGTGTTCAGGCTGGCCTTAACCAAAACACACAGACTGTTTGGTGGTTTATCTTTGAGATTGCAGAGACATGACAACACAGCATCTCCTATCCAGCCGTGAGTTGGCAACATGAGCAGCATGTGAATGAAATTTCAACCTCTTAAAATAAATTGGTTATTTTCCAGTTAAATATAAATGTGATTAGAGGTCATAGTTATGATTGCGCAATTAGGTTTTTGTATTTATCACTAAGTCAGCTTATTTTTATTCACACAGACACTGTCAAACTATTAACTGCCTTTTTTCATGCAGAATTATTATTTATTGGAAAGTGTAATTAGAGTTTAAGAGGAACCCTGGACACAAGCATTCGGAAGCTGTGTGCAGCTTCCGAATGTTGAGAAGAGTGGTTTCACAAATAAAATCTTAATTCCTGAATTGATGGAGTTCAGCTGACTCACAGTAAACTAATGAAACTGCATCCAATGAGAAATATTGTAAGACACAGTTGGAAAAAGTTGGTTGTGATCTGACACTGCTGCCACAGCTGTTATTAGTGACTGCATCGCATCTCAATATTTTGTTCTCATTTTTCATTTATTCAGTTTTTTTCCTACTGGTGTTAGTTTTTTTTTACCCTTTACATGATAGTAAATTTTGTATTTTTGGTAATGAGGTGTGTTAATAACAATAAAATAAATCAGTAGTTGCAGTCCTTCTAGATTCTGTACTGGAGAATATAATAGAACGGATAAAAAAACATAAATTATGACCTTCTGACCAGGGAGGTGTTACCACTGTGTTACCATAGAGCTTGAAATAAAATATATACTACATGCAGATCACATTGTAAATGATCATCTGGTCACAAAATATCAAAGCTGTTATATACAGTTGGACTTTTTAGCTGCGCCTTGAATCTTGTTTGAAGCCACTAGCGTCATAATTTAAAGACTAGCAGCATTACAGCAGACTTTATTGAGTTAAGCGTCCTACTGCCATCTCTACTCCAACTCCCTTCTAAGAGATAGAAGCCGTGGCCTTGCTTGGTTTTGAATCCATATGCATTAGCCATAATCTGATTAAATCATTTTTAATGTCTATTAGACATGCTGCGGGACTCTCCACTCATGCAAATGAGTACTGTTCACTGAAAGAAGTGTTTTATTCTTTGAGGAGATGGCTACGGATCATTTGCTGTGAATAAGGTCACGGTGGGAGCAAAATGAAATGTCATGATCGTGGTGATTCAGAGCAACTCTCAGGTCTCCACATACAGTGACTGCAGCGAGCTAAGATAGCATGCCAGACTGACAAATGCAAGGTGGAGAGACTGATGCAGACAAACAGGAAGCCTGCAGAGGAGAGACCGATAGTGACACATGCAGACAGATCCAGATAAGTCTTTGCACTGCCACAACTTCCTGCTGGATCACTCTGCCTGAGGCTACACTTTCACACCTTTAGAGGACATCTGACAACACCTTCGACTGGAGACAAGGGATGCGACTAAAATAGACATCTGGATGTTTATTGTGTCCTGTTGAGTTCTATTTATGTGCTGTGCTACGACTGTTGTGTGATTTAGACCACAGCAGCTTTGGATATCATGTTATTGAATTCAAGGCACATTTTTTGTTACACATCTTTATTACATTTGTAAAATTGCTCTAATTAGCAGAGATCTTGTTGTGTCATATTTTTTATATCACTATTGGATCACAACTGGATAACCTGTGCATCGGTGTATTTGATTTTAGTTTTATTTGTATAGCACCAAATCACAACCAAGGTTAACTCAGGGCCCTTTAGATACATACAGTGTAGTGTAGAGAACAAAACACTGTAATTAAAGCGGATATATTATGCAAATTTCCAGAGTCATAATTTATTTGGTGGATGTACCAGAAAAGGTTTATTAATATTGCTTTAATGAAAAAAAAACAAAACATTCCATACATTCGCATACATTGATGCTACCTAATCACAATAATTGTCTGTACAGCTAACAACAAAGTTGTTACTGTGTTCATTTCCACTCTCACTGGGTCTTAACATTGTTAGATGAGAATAAGATTTTTGTGCTGGCTCTTGCAGCTATTGAAGCACAAGCAGCCAGGTACGTTCCCTTTCATTATGTGTAATGTCATTTAGCTGAAATTAGTAATGTGATGATACGTAGGGACAAAGACAAGCGTCCTAAGAAAAGTGGCTGGAATACAATAAGTTAATTTAATGATCTTCATTAGTGAATGGAACCAGCGCAGCTGTGTTGACCATCAGTCAGTTGTTATGCACATTTTTTGCTAATAGTTAGATGACAAGTCTGTTTGTTTGTTTAGTGTAAAACTGTGGATGAAACTAATTGTGTACATATTCCAATACAACATGTTAACTTAGCTTTAGTCATACTCTGAAGTGTGTTTTTGACTTTAAAAGAGTTGCTACCCAGCTGTTACCCCCTGCTCCAAGTCGTTATGCTAACCTAGGCTAATCACCTTCTTCCCCTGCACTTAGCATACAGTTGTGAGAGTGGCAACAACAGTCTTGCTTAATGTTCAGCAGGAAAGGGAAAAAGCATATTTTGTAACATGTGAAACTATTCATTTGTATCACTGGCTACACAAATGCTGACATGTCCGAGGTCTTCAAAATACCATTTTAAGTCAATGTCTTCAGGGGAATGAAGTGGCCAAGGTGTGACATGACTTGTGCAATGTTGGTTGAGAATGGACTTCTTTTTGAGTGTGTTTAGACAACAGCTGCAGGCCTTGAGAGGCTTCTTATATATTTGTCAGTCTATTATAAAGTGAGATTGTTGGGAATTAGTTCAGCCAGAAATACTGACTGTCAGCCAGCATGTTTATCATCTCCCCCAAATCGCTCGATAATTTAGGCAGCCAGCTACCTTGTCTGCCAGCCAACTTTTTATTCAATCATACAACAAGCTTACTACCACCTCATTATATAATCTGAGCTACAACAGTCACAACAACACATACTTTTTTCTTTTATTTACTGAGCCAGCATCAAGTCCTATTGTAAAATTAGATTTGCCCCTTAGTCACAGCATGAATTGCCAAAATTATTGCTATTTTTCTAACATGCTGAAATGACTGACTGACTCAGACAGTATTTCTTCCGTGACCTCCTTTTTCTCCCTTTCTCTTCAGCTACATTTTTTTGTACTACTGTGAAGCTATAGTTGTTTCTTTTTGGTTGGTTTTGTCATTATTTTTCCCTCCTTGTTTAGCCTCTTTTTCATGGGGAATAACAGCAAAAGCCTCTATTTATGTCTCTATTTATGTCTCTCTGTACTACATTGCATAGCAACAAGAAAGCCATGTGACTAACCCCCTGCAGAAACCCCTAAAACAGTCCCCAAGACAGTCCTGTCATACAATCTTCTCCTAGTTTCATCTCATTGCTTATCTTTTCTTCCATCCTCTTTTCTTCATTATGTCACCTGTTTGCTTTCATCTGCTGCCTGCCAGCATCAATCAATCATCCCCTCAGTCTCCATCTGAATGCTTCTCGCTTGATAAATCTAGCCCACATGCCTTGATTTGGCCACTTTCCAGAGTTTGGGATCCATCAAGATCCTGGTGGATGTTTTGGATGCTGGCAGTGAGAACAGTGGATGTTGCGTAATAGGATGCACTAAAGAGGGTCCAGCCTGTTGGTCCAGAAAGCTTTTTTTTTTAAAGGAGTAGCATTGTATCCGTCCATTTCCATTTCCCTCAGTTGTAAACGTGTACTCACCTTTAAGTGTCCCGAGGGAGACAAAGAGGGAGAGAGAGACCGAGACAGAGACAGAGATGCCACCTGACAGGAAGTGAGCCTGAATCGATCCTGTAACATCAGGAAGGTCTGGTGTCCTCTGTCTCCCGTGAGTCAGCACTTACAGCAGAAGATGACGCTACTGACTGATAGATAACACACACACACACAGAGTTAAAACACATTAAACATGCACAAGCGCCCGCTCACACCTGTCATAGGCACGCATGTGCATGCAAATGGATAATCAGTAATGGTCGAACAGAACACCCACACACACACCCACACAAACACACACAGAGGAACACACGTTGATGCCTGCGTCTATAACGTCAGACAGTTAAATGCCCTCTCATGATGTTGCTCTCAGGCCGTTAGCGTCTGTGTTTCAGTCTGAATTGGCTCATTCCTTTAATTGATTCTGTGTAATGTGGAGTTGTCCTTTTTAAATGGCTCATGGCTGGCGTGTTGTGTTCTTATCAGTGATCATCCGTTGTAATGAATGTGCTCAGCTGTCTGACTATAATAAGAACCTGTCAGAGGCCTTTTTGTTTGTGGACAGAGCTTTGCAGTGGGAGGCAAGTGGAGCCTCCTTATGGTAGGTCCTTTAGAAAATTATAACGAGGGGCCAAACAAATATCATGAAATTACATAATATTATTTATAACCATTATTTACATATAAATGAGAACTGAGATAATGGGCATTGTTTGTAGATCTTTATTCTATAGAAAATCATGAAAAGTCAAATCAAGGAAGAGGTCCTAAAAATACGACAATATGATACTGGTAACGTGTTTTGTCTAAACTTTTAAGTTTATTTGTAATGTTTACAAGCTGATGTTCTTTTTTCTTAAAAAAAATACAAAGTAGAAATAGATCTCTGGCTTTAAAACCCAAATGTGTTGCAGTTTTCAGCTAAATCTGTACTACTGTACTACTGTGCTTTTTTTTAGATCAATTTATTGCTTAGTGTTTGTATTCACTGTGTAAACCTGTATACAAAATACAGCAAAATGCGAAATGGTGAACATCATTGCTGCAGCATGTTAGCACTGTCATTGTGAGCATATTAGCATTTTATTATTGTTCAGCCTCACAGAACTGCTGAAATTGACTCTGATTGTTATTCTCTGAGGCCATTATTGGTGGAAATGAGATGGTCCTTTTGTGACTTAGCTTGATATAGTAAGGGTATTTTAGTTTATTGCTGAGATCTGGGTATCAGATGACATTGCTTAAAAGAGGCAAAATGGCGCAAGAGAAACACAAGCAGTCAGACAGTTAGACAGGTTTTTCACAAATCTTAAAAATGGATTTTCACAATAAAACATCATACAATTATTACCCAAGCTGTTCATTGTCAACATCCATCCCAAAATATAGACTGACCTTCAATCAACAATATACAAAATCACATACTTGCTGTAGGTAAGTGTGCATATAATTTTCCTGTGCAATGAGGGATTTATACCAATATTTTAGATGTGCTCTCTTCAAGTTTTTACCTCCAAATATAAAATCCTCCTAAACCGTTAACAACATTGACTGGGTGTGTTTCTTACCAAATTTTTGATATGACATGTTACTGCATTCTGTGTGTATGAGTGCAATGCTCTCTTATCCAATAGCATTGCAGTTACTAACCAGCTAAAGCTTATCTGTATTCATTTTTAGGTGCTTTATACACTTGTTCCATCCTAACTCATCACTTACAACTGGGAGAGTGTATCAGCACCAGGGAAGTATAAAATGTGTAGTTTTAATGACCTGTATCCAAGTGATGTTGTTTGTATTGTTTTTATTGCTGTAATGAGTGTAGACAGTTTGGGGCAGTGTTAAAGGACCAACACTGTGCATTTGTGTTTCTCAACGAGTGTGTCCACATTTATGGGCATTTGTGTGTGTGTCAGAGACTCATAATGGCCCAGTGCCAGCTGAAGGCCCGCAGGGGGATAATTGCTCGTCAAAGCTGCTGCACGAGTCATTACCACAGATTTAACCTCTGACCCGCCCACAGCGGGCTGACCAGAGCACTGTAGCCAATGACGGCCCTGGGTTTCATTATTGAGAGCAGAGAGACGGAGGCAGGGGTTGTTGGCTGTGACATTTGTGCTTTTAGCTCTTTGTGTTTCTCTCTTTGACATTGTCTGTTAGCCTCTTAACATTGCTATGCCACCATGCAAACAAAATGCTTTAGTAAAACAATAATCTGTTCATGTCCTGCAAGTTTGGGCAAACTGCACACAACACAACATTGATGTATTATATAAAAATGTTTTATTCTAATGTTATTACTGATATTGAAGTAAATTATTAGCAGTCATCTTTCTCTGTTTCTTTCCACCAGATGAATGTCAGTACAATATTCACTGTGTTGTAGCTTTGTTTTTGGTCTCAACCATCTCCTACAGCAAATATTTGGCCTTTTATCTGCTAAATGTACACTAGCCAGTTGCTGACAGTGTCTGCCTGATGCTTGTTGCTGAGCAGACAAGTTAATGAACAGTAACAAAACCAAAACAATCTGCTAAAGATGCTAAAATGTTGCATAGTGCCGGGAATCTGCAGGGTTGGTGATTATCTGTGGCCTTGTCTCTACAAGATTCACGTTACACACAGCCATTTGTTTTGAATTTAAACCCATCTAAAGCTCTTCGAGTTGCTAACATATAACATAAAGAGATAAAACCAATCCTACTACTAGGATTAAACTACTAAAAAAAATTATGTTGATAATAATTCAGTCAAATTTGTGTATTTCTCTCTTTCTTTCTCACTGCCCCAAAACCTCCTGCATCCTACAAAACAAACAGAAAAACATTGACTAGCTTTGCACCTTTTGACACGGCCAGACACGTCTGACACTTTCACACATACACACTTTGATTTTCTCTCTCTCTCACATCATAAAAGTTTGTGTCTCGCTCGCAGCTTTCTCATCAGCTCTGTTGTCCGTCAACAGAGGCCCACACAATAGCAACATGCACCATTGACCCCAATGAATCATACTCTGTCTGACTGACAGCGCCACGCGCCACACTGCTACTCCTTTGTCACACACAGATTGAGCCTGCATGATGGATTACACAATGGATTATGATGGATTATAAGACTTGCATTCACATAAAAACACACAAACGTTGTTTGGCTCAGGCACATCAACAGACACTCACTGTGTTGTGGTTTCACTGCAGGGTTGAGATCACATTCTTTGGGTGGCCTTTGATCAGCCTGATACTCACCTTCATTATTTTATTGGTTTAGCAGGAGTTGTCAGTACTGTGTGCGCTGTTAAAAGACAGAAAAAAACAGTCGGAGATGTCACAGTTTGCTTCTTTCAAGTGTGACTCTAAATCTGTTGCCATGGTAACGTTGTACATTCCTCTTCCTTCTCCTCTCTCCTCTTCATCTTTCTCCTCCTTGGTCAATTCATTATAGATAGAGTGAATTTGTTTCTTGATTAACCTAATTGGATCTGAAAATGTTTAATTTTTTAAAATGGAAAGTCTCGTTTTCAGCAAAGCTCCCGCTTTATAATCAAAATTAATTTATGCACCAGTGGAAGGCTGAAAGAATCCAAATATCACCATCTGTCTGAAAACAGAGGAGGTGGAGGATGATATAGTGCCGGATTGTTTGGCTGTTAACGAGGCGTGTGTTTGTTTTTGTGACCATCAAAACTACACACAGCTTTAGATTTATGATTCAAAGATGGCAACGTGCAGCATACTAACTGTTTCTATCTTACACACACACACACACGCACATACCTTCTTAACCAGATTGAGGCAGGATGAGCCCGGGCTCCATAACCATAACCGTGACAGAGTGATTTAAAGTCACATTTACACACACACACACACACACACCACTACACCACTACTGACACACTAACACCTCCCTTATCGTCTTTGCTTTCCCAGTCAAGTGAATCTACAGCATGTTGGTCATAATTCCTTGCAGCCTCCTATAGCTCCCGCCCTGTAACCTTCACTGACTGCCACCGCTGTGACAGCTAATTATGTGGCCAAGATTTCAGGACAAGACAGGGAACAAGTCTAGTTAATATGAACTTCCTCTTTAAAATCTTGTCCTGTCTTCCTCATGAGTCAAAGGTAGGAAGTCTTGTGAAACAAGAAATACAGACGAAGTATAAAAAAATTGCTGGTTACTATTTCAAATTTGTTCTTTTGTATGATGTTGCCATATAGTAACATGCATCTATTTTATGCTATTTTTGATTGCTTTCAATTAATGAAAACACACATACCAGAACCCTACACTTAACTACATGGGTTGTACAGTAATTTGTTCACCTCCTGCTTTTTCTATTCCTATGTCATTGTCCTACGTGCATGCACAAAGGAGGAGGATGACAAAGGAGAGACCTAGCTTAAAGCACAGAGAAACATAAGAAATATACATGCACTACCCAATACTAAATCAAGTTTAACGCATACTTGCCTAGTGACATGTATGGAAATGCTGCACATGCCCACTTCTCTACCTTAATGAAACTCTTGGTTCTACAGCCTGAAACTGTAATGTTTGGGTTCACTGTCATGAACTTTGTTGCCAGTTGCTGCAGGTAGGATTGTTTCTGATAAATCCATAATATATACTACCTATTTAGCACCAAACAGCAGACAGAATTGCCAACTAGCATGAAAACATAGTTGAGCATTTAGCAGCTGAACAGAAGGGATATTTCCCCCAAGGGCTGGTGGAGCCCAAAACAGAGCTAAAAGTAGACTGAATATGGGACTTCTATTCATCAAGGGAAATACAAACATGTCTCCACGAGAATTGTGATGTGTAAACAGGCTGTAATTAAGACATTTAACGTATCAGCTTTATAAGATAATAATGTGTCATCCAAAGTCACTCATTGAACCTCAGTAGATTACTGACTTAAAGACAAAAGGCTGGTTGAATTTACATCCCAGCCCTGCCCTCCTCCCCCACCTTGCTACCTTTATCCTATGTCATTGTGTGTGCAGGAATAGGATTCTGATGCGACCTTTACTCATGATAAATATGTGGCTGTTTGCTGGAGTATAGAGCAGAGAGTAGCACTCCTATTTAACCTTTTTTTACAGTACAAATACTTTGGGCAAGATGCCCTTTTGCAGCATTCATTTAAGATCACAGTGTTATAGAGCATAGTGGCTGCAAGAGACTTCTGGCTTTATTAGAGGATTAGATTGCTTAGTCCTGGTGGGTTTTCACTCCTTTGCTGTCTTAAACAGTTGGGTCGACTCCATAACCCTAAAAAGAGCAGAAGAATGAGTTTTCCTGCATCAGTGAGAGAGTTAATTTTGAGGCAGGCAGAAGGGGAATGAAACAGAGAAATGGAAGAAATGGAGGAGCAACAGATGAGTGATGAGTTATCAAAAGACAGCAAAGAGATTTATTGTGACTGAAAATGACAAGCATTGAGAAAAGTCAACCAAATGAGGCAGGTAACATTGAATCCCTTTCTCTGTAATGTGTGGTTTCAAACATTAGACACTCTACCTAAAAGTGAATCACTGCCATTTCACACCGACAGAGCTGAAGCTGCTGTAGAAGCGATGAATCATGAATCAAAAGCTAAGAATATGTTCTAGAGTGAAGCTTGAACTATCGTATGCTCAAGTGATTCAGCTTTTGATTGAGAAAGAGCAGCATGTGGATTTGAGAGACTGCAGGTTAAGGAGCAAGTGAAAGGAAAGACGATTGCAGGCAGGTTTGAGAGCAAAACTGCGGTAAAAGAAAAGAGAAGTATGACACATAAAGGAAATCATACTGTGTGCACTTCCAGTCTCTCCACTTTTTTGTCTTGTTCTTTTTTCTCCCCTCCACCCTTCCCCCCTTTCCTCTGTTCTCATCTTCTGAGTGCTGTTGCAAAGGATGGTGTTAAGCCACTTCCAACCCTCCATCCAAAGCTAATGCATTTCCCTTAAATATTTCAATATGATCCTCCTCTGTTCTGCAAGGTTGAGTACAAGCTCTTCCTCAGCTGGCGCCCACAGAGGCGCACTGCCACCGATAAAATCCTGCCAGGGGTTTGATGTCTCAGAGTGCTTGCAACTAGTACTGAAGACTTGCATCAAAAAGAAGGAGAGAGGCTGTGGGAGAACTGCAAGATGAGGATATAGATTATAGATCGAGGGAGATACATCAAATAACCAATGTGTGCTGTGTGACTGTGCATTTTTTTATTTTTATGCATGCATCTGATTTGCTGCACTGTCTGTGCAGATGTAGAGCAGTGTGCCGGCTGATGCAATAAGGAGCAAACTTGTATTGTTTGTCAGATGTGGCTCTGCTCTGCAAAATCTGGTCTGACAGGCACTCCAGTGAAGCACACAGGCGAGCACAAAGGCCTGCAAGCGAACCCAATCCACACATGAAGATAACACCTGAAAAATCCACTTCCCACTTTACGAGCTGTTATGTAAGACAAAAACCCTTGTGCATCTGTGCGTTTGTGTGTGTTTGTGTGCTTCCATGGGTAATTCAATGACACATTCAGTGGTGGCAGCAGAAGGAGAGTGAAGCCTTTATGGTTCAATAATTCTAGTTCCTTATTATGGTCTATACCTGTCCTCCCCGGTCCTTTTATTCCTCTCTGTCTGCCTGTCCATCACCTCATCACTGCTGCCATTATGTTTCATGGCAGTAGCCGTCATGGGGTTGGACCTGGAGGAAATTAAAAATCTTTGTTGCTTTGTCGCTCTCCCCTGTGGGTGGGCGGATGTCAATAAAGTCTTGCGTTTCAGGCTGCCACATGCAGACACACAGAAAGCATACTGTACTCAAAATAAAAAAGCCTACATGCTGACACCCACGTATACTGTACTGTAGGCTATACGTTTACTCAGGGTGACAAGTGAGCACACAGACTCAAAGCCAAACAAACACACTGTATATTCATTAACCTGGTGGGGAGGGGGGTCACTCAGTGTGCCAGCTATCATTTGTCTGGTATCGATGGAGCCTCAAATATAATGAAGACAAATATTGACGTGTTCTCTCTTCTCATGTATGTTCTAGTTGCAGAACGAGTAACCGGAAAAGCCTCATCCTGACCAGCACATCCCCCACCCTGCCACGGCCACACTCACCACTGCCTGGACACATAGGTCAGTGTATATGTTATACACACATACATTCAGAGGATGATTAAACAGTATGATGGGCTTGTCTTCATCATGTTTTTTGTTTTATTTGATCAATATTGTATCCTTGTATACCAAAACCAATAAATTGACATAGAAGAGAAAAGGAATGTTCTAAAGGCAAACTTTTAAATTAATGAATTTTTAATTAAATAAGCACTCTGTATTTGGAAACAAAAGAAAAAAGATCTTAAAATTAGCTTTAGCGATCATATTCACACCAGCTGAAGATCAGCCAAACAATTTACTTCTCAACATGCTGCAGTGTTATGGACTCCAGGGTGTGTCAGTACAGTGTGACATCACTGCAGCAAGGTTAAGGCCAAGCCAAGGTTAATGTAAGGTCAAGGTACCCAGAGTGAAATGTCCTTACCATGCCCACAAAGTGCAACAAGAACAAGAAGGTTTTTTAAATTATATTTTTATTAAACATTCAGATCTCACAATGTTAAAAATGACAATGCGACATTGTTTTTTAGGTATTTAAAGCTGGAAGGATCAAGTAGTAAGCGCTGGAGTCAGTGTATTAAATGCTCTGTTAAACATGCAGTTACTGATGACATGAGAGCTCGCTGTTACAGGTTGTCATAGGAACACAGTATACTTTCCAGCGGGTACACAGCAGTGAGAAATATTGACCCATAAGCAGTAAGCAAAGGAAAGATTTGCCACAGTAAACAGAGCCCTGTCAAATGCTGACTCATCTCAGCCCTCAGCTCAGTCGAACCAGGGGTGCCATTAAAAAAAACAAATTCCCTGTAGAGACTAGACGTAATGAAAAAAGGCACTGCTGCACTAGAGGTCAGCAAGAACGAGATTTTCAGCTGGTGTTAAGTTGCTCTTTAATGTTTAATTATTTAATACTGCAGGACAGAGTGAAGGGTAAGATGAAGGTGTCTTGTTGGTGCCACAGTGAATATATACAGAAATGTTTTCAGTGTATCTGTTAATGACTAAATGTGCAAAGATCAAAATTTGATCTTAGAGTCTCGATGTTGGTTGATGAAAACTCAGAATTTCCTTCAGGGTGAGTAAATAAATGCAACAATAATGACTGTGTAGTGTAGTTACCTAAAACCTAAAATTAATGTATGTATACTGACATACATGTCCATGTGTATTTTAATAGGAAGCAGTCCGTTGGACAGCCCGCGCAACTTCTCACCAAGCGGACCAGCCCACTTTTCCTTCGCCTCTTCTCGCAGGTTGGCATCCCTCCTTTATTCACACAATAAGTCACACATGCAACGTTACAAGAGCAGTGCGAAGTAGTTGAGGGAAATTGTTGATAGGATTATTTTTATACACACACACACACACACACACACACACACACGGAGACACTCTTCAGGGAGCACACCCACACACACAAACATGCAAAACGAAACTGCATGCTTCTGCCCTGTCTTTGTCCTACGTTGCTCCCAGCGAGTGTCTGTGTGACAGAGGCGTGACAGCAGGCCGAGACGAATGAGGCAAGGTGCCAGGATTCTGCCCAAATGCGTATCCCTCATCAGTCACACAGAGGAAGTGTCAGACCAGGGATGGGTGGCAAAGGCCTGAGGGGAGACTGGAACAAAAGGAGCAAAAGTGTAATTGGATAGATTGAAAGGAAGTGAGGGTGGTGGGATTGTTTTAGTTTAACTGCCCGTTGTGTTGTTTGGGGCGACTAAAATAGAAACAGATATTGGAGTTCTGGCCGTTGAAAGTGATAGATATAACAGGTTTTATTGTTTTTGATACAAACATATGTTCTCCCTTTTGTTTTGTTTTGTTTTTCCTCAGGGCCGATGGTCGTAGATGGTCCCTGGCTTCTCTGCCTTCCTCAGGATATGGCACCAATACACCCAGTTCAACGGTAAGTTGAAGAGGAGCAAGAAAGCCACTCAGACCCACTCAGAGCTCCTATGCAGTTGCCTAATATTATGTTTACTTAGCATTTAGCATTTTAGCACAGTTTGTCTTCTTAAGCACAAAAGGCAGTAATCTCAGTGGATGCTCTGATCTTTTTTCCCTCCAACACCTCAACCCTTTCATCTCCTGAATCTTAAATTGATTTCTAGCCTGATGCCACTGTTTTGTTTTCTTCACCATACCTGCCAACACTGTGCTTCTCCTGTATCCCGAGTGAATAGCCATCTTCCTGTTTTGTTCTTTTCTTTTGCAAAACTCCTATATTTGCAAACTTCATTTAAAATAATCACCCGATTTGCTAGATTGTCAATCAAGCAGTCTACCCACACTACATGCAATTTCAACCCACCTGTCACTGCACCCTGGCAATCTACAAGCCTGAAATCCATTACAAGGGGCTTGTGTGCCGCTAGTCCAGTTTAATGTTGCTGCTGACAAAACATCAGGGCAGAATCAAAATATTACACCTGCAACACAGTGGAATCATTTATAAGAGGTAAACTACTGCACTGTGATACACTGAATTTAACTTGTAAAATCCTTTGTTCTTCTAAGTTTGTAAAGCGCTAAATAAGTCACCTCTCAGTGCCAAGAAAGACCTCAAGCTTTAATATGTCTACATGAAGTGGCTATTGCACAAGCGACACAAGCGTTGGCCATTAATGACAAGGTCGTGGCTCCATTCATGTGGAATTGTCCTTGAGGAAAACACCGAACTCCAGATCCTTCCAGGCGCATGTGAATATGACAGAAAGTGAGTCACTTTGGACAAAAGCATCTGTCAAATCAAGTCCTGCATCAGAATGAGCGTGTGCTTTCTCTCTTTAAGAGTTTACCAACATGGCTATCTACAGCACAGTAGCCTGAACTTTCCTTCTTCATCTGTTGTGTATCATTACAGCAGCAGCAGCAACTGCACCTTATGCTCTCTCAGATGTGGGATAGAGCTGACTAAGTGTGTCCTTGTAACACAAAACGCGTGGCAGAACGCCACAGTGCAGCAGCAGCAGCAGACTCCTGAGAACTCCCCTGAAGTCTGTGGTGGTGGTTTTGTTGTTTTCACTAAGAAATTCTTTCATGTTTCCGCTCTTTATTGTGCGACAAGTAAAAACTCATTAAGATCAAACACTGCTGATTCTTTCATTTGCAGTTTTATCAGGCATACAGGAGATGAGTAATTGACACAGATGTGGGGGACTTGCTTTTTCTCCTCTTGATAATTTAGCAACACAAGTCCTGAAATCAACTCACAAAACTGTAGATTTTTCATCCAATGCTAAATTGATGAGGTGGGTTTTTGTATCCTTTGCATGAATATGTATCTCACTCATAGAATTTATTTGCATATATTTTCATGCATAAAATCAGAGTGCGCTACTCTGCTTGTAAATTCATGTTCTAAAGTTGCATGTTCTACTTGCTTTGAGATGATTACACGCCGCACTTGCAGCAGAACTAATCCAAATACCATGCATACACAGACACACACACACACCCCTTGCGCTTTGACTTTGTACTTGCTGCTGCGAGTCTCAGATGATTATTTCAGTGCCTTTTGGTGCTGAAGAACATGCATCACATGTAAAGCAGAACTAAAAATAACTAATCAGTTGCTAAGATATGATCAACCTGATTTATCTGCAGCTGATGACTTGGCTTTTCTGAAAAATGCAGGGCATAGAAAATGGAGATGAAATGTAACTAATCTGTATTTCTGCCTCGCAAACTGTTCCAGCATCTACGTCTCAATCCATCACTTTATCCCCAGAGAAGCAGAGAGGGATGATAAAAAGGGTCAATAGAGAGAAATAAAAGAGAGTGTAGGCGGAAATGAAACGTGTTTTGAAGCAAACAGAGAGACACAACAACTGTTCACTTTTGTCTGAGCGAAAGATGTTTGAAGCACAAGCGACTGCTCAGTGAAATGAACTCTGCCAAGGCCCATTTGGTAAATAGTCCATTTGAGAAATGGACCTTAATGTGTCTGACGCTCAGGTGGAGGCAAGGTGTTGACTCATAATCCACTCGCTGTGCATTTCACAATCACTTCCTCTGCATCTCTGCTGCCTTTTCACACGTCATTTCTTTCATCGACTGCCTCTCACATATATCCTCACAGCAGCACATATAGAGAGAGACGTACACTGCAGGCGACTGATTGATCTCTTTTTACTGGTAGATAAGGTTGAAGATGGTTTCTCAGTATCTCCATACTCGTCACCGCCTCCATCACTCCCCTCCTCCCTGTCAGGTTTCAGTGCTCTGCTGGTTCTTACATGGGCCATTACTCGCTTGATTAGTTACAGCAGGACCCTTGCATACTGAACAGAGCAGATGAAAGGAGATGTGACTGTGTGTGTGTTGGAGCTTCCTATATCAAGAGGGAGATATAAATCAGATTTATGCAGAAAAGCTGCAGAAATGTAAACAGGAGACAACGAGGTGGAAGATGTCCCCTCCACTTCCAAATGTCCTTTGTTGGAAGCTGCAGCTGATCAGGCTGCTCTGACAAAGCTTCACTACAACATTGTAGTTCTATACAACCCAAGTGTCACAGTTTACGACTATTCACGAATGATCAGCAGGTAAACAGGTCTGAAAACAAAGGAACTATAAACAACTTTCATCATTCATCATGAAAGCCTGGCTTTTCCCCTTCTCACCTCTGTCATGAATATTTTGATAGTCAGGAAAAAGGGGCGTCTGCCATCTTTTAGCAACAGGCAAATCTGTCATTTTGTTTAAGTCAGTTCTGATGCTGAAAGTCACTGTGTGATGACTGTAAACAATCTTTTCATTTTGATGTGAGACAGCTGCCCCTTGACAAAGACACTGGGTCCAAATACATAATAAAAATACTATTATCATAACCTTAATTATTGAATTATGAATTTAGAGCAGAAATGTGGATGGATATGATTAATAAATTAGATACATTATGTAGAATTTAGCTGGTGCATTCAGTGTCTGTGCATTGTGAGTACAGAGTAAGTTTGATGCATGTGGGGATGCTTCAACTTGCTGATCTCAAAGGGAAAGAGGCAGAGACTAATTTCACATCATGTTTTTCTGTGTGGGAGGAAATATTAAAAAATCTAATTGTGCTGGAGATTGTAACTGTCCACACTTGTTGATGTTTGATCTGCACAGCACATACATGTGCAAATACACTCCAGAGCTGTTGAAGCTGACCTGCCGGTGATCTAGCTGTGATCTCGATGTCTCTCTCCTTGGATCTTTTCCTTGCCCCTCCTGTCATATCCCCAGAGAGAACGGTCAAAGATGCAACTGCAAAAAATCAGGATAGATTCAGGAAAATAAAGATGTGACTGTAGGAAAGGATGGAGACAGTTTTCAGAAATGACAACCACCATATCCAGTGGCATTTGCCTCAGTCTGCCAGCTCTCTGTGTCTCCAGGGAACCCCTTAATTGATTCTGTTGACTGGACTTGCTGCATTCAAAGCATCATCATTTCAGTGCTTTTGTGCAGAATGCAAGGAGCTAAGATCTGAATGGAGTTTCTAATGGATTTTTTATAGCAGAAATCGTTGTGTGGCCAAAGCCAACCACGGTGTCCCATTGGGAGATGTGTTCATTAAACCGCCCATTGATCCAGGCTGGTTTTCCCCTCCTGTGCTGAAGAAAAGTCTTTTGTTTAAAACCGAATAGCGCTGCCATTAACCCCCCCAGGCAACAGACACTTAAAGCAGCAGTCAACTTTTACGTGGAGTGACTCTTTCATTCCCTGCAGTCTTTTTGCTCTGGTTTTAGTCCACATTATTCTGTTTTGCCCTCCTACACTAACTCCTTCTGGATATTTTTCTTGTTTCTCCACCTCTCTCTTTTTCTTCCCTGTTCTTTTAAGTTGGTCGCTTCTTTGTCTCAATTTCTTCCACCCACTCACATCATAGCACACCTTGTGCTCTTCTCTTCTCTTCTCTTCTCTTCTCTTCTCTTCTCTTCTCTTCTCTTGTTTTTTCATTTCTCCATCACCAGATCTATATTTGTGAACTATTGATGCTTCAGCTGTAACAGAGCCATAACAGAAAAATTATTTGACATAGGGAAGCTTGCAGTTCAACCTTGTCTCTTTTTCATGTCTCTTCCCAGTCATCCAGCTCATCCCAAGAGCGTCTGCACCAGCTGCCCTTTCAGCCGACCATGGACGAACTACACTTCCTGTCCAAGCACTTTGGGAGCACAGAGAGCATCACGGATGATGATGGGGGCAGACGCTCACCGCATGTCCGTCCTCGCTCTCGTAGCCTCAGGTGAGAGCATGGCAGGTTATGGACTAAAGACAGTTTTAGCTAATAAATCCCCTCCCACGGTATGCATCCACTTTGATTCATAGCTAACAGCAGATGTATGGTAAGCGCTGGTTTCTTCTTGTAGCAGCAGTTACCCACCGTTCACCTCCCAGTAGTCATATAGTATAGTTTATCTTTCTGTTGAACAGTTTATTGATTCCAGCATTGCTGAAATCTTATATATTATATAATATTTGTTAGTAACTGATTTTATCTGGGGAAGAAAAATAAAACAAGTGTAACCAAACATTCAACATGTTGAGCTCTTTAGAAATGGCATTGTGCTGCCCAGCAAGATTATGAAAGGGAAGCCCTAATTAGTGTGCATGAACAACTTCATTCTGTCATGAAGAGATGCAGAGAGCTCTCAATCATTTATTTAGAGCTCAAGCCTTTTTGTTGCTTATCTTTTATAATTCACCTTCTTTGTTTGCATCTGTGCCTCATTTTCTGACACTTTAACGAGAGGAGAGACTCTGTGCTGATTGTGTTGTTTTGTTACAGACAAAATATTGTCTGTAACATATTTGCTGCTCATATAAATCTACACATTACACACATTTTACTCATACTCATTAGGGCATCACAAGTGTATTCGTCCACATCATAAAACAGTCACCAACATTTACTTAAACTCCTGTTTTAAGTATATGTTTGGTAAAAACTCCGCATTTGTGCATTGGAAACTGTTTTTAAAATGTACATCTTCAGTAAGAGTGAACTGGCTTCAGCCTGAGTGCTACAGAGTTTGGAAGTTGTGAAATTAAGGAGGGCTACACTAATTCCTGATTAGTTTAGGCCTTTTTTATATTTTTGTTGAAAATACGAAAATTATAAACTAACACCAACCTCACTCTTAAGCTATTACAATATAGTATTGTACTGACTCTCCACACAAAATGTAGTCGGATAAGTATAGTATTCATCTCTGAACTGCAGATGTTGAGAGTAGCAGAAAATGTATTATTTACTATGTCATAATTTCAGCAGAGTACTTGAATAAATGTACTCTGTTGCTCCCCACCACTTATATCAGTGTCAGTCCACCCTCCAGTGCCTTGAGCTTCTACAGAGTGCAGCAGTTTCTCTATTAAGCAGAAGTCTCTGGTGTGCGCTCCCTCCAACCACACCTATTATAGCCCCCCCTCTGGATGCAACATGCCACATCTACATACAACACGTCACAACTAATCAGTATTCAGTTTTCATATTAAGCTCTTCGCCAGTGGCTGCCCTAGATAATATCTCATAGCTTCAGTGCACAGAGAGTCTGCATTGTGTACCTGCCTCATTATCACAATACATATCATATCTTTCTGTGAGGCTGAACTTTAATGTGTTTGCTTTTCTGTCACATGTTGAGTTTACCTTATCCTTTATCCATGCTTGTATGCGCAGGAGAGTGTGCATGTGACTCTGAAGGCTGAGGCTTGTAATGAAGTGCAGGAGGACGCTGTTTGAGGGAGTAAACTAAGTGTATAGAATTCTGATTAATTAGCATAACACACAGACAAATGTGTGGAAAAAGTGAGTTATTCCTTCATTCATGAGAGAAAACACAGAACTGTTTCTCTTTGTCTCTCGGGCTGCTGCCCCTTGTCTCTCTGCCTCCTTTGTTTTTCTCTGACAGTGCTGTATATTACACTCCTGCTCTATGTGTTTGTCTCTTTTCAGCCCGGGGCGCTCTCCATCCTGCTATGACAATGAAATAGTGATGATGAACCATGTCTACAAGGAGCGCTTCCCCAAGGTCAGCCTCATACAAAGAAATGCACAAGTGTAAATGGTGCATACACACAAGCATGCGCACGCACACACGCACACACACACTGGATTACTGGATTTAAATTCACAAGTTTGAGATTCAGGTGTTTCTGGTGATTTCAATCAGAAGAGATAATTGTTTATTACAACAGATTATGTAATGGCAGATGATTTGTTATAATTGGTCTTATCGAGAAAGGTGCTCAGGCTCCACTGGGAGATTTTGTAATTGAGGAGTATCACCCCTTAACAGCAACAATATAATTCCCCACATGGAGTCCAGACACTGGTGGTGGTGGTGGCTGGTGACTCTGCTGAGAGTGAAGTGAGGAGTTGATGAATCTGTGAAGACTGAGCAGTGATGGGGGAGGTGGAGGAACACATGGTAGCAGCTTCAGTGCACTATGCAAGGGGAGCAGCAAAATGATGAGGCTAACAATGAAGGTGTGTCGCCTATTGAATAGATGAAATCAGCTGATGTGAACTGCTGAGATTAAGGGGAAATGACAGTAGAGTAGTTGTGAGTGAGCATATAAACAGCAGGATGAATAGATGATGAAAGGGAAAACTCCTTTTGACAACAGTTCTTTTCATTAGCTGATGAAGGTGATGAAAATGTGTCCAGGACATCTTGTAAACAAGCTAGAAATCATTCTCCAAAACATCGGTCTTCACCATGTTCTTCAATGAGAGCCACACAAACAGGGTGAGCTACTTTTACTGTGCAAACAGGGACTGAATGTAAAACACAAATGGTTTGATCTGTCAAGGACAAATAAGAAAAATGTCTCAGGTTTGTTGGAGGATGTGCAGATTTCTGCAGACCTGATCCCACTTGGGATCCAAGATGGCTGCAAGAAGGGAGAACAGTGTGTTGCCACATGGTTGTGAGGATCTTTGTGAGACGAGAGCTCCAGGCGAACACAAGATCTGACAGTTCCTGCTACAGTGAAAAGCTTTTACCATAGCCATACCAAGTCGACAAGTGCCAGTACAATCTTGGCATCGTAGACTAACATCAGGAACTTGAATCTGATATAAGCTACTACAGGGAGCTAATGAAGGGAGTTGGGATGTTCATACAAGGTGAAGATCATACAGGCTGCTGCTTTTTAGTTTTTACCTCAACAAGGAGCAAATCAGTCTCAGTGAGATTGGGCCTCAGTGATAAGTCAGGTAGCATATCATAGCAGCATGATCGCAAAACCACAGTAGCCTAATTGTTAGGATACGTACCACATAACCACAGTGTCCACGGTCTGACTCCCTGCTGCTGGACCTTACATCGCATGTCATTCTCGTCTCCCTCCAAACGTCTCTTACCTCCCATGCTGAGTGTGAAATAGCATTGAAAAAAGAATAAGGAGTAAAGTCAGCCACGTAAAGTGACAAGAGATCTTGCATGGAACTAGGACTTGGACTTGGACTGAATTTGTTGCTCAAATACAAGATTTCAAGATTTTTGCCTTGAATCCAAGATTCATTTAAGTCCTAAAAATGTGGATCTTGGCACCGCACAGTCACTGACATTGTCTGTGGAAGCACATGTTGATAACAGCTACCTGAGACCTCATCCAAAAGGTCAAACTACAGGCCATTAGGGTGGACCATAATCCCTTAAGTAGTCCTGGATACATCCTGATAAAGTGTTTTCAGAGATTTCCCCATGCACACTTCTGTTGCACTCAGCTGTTATCTGTGTATTTCTGCACCCATGTTGCTTTAAACAAGGTTTCCCCTCTGACCTCCAACACAAAGGCAGCTTTTCTTCAGAGCTCTGCTCCTGAGCTTTTATTTCACTCTTCTTGATAAACTGTTGAAACGGCAGTGTGTGAAAACTACTGGAGGTCAGCCACGTCTGAGGTGGTGGACCTGACCTATCACTGATCATGAGTACAAAATCAATTAGATCACGTGTCTTGCTCCAGGCCAATTCCCAAACTGTAACCTAATCTTTTAAACCTGTCTGCAGGCATTATATAATGAGACGAGGGGGCATGACTCAGTGTCTGAGACAGCCAAATGTTTTTCTGAACAGGGAACTGTGTACCAGCAAATGTATGTCACTCACTCTGCAAGCAGGTTTCCTCAAAGACCTGCCTGCACTCACAAAAACACAAATGCACACACACACACACACACACACACACACACACACACACACACACACCATCACCATCACGCTCATTCAGAGTAGTATATTGTGAAGCAGCACTAACAAGTCTTCCCACATATTGTTTTGCATCCAGGATTGTAAGTGAAGGCACAACATTGCTGCATCTTCACTGTCAGTATATGGAGGATAATGTGCAGCTGCATACCTCAAATAGGTTTTTAATTGGAGCATAAATTCCAATAATGTCTCAAAGTCTCTTTTGTAAAACATTTGTTACACCAGTGAGGGACTCCAGCTGTAGCAGATTTTGTCAGCATCATTTAGACTGACTCATGTTCTTCTAGAGAGACAATTTGAATGCTCTTTTGCTTTCTAACATAATATGTTCCCCTAGTGTGATAGTTAAAGTGACTATAACCAACAATTTATAATGACAGTGAATAAAATGACAATGTGACAATGTGAATGGGGTCACTTATTATCCAGATCTTTACAGAGCGAGTTTCAGCTTGTTGTTTCAATGCCCACAAATTTAGTGTCTTGCTTCACTCTCATCAGTCACATAATGTCATTTTTCTGCTGCAGCAGGCAGATGTTTCAAAGTAAAAAAAGCCCTAAAAAAGTAACAGAACTCTGAACAAATGATAAAGTTGTTTCGTAACTGGTGAGCATATAGCCAGCTTCTTTGTGCCTTATTAGCTTAAAAGATGGTGATATTATTGTCCAGTCAGAGGCAGAGCATGTTCAAGAGTTTTGTGGCCTGTTTGGTAGAAACCCAACAAACAGCGGTCACCATCAAACGGCATCATATCACTTGTCATAGCACACACTAACCACATCATACTGTAGGAAGAAGTGGTCAAGGAGTGAGGGTCCCCCAGTCCTGGGAAGGAATGTCAAAAAATAAAACTGATGGGAAGTCTGTCACAGTTGATCACATTTTCTTTTCAGCACTGATGTGACACCATGACAGAAACTGACTGTTAACCACCGTCTTGTATCCAATCAGGCCACGGCTCAGATGGAGGAGAGGTTGGCAGAGTTCATCCAGAACTACTCCCCAGAGAGTGTTCTGCCACTGGCCGATGGAGTCCTCAGCTTCATCCACCACCAGGTAGCTGAGCTGTCCCGGGACTGCCTGACCAAGTCACGCGAGGGCCTCATCACCAGTGTCTACTTCTGTGAACTGCAGGAGAACCTGGAGAAGCTGCTGCACGATGTGAGTTGTGATATGAAGGTGGACAGGAGCAGAGGTGGCCTAACCTTGCCTCATTTTACATCTCACTAGTTTACACATCTCTAATAGACCTTATCTGTCTGTCTGCCCGCTTGTCTGTCTGTTTCTCGGTCGGTCTGTCTGTCTGTCTCTCCCTCACTACTAGGCTTATGAGCGCTCGGAGAGTTCGGAGCTCACCTTCGTCATTGAGCTGGTCAAAAAGCTCTTCATCATCATATCTCGTCCTGCCAGGCTCCTCGAGTGTTTGGTGAGTTCTGCCCACCTGTTTGAAGACAAACTGATACAGATTCACCAAATGTGCACTGATTGACTCGAGTGACAGGGTCTTTTTTTTACTTTCTGAGTGTGCTCTACTTCCCCTGCTGGGTAAGACTGCTGTCCTCTCTGCGGAGATGGAGGGTCGACTCCTTCATTAAAGAATGAGCAGAAGTGGGGCAGGCTGTCTGTTGTGTATTCACTCTGAAAAGATGAAACAATCTAAATTTGTCACAGCTGGAATCTGTGCTGCCACTCTGCTTTTTTAAAGTCTTTTACACTGCATTTGTTTTACTTGTGACAAATTAAAAGCCTGATATTGTTTTGTGATCATCCTATTAGATTTGTCTATCTGTCTTACATCTGGGCATCATAGCAAAATAGCAGCAATTCCCACTACCCCTCATGCCCCACGGCTGCAGAAAAGAAGGAATCAAAATGTAAATAAATATAAAATTGAGAATATTTTGGACCTATTATCAAACTTTACCTAAAGTAATTCAGACACGAGAAAAAAGGAAGCAACACAATTCATTTGAAATAGAAAGTAACTGTTTCTGTGTATCACACAATACAGTGAATACACACAGACACATTTATGATTTGCTGCTTGATGTATTGGCCTTAAGTGTCTTGTTTTTATTTTGAAGAGATTAAAATAATAATTGGATTTTTTGAGCAGCCCTCAAAAGAACTCAAATAGATTTTCGCTCCTTGTGCCCAAGAAAAGAAACTGACAAGGTTCATCAAGAGTTCATCGGAGGGGTTTCCATCTCATAACTGGATTTTCTCGCTGCTGTTAAGCCAGCAAACAAAACTCTTTTATGAGCATAAAGGTTTAGAGACTCAAAGCATTACCGACAGGAATGACACAGTAGATATCCAATACATCACATAAGATAAATGTTAATCTAAAGAGACGGCAAATGTTCTCTTTACCTCCTTTTTCACAATAAAATGCTAATGTATGCATATGCTTTCAGTAAATGTAGTTTCACCTTCAGATTTCATAATACATGAGGTTTAAGTACATGAATTTACAGTGTAATGCAGCAGAGGTCACGGTTTTGTTTAAGCTGTTTCATTCAGTCCATCAGACATGCCGCACATCTCTGCAGCAGCGGAGTACACGCTCATTGCCGCAGGATATTTTTCCAACTTAATGCTAAGCTGTGAAATATTCTTTCCACCTCCGCCAGTTGTCGGCCTTAACACCAGCACATGAAATCGGCAGGGAGACAGAGCTGTGTCCTTGGCGTGTCGATGCTTACAGCACATAACTCACTACAACTTCCTTTGTAAGACACTTTAGGATTAGCCCTACCTAGATATCAGCTCGCTGATTGATGGGCTCACTTGTTCATCATCGGCAGGGTCCCTCCTCCAGCCCTCCCGGCTCATCTTTCAGTTGCCACGGTGACCGTCAGAAGAGGTCGATTGGGTCAGGCAGGATGTGGAGGGGGACTTAAGATCCTCATGGCCCTTAGGTTAGAGAAGAGAAGACACACACACAGATAAAAATGTTGTCTACGGCCCAAGAGTTCATTTAGCATTCAAGTCAGGTGTGAGGTCTGATTTGGTGAAAATGTCACACAGTCAGTCGGCTGTTAGCTCCAAGAATATTATCCTGGAGCAGAGCAAGCTATCAGGGAGGCAGGTTAATTCCCCCTCTCCGCACTCTTCTCTTTTTTCCTCTGCAGATATGAGAGAGCAGGGGAGGAAGGAAATGATCCCGGCTGCCCCAGGCCCTACTTTCTAATCAAAATGTTATTCCACCAACAGGAATGAAACTGAATCCCACAGGACAACACAAAAGACTGTTTCACTGAAGGGGAAAAAAACAATGTTTCAAAAAAAGCAATTTAAAGTTTGTAGGTGTATTAACACTGATTGTGTTTGTTTGACAGCCCCATCGCAATGTTTGCAGCAGGTCAAAGTAAATCCTAGTTTTGTGATTATAAATTGGGCACAATTCAAATTACATGGATGTGTTGTGACACAATATAACATCAGTTCATCCTTTGTTAGCTGTTATCACGTCTCTTTGTTGCTGCTAACCAAGTAGTCAGATATTGTAGTTCAATACCCAACTGTATGGCTGGAACAAATAGTCAGCACTGTGTTATATTCTATTGTAATATGTTATCAGCACGTCAGCAGCAGTCACAGCTGACTGGATTTTGATGATATTAAGATATAGATATTTAAGTATATAAAAACATTGAACAATATGGTCTAGTGCTAGCACCGATATCATAAACAAATATTTATTTTGATGCTGAGTCTTCTTTTCCTGCAGAAGAACTCATTTGAACCTTTTGTAAGTTTTGCATTAATCAATGATCACATATAGAACTGTGAAACTGAAAGCTGATCACTGCATGAATAAATAGAGGTGAATGATTAGTGAAATAATTAGACAACCATCACAAAATTAATTGATCATTTTTGCAGCTGAAAAACGTTTTTAAGTTGTTGGGGGGGTTTTGTATAGAAAAATGTCATGCTTCAACAATTGCCTTTCTTTCCATCACTGTTTTTGTTTTGAGTTAACTTGGATATCTATATGATTTCTCTCTGCTGGTCAGAATGACAAGCAATTTGATGAAGCCACCTTAAACTTTGGGAAACTGAAACCAATTAATCAGTAGAGAAAATAATCAGTGAATTAATTGACAATAACTATATTCATTAGTTGGGCTGGTTGTGACTCAGAGGTAGAGCAGATCATCCATTAATCAGAAGACTGTGGGTTCAATCCTCAGCTTACAGTCTGTCTGTGTCAAGCGTTCCTGTGCCCAATCCCCAAGGCTTTGCTATCAGTGTATGAATGTTTCTGTGACTGATTACTCTCCATGTGATGAATACCTTGTATCTCAGCCCATCTGTGTGAATGCAGACATGCAGTCTGAAGGCTCTTTGAATGCTTGGAAGACTAGAAATGTGCAATATAGATACAGTCCATTTATCATTCAGCAGCCTAAATAGGAACAAAGTCTGCTTTTACCAATCATTTAGCTGTTTCAGATGCATATTTTCACTACATATAACAGACAGTGGATTATATTCGCAAATGTTTTTAATGTTTAGATCTGACTGTAGTGCCTTCAGGTATATCTAAACACAACATCTGAATCATTTGACTGATGGTAGATGTTCAGCAGGGACAATTTAAGCTTGTGTTCTTTTGGCACTTACATGTTTCTCTACTCCAACGACAGGAGTTCAACCCTGAAGAGTTTTACCATCTGCTGGAGGCAGCGGAGGATCACGCCAAGGAGGGACAACTGATGAAGGCAGACATCCCTCGATACATCATCAGCCAGTTGGGGCTGACCAGAGATCCACTGGAGGGTAAGACAGAGTTTATCCATTTATTGCAATGCTTTCTGTCAGATATGGCTGGTTCCTCAACTTGACTGGTATTTATAGAGTGAGAAATTAACAATGGTCATTCTGAATTCAAGCAAACAACAATGAACAACTAATAAATATTTTAACATTTTGGGAAAAACACTTTTTAACTTTGTGCCCAAGATTTAGATGATCAGATTGATACCATTTTCATGTCTGTGCATAAACTACAGAGCCAGGAGGTGAAATCAGCGGGAAACTAGCTGCTAGCTAGCCTGTCTGTCCAAAGGGGAAAAAGCATAAAAAGTCAAAGCCGTAACCCTAATCCTGGGAATACAGAAACAAAATAGGCATGTTTTTATTCAACTCTCAGCAAAATAACTAAGTATAATGAAAATAAGCTTAATTGTCAAACTCTGGGCATATTCCATGAGGCTTCCTTAGGCTAATCATTGTAGTTTGTCTCACTGCGTTGGCTGGCCCATTAACCAGATCAGCAGTTGGAGCAGCACTAGTTAATATGTGAGACCTATTTCATAGAGACAATTAAGTTATTTTCAAACCTGTAATGGCCAATTGATACAGTCTGACTTCCACTTATTTCTGAGGTCTATTATGAATCATAGAAAATAGACAGTCACAGCTGATCTGAGCTTATCTGAAGACAATATTTTTGGCAGTATCAAGGTAACACAGCAGTAGTTGTCTGTACATCCATGGGTACATTGCAAACAGGAACTCATAAGAACTACTTATGCATACTTTCAATGGTGTCAATTTAAAAGACATATAGGCTAAATAAGCTAAAGCCAACAGCTGACTAACTGACTCCATGGTGATGTTATCCTGCCTGTTTGCTTCCTTTTTTTCCACCAAAGTGCACAAATTATGTGAACTGTAGTTCCAATATTTTACATAATTATCAACCAAAAACAATTTAAGACAAAGACTTTTAACGGGAGCTACCAAATCCATTAATATTCACTTTTTTCTTGTTGCAGTCCCTCTGACAGAGATAAATCAACAAGTCATCAATTTAAAACGGCTTGTTGGAGTGCAGCTTTACTGGATGTTCATCATGAAGATGCCAGAGATTTAGAGTTTTGACTGGCTGGATCATTAGCTGGCTCATAGTGCGGCGACGTCACTGTCTTTCATTAATCATCGTTGCTCACACTCACAAGTTCACATCTGCTTATCTGCTCCCAGTCTAATCCATCAAGAGCTGGTCATTAGCTGAACGGTTAAATGATCCAGAATGACGCTTCACAATAAGCTGCCGCAGTTTTAATTTTGAATTCAATAAGAAATATGGGTCTGCACAGTCTTTCTCATGCCACAATGTGCCACTTGATATCTTGATCTTGCGCTTTCTTTTGCACCTTCATTGTCATGCAGAGACACACATGTACGCCCACGTAGCTGCCTGCACATCCACACTTTCACACTCTCATTTATTTCCTTGGTTCATCGCAGGGACGCGTTTAGTTTTTACCATCAAACACACACCGACAGACAATACTATTGTCAGCTCAGTCAATTTTATTTTGCATGATGTTCATATGTACAGAACAGCTTTGTAAAGGCTTTGCAAAGTTAATTACTATTCAATTATTTCCTTGCTTTAAAAAACAGTGCTATAATCAGCGTATTCTAGCAGCTGTCACATTCAAGAGTGGAAGAACACTGAAAATTAGCTGCCAGCACTGCTCAAGGAGGGAGGAAGTACAAAGTGAGAGGGAGGGAGAGCTGAAAGAGACAAGAAAAATTAATAGGAAGAAGCTATTTTAATTCTTGTGTTTTGCGTTCTGTGATCTGACGCGTTCAGCTGTTTTGTAACTTGAATAGCTGTTTTGTTAAAGATGTCTGAGCAGCTGCAAATTTTTTTATCTGCTGCCGAACGGCGTGGGAGGCCCAATGTTTGAGCATGAAAAATGTCTCCTTTCATTTTGACACCAGGTTTGCTTGTTAACTAACATGTTTCTCAACAGAAATCGTGAGCCTTGACAGCTATGACAGCGAGGGTCCACACACCCCAGAGACCGATGACTCAGCAGAGGTGAAGATGAAATGAACACAGACAGATCTGTGTTCATGTGTATTTCACACTCCGTATGAATATATATACACGCAAACGCTAACATACACACACACGTTTAGCTATCACAATCATCAAAGAAAGAATGGCATCTTTAAATTGCCGTGTTGTTTTGAATTTTAATTTTAAATGCTGAATGTGTCACTAGGGAAAAGGAAGAGCCATCAAGCCACCGAGCGAAGAAGATTTTCAGAGCATCAAACTGATCAGCAACGGAGCTTATGGGTAAGCCATGGACTGACTTCAATTTAACTGAATCCACTATATTGTTTGTTTGAACAAAAAGTAAACTTGAGTTAACCTGAATTCACTTTGGAGAGCCATGAAAAAGCAGTACAGTAAGAGAGCCTTGAGTTCAGACTTTAGTTGGTTTAAACTGCTCAGTCCAAGGTCAACAATTGACACATATGCTCGCTATCATACAGTAGCTTAAAAAAAAACAATTAAAAAGTTCAATAATAGATGTATCATAAAACGGACTTCCGACTTACTTATTAAACACAACTAACTGTTGTTACTAACAACAGGAACTTTATTCTGTCATGTGCTGCACAAATTATTTGGAAGTTTGCATATATACTGCCAGCTAATTAACAATACCTTTGTGAACGTTATCATAAATTACTACTATTTTATTGTCTTCTCTGGGTTATGGTTATGGTACCAGAAGATGTCTTGTTATGTTTTTCATGTTTAAGCTTGAAGAGTGTCTTGTAATCCCAAGTGGGATGGACCATATATTTAGCCTGACAAAGAAAAAAAACATAGCTAATCCAGACACTACAAGCCATGTTCCAGTCCTTAAGGCACGGAGAATAGTTCAAGCACTAACATGTGAAGGGACTGTAAGGGGAAAATGTTTTAAAATGGGTTTTTCTCACATGTATTCAGGCACTGGTTTGTTGAATAATTTGCATAATGACAAGAAGACTAACAAGCCATTCGAAAAGATTTTAAAACTGCACCACGTGTTGCTCGTTGTTGCTCCTCATGTTGCTGCTTTTGTAAAGGACTTTCAGTTCATCTAAAGATGGCCTGGACACATCAGAGAGGAGAGCAGCCTGCATTATTCCCTCATTATCCCTGTGTACAAGAAAAAGGATATTTCTGAGCTCGGCTTCAAAAATTCAGCTCAGGATTAAAGAACCTCAAAGGTTACTTGCTTGGGGCTTGACATTTTGTGCCGGAGGATTTTACATCTCAATTTCCACTCAGCCACACTATATGAAATTCATCTTCTTATGGAAGATGGAATATCCTCTCTATTCTTAGATTTTACCATCAGTCTTCTCTCCTCTGTCTCTCCTTCTCCCCAGCGCTGTCTACCTTGTGCGCCACAGAGAGACACGTCAGCGTTTTGCCATGAAAAAGATCAACAAGCAGAACCTGATCCTGAGGAATCAGATCCAGCAGGCGTTCGTAGAGAGGGACATCCTCACCTTTGCAGAGAACCCGTTTGTTGTCTCCATGTTCTGCTCCTTTGAAACACGGCGACACCTGTGCATGGTCATGGAGTATGTGGAGGGTGAGGGAGTCAGATTCAGTTAGGTTGCCATGCTTTCATTACACTGAGGGTGGAGTGAAATTGAAAACATAGTTTTTTATAATTTATGAGACCACTCTGAAGGTGGTGACTTCCTGTTCAGTTTGTCTTTCATCTTTCTGTGTCAGGCATCTGAAATCTTAGCTCAGGTTTTCTGTCTGGGTTGTAAAATAGTAACAATGCTCTTCAGCCCTTTCTAACTGTCTCCTATTTACTGACTCAGTACTTCTCTACCATCAGTGATTTTCACCAAATCAGGACACAGTTTGGGTTTGTTTTTTTTTTCAAATCTTTTGTCTGCAAGCTGTGGCTCTGACCTCCTCAAATTCAACTACTATTTGCTCATAGCAATAATCCAATTCTACCTTTTCATTACTGCTATTTATCCCTTGGTAAGAGTGACAGCTAAACACCTGAATAGCGAATGATACTTTCATCTGCTCAGATTCAGAAAATGAAAGTAATATGGAGGAGTGTAATCATTCACTCACATTTCGAGAAGGGCAGTCGAGAATCTTATTTCACTACCACAGTGATTCTCAACCATCAAAGTCAAACAAGGTCAGTAGATTCACATGCTGCTGCTGCTGCTCGGGCCCTCCTCATCATCTTCCTCTCCAGTTGTGCTGAATTTTATGGAGGGCAGCTCAGGACAGTGCCGTGACTCTGACTGCAGTAGCTCTTATGTTAGTGCACACTGAGGCATGAAGGGTGGTCATGAGAGACTAAGGGATGAGTGCAAAGTTGGATTATAACCAAAAAAAGAATATAAATACAAATCCCACATTTTATGATGTCTTTCTGCCTCATCAGATGAACTTCTGCCATCCTACGGCACTTTTCTCAATATGTCTTAATAACAATAAATTGTGGCGTTTCTGTGTTAAAAGGTGGTGATTGTGCCACGCTGTTGAAGAACATCGGCGCTCTGCCGGTGGAGCTGGCAAGGATGTACTTTGCTGAGACTGTTTTAGCTTTGGAATACCTGCACAACTACGGTATCGTCCACAGAGACCTCAAACCTGACAAGTGAGTATTAAATCAATAGTTTTGTATTGACACTGGATCAAATGCCTGAGTGTGATGTGAAAGGGCTTTGCTTTATCACCCAAAGGCAGTCTGTCTCAACCTTCACAAGCATTTTAGCGTTATTCAGCTTATTGTTTTGTTTTTAAGCTAGTTTACTGTTTGGGTTCAGTCTCAGTTCTTTTATTTGCTGTGTTTGCAGCAGACCGCTGCTTTGCCTGCTCACACACAGTAGACAGAGTCAGCAACAAGCTGGTGAACAACCAGAAACACTTCTTACAAATACTTTCTTCTTCTTTGGTGCAGTGAATACTGGACTTACATTCATCAGTTGACCACAAACACAACTACAGTTAAATGATAATGTTGCTCTTTAACTGCCGGAGTTGAAAATAAGCTGTCTGCTTACAAGTTCATTATAACAACTAATATGGGTAATTATTTTCCATTGATGGTGTTTCAGTTTGTTCTGCTGCCCCTAGTGGCCAAAAATCAATTAAAGCTGCTTTGAAATTCCCATTTGGTGTCAATGAAAAAATAAAGATGACCCCCGATCAAGGAAAAAAACTTGTACACTTACTTAATTTAGAGTCCGTGGGATTTAATTACCACACAGCTTTAGCAGCTACTAGCAAGCCACAACCTATCTTAAAGCTTTGGTTGAAACTTCATTTGGGGGGAAAGCACTACCTGCAGTCCTACTCGGGTCCATGGTGGTCCTCAGAGGACACATACACAGACACTAAACCAAAATCCTTCAGGGATGAGTGTTCCTCTGTACATTCAGGTCTCATGTGTCCATATCGGCAGCCTAGCACTGTCCCACTGGAGTATTATGTATAAGTCCCACCGAATGGCAACCAGTCAAAAAATGAAAACCAGTGACAGTGACATCGCTTTCAAACTCACAAGAAACTCTCTTATATTTTACTGCAAATGCCCAGTTTTAATAAAACTCAAACTGTTTTAATAAAACTCAAACTGATCAATACCTGTTTTTCTCTCCAAACAGTCTACTTATCACCTCCATGGGACACATCAAGCTTACAGACTTTGGCTTGTCAAAGATGGGTCTAATGAGCCTCACCACCAACCTGTATGAGGGACACATTGAAAAAGATGCCAGAGAGTTCCTGGATAAGCAGGTATAGTACCTGTAACCTAGTAGCAGCACATATGTTTGTCTTAAGGACATTATTTACAATACTTTTTCTCCACATTGTTAAAGAAGACAAGCTGTAGACATTTACTCATCAGCTGTATGAATGAGGTGTGTAAAGCAAATGAGTGTGACAGGATGTATGGTGGATGAACAGTCGACTGACATTCACCGCGTCTTTTGGTCTTCTCCAGCCAGGCATGCCAAGCTGCTAAGTCATCCGGCAAAATCAATAATCTCCCAAATAAAGACATTGCATTTCAATGCTTCCTGTTTAGTCTGAATAAGCGAATCATTAATGCTCTCCATCATAATCACAATACCATTTTGCAATTGTAGTTATTGTTTATGCTCTGAATCAAACGCGTCATAATCGGTCAGATTGGCCCGCGTGTCCTCCAGCTCTTCTGGCTGGAAGCAGGCATCTGTTTGTTTCTGAGTAATCAACTCACATCTGTGGATGAACAGACCAGCTGTCGTATTTTTAAGACTCTGCATAAGATCCATACCACGAGTTTACACAAAAGGGGCACACAGTGGCAGGAAATGTCCTCTTTGTGAAAAAGGATCAGCCCCACACATTCAACCATATATGATCAATGCAAAACACCACTGATGCATTTTGTGCAAAGACAGTAAGATGGGACTTTAAATTAAGTAGAAGTCAAATGAAATTAAAAATATTTGCATATTAATAGATTTTCACTCTTTCAGTGAGGAGAAGATGTGTTTTAAGATTTGTTTAACTGGATAATTGAAGTTTTTTGTGTAAAAAAAAGATCAGTCACAAATTTTTAAAAATACATAGTATTTTTATGTGACCTTCATTTAATCTTTAAAGAAAATGTCCACTGATAAATGTACTGTACCAGGTCAACAACTTAAGTTTGTTTCTCTCCATTCCTGTCTTCACCTCCTTCTCCATCACTCAGGTGTGTGGTACTCCAGAGTACATTGCTCCAGAGGTGATTCTCCGTCAGGGATATGGAAAACCAGTGGATTGGTGGGCCATGGGTATCATCCTCTATGAGTTTCTGGTTGGCTGCGTTCCTTTTTTTGGAGACACTCCTGAGGAGCTGTTTGGACAGGTCATCACAGGTCAGAAAACAGTATGAAACACAGACCGCTTTACTATCTCTTGTAACCCTCACAGTATGTTTCCAGTCAACCATTCTTCTCAGTAGGTGGCTTTCTTTGAGTGGGTCATAATAAGAGTACTTAACTATTTTAAGACAACCATAATGTTGTATATGCTTTGAGGATCAGTGTTCATTTATTCTTTTTTATCTTGCCCTTTACCATGTTTCTCAAGTGTGTGGTGTAACTTGAGCAGAAAGAATAGTTTTTCCTGTTTTTAGTAGATTTTTTCCTGGTGAGTATTAGAGGAAATCTTTGCCGTAGTTTGAAGTTTAATTTAGTTTCTTTCTTCTCTGTTAGACCATCTTGCTCTCTCTTGCTTGTTTCTGTTAGATGATATCGTTTGGCCAGAAGGTGATGATGCCTTGCCTGCAGATGCTTTGTCCCTCATCTCTGCTCTGCTGCAGACCAACCCTCTTGTGAGGTTGGGGACAGGTACTAACTATTGCCTTTACCTCATATCAGCATCTATCTGTCCATCTGTCTGTCCATCCATCTGTCAGCTTTCATGTGTTTGTACCCATGATCTAATTACACTGACTGTATTCAAAATTAGCTTTTTTATTTTTAAACCAGTTTGTGTTCTTGGCCAGTAGGAGGCAGCACAACAAACTTTAAATGGATTTCCATAAAACATTGTCAAACATTGTCATACAAACACCTTGTAAAGTAGTTTATTTTCACATTCAGCAGATATGAAGCAACTTTATGATGCATTTTGGGTTGTATTTCCTGCCATTTGATACATGCATTCCATTATTTAACCTCCCTTTAGATGTTTTTGGTCTCCACCAACTCCCGAAGGAACTAGAGCAGCTCCATTAAGTTCATCATCTTGTAGCTAACTTTGTCTGTCTGGTAATGGTCAAGTAGCATATGGTGGGTTAGGTTTCACTGATGTCTGATGCATCTGAAAACCTTACCCTAGTAAGAACAATGGGAGGAAAGAAAACAGTTTAATTTTGAGCCAGAAAACCAAAACAATGAGCTAAAAGTCATAAAAATATGCTGTCCATTCATGCTGTGTTTTGAATGAGGCTGACTGGTTGTGTCGTTTGTGGCACTCTCCCACCAGGTGGAGCGTTTGAGGTGAAGCAGCACTCATTCTTCACAGAACTGGACTGGAACACATTGCTGAGGCAGAAGGCTGAGTTCATCCCTCACCTGGAGTCAGAGGAGGACACCAGCTACTTTGATAGTATGCTTCTCTGGATTTATGTGTCTGTAAAGCACAGCGGTTCCATCAATATTAGGTTTATGGCTTGTACAGTTATTTTGTGACACGGCTCCAGTCAGAAATGCACATTTTATGTTTAACTGACAGCTCGGATATTTCACCTCCTCCCTTTCTCACCCCTTTCCCACTTGCCAGCCCGCTCGGATCGTTATCATCACATCAATACGTATGACGAGGATGACACCAATGACGACGAGCCCGTAGAGATCAGGCAGTTCTCCTCCTGTTCTCCTCGCTTCAGCAAGGTCTGACTTTGCCCTCTCTCCCCTTTCATCTCTCTCTCTTACACTCACCTTTTTTCACTCACTGTCTCTACTGGTATATTTCTTACTGTATTGGACAGAATTAGATGAGGAAGGACAAAAAGAGTCTTGAACATATAAAATGAGGTCTTAGCGAACAGAGAGCAGCACCCGGAGGCTGGATTGGTCTCATATGTGGAGTTTAGAAAGGCTTACAGGGCTGCTGGACTGTTCCTTCTTATTCCTCTAAGCTCCAGTTTCTATTTTAAGCCACTCAGAGGCCCGTGTACCTTTAATGCTCTACCTCTCTATAGATGTGTGTTTAATGACCCAGACAATCTTTCATCTACAGTTTTTTTCACATCTCCTCTTTTAGTGACCAAATCTTTTTTCATCCTGATCTGTGACTCTCTGTCTCTCTCCCAGTGTGCTAACATCTTCTTTTTCTGTCACATTTTTCCTCACGGGTGGGATTTTCTCACCTCACACTGTCTTTTCTCTTTTTTTCTTCCCATCTCGTGGCTCTCCCACTTTCATCCTCTCTCACTTGCTCAGTCTTTCCATCTGCATTCTCTCTGTCTTTCACCTGGTCCTTCCTCTCATGTTTGGGTTGTGTAATGTCGTGAAGGAGCTCTTCAGAAAATTCAAAGTGCTTCATTGACGAGCCAATTTCAATTAAATTTGAGATGAAGTTGAATTTACAGTTGAGGGCTTTTGAGTGGCCTGGCTGGAGCAGAGACCTCGTCTGAATACACACATAATGAGGTCCACTGTGAACACACATGTGTAATTCACTATAATTTATTGATGTAGATCTGCAGTAATTCTTCATGATTAAACAAATTTAACAAATCATATTTGATGTTCTATGTTGTATTGCTGCAGTATAATATATATTATGTTGCATTACAGAACATTTCACCTTGCTCTGTACTCCTATCTCCTATATAGCGCTACAACTCCTATACCCCATATTCAATTACACTAATGACACTAAAGTGTTATTACTTCATCATATAATATAATATCTGGTGTTCACTTTTTTCATACTACTGTTTACCTTGTAATGTCATCATCATGTCCTCATATTCTATTTTAGTTTGATGCACCTCTTATTATTAATCTTTACTTTGTCAATTCATTCATACTTATCTATGTCCCTGTGCCTCTGCGACAACTTTATTTTCTTCAAGGATCAGTTAAGCCGTACCTTAGCTAAGCTTAGCTTAGATTTGTTTTTGTTTAAAATTAGTTGAGTTCCTTGATAATGAATATGATTTCAGCTGTCAGAGATGCTTGTCAAGAATGGATCTATTCAAAATATGTGAACCTTTTCTTATATTTTTAGAGTGTAAATATCACGGGAGCTTTTAATTTCTACAACTGAGTTTTTATTGTGTTTCTAATTTATATTTTTCATGCTAACTTTTTTCCTTCTTGTATGACATGATATGTATCTAAAGTGAACTGAGGGAAATCACAACATCAGAAGTGCTCGGCTGCCACACAAGTAAAAGATGGATACAAGCCTGAAACACGGCAAATATTAGCTTCTTAAACAACTAATCACAGCAAACAAAAAAGCTGTAACTCTCCACTCACCAGCTGTATTTCCCCAGAGCTGTTAATAACTACTAACAGAGTAAATGATTATTGATCCGACTGTCTCCCCCTGCAGGTGTACAGCAGCATGGAGCATCTGTCTCAGCTGGAGCAGAAAGCTACGACCTCTGTGTCCCGGCGGGAGCACAAGGGTCCGCGTGAGGACAAGATGACCAAGAGAGAGAGCCTGGGCAGCTTCAGCATGAGAGACAAGAGCTGGAGGACTGGATCTCCCGAGATGTGAGTAGTGAGCAACATTGAATTATGGGCTTTAGAGGCGTGTTTGTGATTTCTGTATGAAAGTGAAGCAGGGTTTTCTGTGAACTTGCATAAATAACACAGAGGGTGTTCAGAGGGTGATTTCCTGAAGGGTTTTTTTTTAATCTTTCGTCAACCTAGCTGTCACATTCCCCGGTGTGCCTGAATAACTGCTTCCTGTCTCAATGACACCGATTTCAACACTTCAACTTTCAACACTAAAAAGAATTTTGTGCGAGAGTTCACACTCACTTTAAATGGAACAACAAGCAAATGTTCCCACTTCTCTAAAGTTCGGAAACTAAGGAAAGCAGCTTTGAATGATCTCATTTAAATTTCTCACAGTAAGTCAGCATGTGTCCATTTTTTCATGACTTGTTGATAAATAATGCAAATTTAGCTGCTGGTCTCAGTCAAGTAATTTTCCACTTAAGTTACACAAAAGGATAATTACCAGTAATTTTCAGACTATTGAATACAGGTGATTTAATTCTATTTGTATTCTCAGCAGAGGACTCGTCAACAGTTATTATCAGCCATGAAGAGACCTGTCATTATCTTGCATGACAGCTTTTAGTTTTTACACAACAAAATAAAAATGTACTCTCATGCTGGGATCTACATTCACTAAATGTAATTCTGCTCAGTTATTATGTTTGTCGTGCTTTGAAGCAGCTTACAAAGACTACAACCTGCTGGGTTCAGACTACATATTATTAACTGACACCTTTCTGACTGAGAGCCTTCAGCAGAGACAAGTTGCCATTACTTCTCATAACTCCATTTCACCTCAGTCTGAAAGCATATGGCTGGGTTTCAATCCCCTCAACATGCATATGTAAAATAAAATCCATCATTCACACATTCTGCATTCATAATGGTCCGAAAATTTGATAAGGTGAAGGTGGCTCATCACTTATTACCTTGCATATTGGATTTTCATTCCTCCATATCTAGTATGAATTATCAGTATCTTGCAGCTATGATTACTTTCTGACTACAGCTCATTACATTCATTCACTTCTTTAATTAAAGGGGCCCTGCAGAGTTTTCGTGTAAACAAAAAAAAGTTATGTTTACATTCAGTGTCACTCCCCAAAACAAGCTGTGTTATCCTTGAGTATATGTGAGTAGATTTCTTCCTCATAATGCATTTTCCTCCACCACAAAACAGTCTTCTTCTATTCTGTGTATTTCAGCATATCTTGGCTCATTACCACCTCCTGTTGATCATTGGTATAGTGTGACACTATTAGCAGAAAACTGTATTGCATGGCACTGTGCTGCAACCAATCAGTTTGACATTGTGCACAGACATTGTGCACAGACACTCATGCTCCCCAGAGGATCATGCAGTCCTGCTGATTTGTGTGATTCCCTGACTCTTCCTAGTGCCATCATGTTATTCAGAATAATTGCTTTAAGGGATGTCCTGAAATCTGTGTCATGAAATTCGGTGCATACATTCATGTTCCCCCTCAGATGATCCTCTGACATACAACAATTTTCTAGTAGTAAAACCAAATGTGTGCAAAACTAGTAAGATTACCGTTACACCAGTTTCAGCTGTACCTCCTGTGCTAATTAGCAAATGTTAGCATGCTGAGCTCAAAGCACAGCTGCTCATATGTACAGCCTCACTGAGGCACTACTTGCATTATCTTACATGTCTTTTTATCTTACATATCCTTCTGCTGCAGGAAGCGCCTGTCTTGTTCAGAGTCCCTCTACATGGAGGGGGATGCAAGCCCTCCCCTTGGTGCCCGTCGACGCTTCTCAGCACTCATGGATACACATCGTTTTGCCTCACCCTCTGACGGGGAGCCAGACTTCCTGTCCCGCCAGGTGCCCATCAAGGTCCGTGGGACCTCACTGGATGGAACAAGCGTCCCTTCCCCGAGCCTCCTGGAGCAGAGGAACAGTCTGAAGGAGATCAATGGAGCAGGTGAGTGATGTGGAGAGGAAATAGGGAAGGGCAGTAGGGAAGGTGAAAAAGAATAAATCAGACACAGAAGGTGGAGGAGGTGAGAAGGGAACCTGTAATACCTCATTAGATGCTGAGCGAGTGGGCAGCTGCACAGTTCTTAAGATTGCTATTTTCACCTCTAAATGCTGCAAACACCAAATATTAACTTCAATAACTGTAATTTCCACTCTCCTCTACATCCTCACAGACAAATCGCCTAGACATGGAGAGACACCAGGAGTTACCACAGCCATCACAACATTATCCCCAGGTCCTGCAGCAGCCAGTCGAGATGTGGTAGCTCCGCTGTATGACCCTCTAGGGCCCCGGGCCACCAATGACCTGGTCCTCCGCCGGGCACGCCATCAGCATTTGTCTGGTGATGGAGAGAAACGCAACTCCAGACCTGGAAACAAGGTCATCAAGTCTGCCTCAGCTACGGCCCTGTCTGTCATCATACCATCAGGTGAGAGGCACGAGGAAACAATGAAATCCTTTTAGAAATATTAGTTTCTGGTGTATTAACAGATTATCTAATTTCCCCTCTTCTCTCTACCTGCCTCCAGTGGAGCAACATGGTGGCTTCTCTCCACTCGCCAGCCCCATGTCTCCCCACTCATTCTCTTCCAACCCCTCGTCCCGCGACTCTTCACCCAGCAGAGACTTCTGCCCAGCGGTCAGTGTCCTGCGCTCTCCCATCACCATCCATCGCTCTGGGAAGAAGTACGGTTTTACTCTGAGGGCTATCAGGGTCTACATTGGAGACAGTGATATCTACAGCGTGCATCATATTGTCTGGGTAAGAAACAGCAGTGTGGAGCAGTATGTACAACTTTTAGAAATTTTACAAGAGACCTGAAATCCTTTTAGTATGTATTTTAGGTGGACTAGGTTGTGTAAAAAGGGATCAGTGAACTAAATAAGACTAGAGATTTTAGCAGCATCTAAAACTGTTAGATACTGTTAGAACCAAGCGACGCTAGTTTGGTATACTCGTTCTTTTATAACATTTTCCTGTATAATTTACAGCCAATCTGTGGGGATAATTAATCATTTTAATCTGACAGTATTCATACAGATGTAGACCGTCTGAACAGAAAAGGTTCAGGGATTGATTTTTCTCTAAAGCTGATATTTAAATGTTGCCTTGTTATAAATCTGAATGTTTTGTGTGAACTGGCAGCATGTGGAGGATGGTGGCCCCGCGCAGGAAGCTGGCCTGTGTGCCGGTGACCTCATCACACACGTCAACGGGGAGCCCGTCCATGGTCTCGTTCACACCGAAGTGGTGGAGCTCATCCTCAAAGTAGGCAGCAGTGGGCTTATTCATTCTCAACTGCACATTCATGATATCAGTTTTTCTGTGTAATTCCCTTATTTCTCTCAGCAACCAGCAACTGAATGTGTCTATTTATATGTTGTGCTTTCAAGGGAAGGCTATTCATGTACTTGGTCACTAGCTCTCATGTGACACGGAGCTTCATGGTCGTTTAGTTGTTCAATAAATATTTATTTATTTTGTAAACACAATGTAACATTTAGTTCAGTTTTCTGTGCGTAGAAAAGCTTGATAGTAAATATTTATAGAAGCATCACTGTAGAAATAAGTCAGTGTCACTGATCTGTGCAGAGTGGAAACAAGGTGACAGTGACCACCACGCCCTTTGAGAACACCTCCATTAAAGTGGGTCCTGCCCGCAAGGCCAGCTACAAGTGTAAGATGGCTCGAAGAAACAAGAGGACAATGGGCAAGGACAGCCAGGACAGGTAGAGACTGCTGCAGCTGCACCACTACTGTGACAGTTTTACTGATATTGTAGTTTTTATGTGGAATTTCAATCCTTCCAAACTGCAGTTTTTCCTTTTGGTGTATGGGGGAGATCTTTTCTCATTTCAATGCATGAAAAAGCGAAAACAACAATCAACAATGCAAGTTATGAAATAAACAAATTCACTGTGGAGGAGTATCTTATCTGTCCAGGTTGATTTTCATAACTCGACAAAACATGCATGCAAAAACAACTGTTGGGATTCTTTTGTAAATTATTAAAACCACTGACATAGCCTTTTTTCCTAACCGTAGCAACAGATGAATGTAATTCCACCTGTATATTTTTCAATCCCATTTCAAATCTTATTTTCTTTTCTTGTCTTTATTCGTCCATTCTGCAGTAAGAAGCGTAACTCATTGTTCCGCAAGATCACAAAGCAGTCCAACCTGCTGCACACCAGCCGCAGCTTGTCCTCTTTGAATCGCTCTCTGTCCTCCAGTGAGAGTCTTCCAGGCTCCCCAACTCACAGCTTGTCTGCCCGGTCCCCAACTCAGGGCTACCGCTCCACCCCTGAACCTTCATACCTGGGTAGGACACTGGAAATAAAAATGCAAATGTTCAAATAAATTTTGCTTAGATTAGTCACTTTAGAGTTGTTTCCTGTTTAAATGCTTCACAGGAAACAGCCAGATATATTATTAGGACACAGATTTGAGACGTGTCCAAACCAACTTCCAAAACACAGTGTATGGCCTGAAAGTTAGCTTTTAATGCCAGAAAATGTACTCGCAGTAAAGCCAGAAATCTCTTTACTTTTAAATCAAAAGTCTGCCTTTTCCTCCAGGATTATATATTTTAATTGATCTTTTCTGCACTCTGTTTTCTCTAGGTGCGTCTTCCCAGAGCAGCTCTCCAGCCTCCAGTACTCCAAACTCCCCCGCACCATCTCAGCACATGAGGCCCAGCTCGCTGCACGGCCTCTCTCCTAAACTGCACCGCCAGTATCGCTCTGCTCGTTGCAAGTCTGCTGGTAACATCCCCCTGTCCCCTCTGGCCCACACACCCTCTCCTACTCAGTCTTCCCCGCCACCCTTGCCAGGCCACACCGTGGGGAGCTCCAACACCACCCAGTCCTTCCCTGCCAAGCTCCACTCCTCACCGCCAGTGGTCCGTCCCAGGCCAAAGAGTGCCGAACCCCCTCGATCACCTCTTCTCAAACGGGTTCAGTCAGCAGAGAAGCTTGGCTCACCTCTGACCCAGTCCAGCTCTACAGGAGGGCTGGGGGGTCCACTGAGGAAGCACAGCCTGGAGGTGCAGCACTCTGAGTACCGTAAGGATGCCTTCCTCTGTGAGCTCGGGCTCCAGAGCCTACTGGAGACAGAAGGGGAAAATTTGCCCCCTAATCCTCCACCTTTGCCCTCATCCTCAACTACCCCAGAGACTGGGGTCCTTAAACCTGTGAGGAGACTAGGGAGGCAAGAGTCACCACTGAGCAGGGAAACACTGCTGGCTGGGCGGGAGAGGGAAGAGAGGGAGAGAGGGAGGGAGAGAGAGAAGGACAGGGAGATTGATACCATGACGGTCCTGGAGAGATTGGGTCGTGTTGGAGCCACAACATCAACACAGCCATCCTTAACAAGAAAACCTCATACAAGTGAGCTGCCGTTGAGCTCACAGGCTGGCCCAAGCTCCAAACTCAGTGCAGAAACCACCAAAGCTACAACTCCTAGCACCCCCACCAAAACAACAGGAAGTCTAGGTGGTCAGAAGGGGCCTGAAAAGAGTCCAGCAGACTTAACACCAAAACCACAAGACCTCAAAGTGTCTAAAGGTGTGTTATCTAATGGTAAAGATGCTGTGGAACAGCCAGGGGGCAGGACTGAACCAAAGCAGGATGGAAACAACAAGAGTAGGCCGGGTTTACCTGGTGCTGTCTTCAACAAGAGCTCTCCTTCTACTCCAGAAAAATCCATCGGGGCCAGTGCGACAGTCACAGCAGGTCCTCTGAGCATGAGCAAAACCTTCAAAGCATCAGGAATAGGGGACAGCCTGAGAAAGGCTGGAGCAGAGAGCAGTGACTCGAGGACTTCAGACATCGGATCCAAAAGCCCCAAACTGCCCACTCGCATCCTTGCTCCTGTTGTCCCTCCGCATGGGCAGCCGCTCTCGCTGGGAAAGGTGAGGCAGGGGCTTGGGCCTGTCAACTGCTACCGGGGAACTCTTGACTGGGAGGACAAATGTCGCCTGGAGGTAGTGGAGGAGCATTCACCTTCCCCCTCACCCTCTCCAACTGCTGTCACCCCCTCCCTCTGCGGACCCTCGCTCTGTAAATCGCGGCCAGTCTCCCCCGGTGAAAAAACAAGCTTCGTCAGCCAGCTGACCACAGTGGCCAAGAACGTCCTCGGGCCAATCAAGCTTGGCTCCCAGGAGGGGGCCAAGAGCAAAGACCAGCAGACTAAGGCCGTGGAGGAGAAACAGGGCACAGCGGGGAAGTCTGACACTCCTGTTGGAGGTCGAGTGGTTGTTGGCCCTGCAGTGGTGACCCAAAGTCCTGCTGGTTCACCGTTAGAGAAGGCTATAACGGGGAGCAGCCCTCCAAAAATGTGACCCCACAGGGTCCCTAAATCGGACTTTAGTAGAAAAAAGATGCCTTTTTTGGAAGAACAATGCAACAGAAGTCAAGCACTTAAAAACAATGTACATTCCAGTTTCAGAGTATATGAAATGTTATTTATTGATGCCAGTCACTGACTGACTGAACTTCAAACCAGGAGTAAAATAATCCACTGTAAAAGGTGCATTATATGTTGATTTTCTATTATAAAGTATTTAATAAGAAGACTCTTAATGTAACGTGGAACACTTTATCAGATGTATATGTGCGTGGGTCTATGTGAACGCATGTCATATGGTATGTACTGTACATGTATTATAGGTACAAGAAGGTCAAAAAGTGCTTTACTGATCAAAACATGCTGAATACTGTGAATACCAAATCCAGTCACTCTTTTTGTCTTTCAACCAGGCCTTTCTTCTGTTACTGCTTATCAAACAAGACAGTGAAACGGGCGATAAACTGAGGCGCCGTCAAATTGTAATATTCGCATCAAACAACATAAATGACACACAGCCTCAGTTTGGCTATGGCGGGCAAAGCAAGCGACACAATGATTAAGCTCATTTCTTCTTCATCCAGCAGTTTACTGAGTTGATGTGCACAGTCAGGTGAAGCCAGTGCAGGCACTCCTTCAGTGGATGCGGCATCAAGCACTGTTCAGCACCGTCTGTCGCAGGGGATTGTGCGTGTGTGTGTGTGTGTGAATCCACCTTGGGTCTATTTCTGGTGGTTCTCGAAGGCTGTGTCCTGCTGCAGAGGAAAGCGGGGCTGACAGAGCTCAGGCTCAGCGCTTATCTCCCCTTCACAGGAGGGCTACCACAGCCCTTTTCTCCCTCTGCCTCCGACTACACACAAACACACACACACACACATGCACACAAACACATGTACATGTGCTCAAATTGCCATAGGAGGCAGCGCTGTCAGCAGCTGATTTTCACACATTTAAATCCATACCCCTGTGGTCCATGAATTGGGACGTGAGTGTGTTTGTAAGAGAGTGAGTTAAGGAGTGTGTGAGCATGTGTGTGTTTTCGAAGAGTAATTACACTCGGCACGGTTGACTCAGCAAGGGTCATGACAGAAACCAAACTGGAAATGAGCAGACAGCAGTCAGGATCCAGTATCACTTCTCCATGCTCTGCTACTTTTTTAACAAATCACACAGGCACAGTGATAATTACTTATGTGGATGTAGTATGTATAAAATGAATTAAAAGCACACATACAGTGAACCCATGTGTTGTTTTGAGCCAGAACAGGAAAAGCAGGCAGTCCTGGATGTAGCATACTGTCATTTGTTAAAGGGCTCCATAGCTAAAGTAGGGTATGTGGATATGGGCATGGTGAAGTACATCACAGTCAACCTGTTAAAGTGAAAACAAGGTTGTCTACAGTTTAATCAGAATGACTGTCATCACAGTTGGTACTACAAGGTATGTGGTCAAGGGATAAATGAAAAGTGTACATTTTGCTTCGTGACATACTAAAAAGGTTGTGCGAATCAATAATCTCAGCAAAAGCGCTGAGGAGGATAAAATGTTCACAGTAAAAAAAAACACTTTCTCACACTGGTCTTATTCATCACCTCAGTGGTTCCTTCTCACTAATTGCCCAGTGTTCATAGTCTTATGCAAAATCACTGACAGCTGTGTGTGAGAATCACTCGTTGATTTACTGATTCGGCAGAAAGTAGGGTTTTGACAATTTAATCCAGCTTTGATTTGATGTGTTGTTAAATCATTCTGACACTGACTTGATGGAATTAACTTTGGTTCTTTGAAGGTCTGCCAGTGTAAACTGATTCAACCAACAACAGCAACTCCACATCAAGGTATTGTTTCAAAGATCAACATTTATTTTCTAGTTCAAACTTGAGTCTCAAAAACGGTAACTCAACAAATGTTCTAAGTTTGATCTCCAGCATTTCTTGTCAGCTGTTTTACATGAGACACTTGTGCTGAAATAACTAAAACGCTGAGCTGGAAGTGGCAGAAAACTATGTAAAGCTACAAAGTGTCAAGTTCATTTGTGTAATATTGGCAACATACTTTCTGTTTATATATTCAGTAGTTAATATAAAGAAACCTTGCGCAATTAATCTTTGACACAACATGAATTGATTTAAATTTTGAGAAGGCTTCTGAGACAATCCATCTTTGGATCAAACAACGCAGTGTATGCACCCACCACTGTATTTGTTTTTAGTTTGGCATTGAGCTCTACTGCCCCCCAGTGGTTCAAAGTATCCACTGTTAAACATGTTTCCACAAAATATTCATTCATAACCTGCCGGAGTAACAGTTTGAATAGTGAAGCCACTGATCACCAAAATACTGCAGAATGGATGTTATTAGCCATAGGGTTACTGAATATGCATTTATGTTTCTAATGACAAAATATTTGCAGTAATTATCAAATGAACACTTGAAACATGTTTTTTTTTCTTTTCTGTTGTCGTGCTCCTCACGTGACTGTTAATTATATCTTCTTGAATAGGGATTAACATTTTTAAATATACTGTCTTATATATTCTACTGATAGGAAGGACTTCTTTTATATCTTGATGTAATAAAGGATTCATCAGGTCAGCTCTGATCACCTGATTAAGAAAACTAACTGTAATGTAATCTTATACCGCTATTATGCCCACTTTCAGGCCTTTTCCCAATCAGTGCTGTCTATACTAGTGTTATATGTTGGAGAATTTCTTTTTTCCTTTTGTGATTGACTGAGAGAGTAGTATAAATGCACTTTATTTGGAAAAAAAAACATTATTTGCTGGTATTGTTTGTAAGTTACTTTGAAGAAAAAGTAAATATACTGTATACAAATATGAATTCAACAAATGAACACAAAAGTCCAAGTACATTCCACATTTCTCTGTTCACTGAAAGTGTATTTATTTGTACCATGGGGCATTTTTGTTTGTGATAGATGTGATTCAAATGCAGACACCTGAAGTGCAGTATGTGGAATAAAATTCTGAGATTTGTTCCAAAACACCTCTCACTCTTTTTTTGACTCTTATCTGTTACAACAATCTTGAAGCGCTTGTAACACTTTTATGCTGCTAATGCAAGTAATGATGTCAATAGTCAAAGCATCTTTGAGTGAAAACATGGGCTGTAGCGGCATTGCATTTAGGTTTTTTCTGTTCCAGGACCCTGCTATAATCGATTCTTCCTCATCTAAATATTTTTCTGTCCAAATGCTGGAAAGTAGACAGAAACAGGCTCAGGACACCTGCTCTAAGAGATGGAGAGATGCACTGAGTTCAGTGTTCAGTGAACCTATGATAATGATCTAAATTGGAGCAAGTTTAACCTATCCTTTTTTATTTGCGCAAAACAAACATCCATAAGGCAATCTGGGCAAACTATTTATTTATTTAATTGTTTGACTTCTCAAGTGTCTGTGACCACTAATATAGTTAAAAAACAATTGCTTGGCTCTTAGTGATACAACTTATTAAAAACAAACTCAGAATGATGGACGTTATGTGTTTCAAAATTGAGACCTTTTGTATATTGAATTTAACGTTTAGATTATTTTAAACGTGTACATAAAATAATTTAATTTATCATTTATTGAAAATATTGGACACATGTTAGAAAACTGTCACTCACAGTACTAATCATACATTTATGCTAATACGTACGCAATCATTGACTATTTACTACCACGTACCATTTGTAGCCTAGGTTACAGATTACATAACTCTAAGAGTAAATATTAGCCAATGGCACACTGCTAAAGTCTATGGTCAGAATATTAGCCAATCAGCTTTCTCATCGTGAATACTTCAACCAACTGCGTTGCGCCAGGAAAGGACAACAGGAAGTAAATGCCCTCTGCAATTAAAGGGAGATGCTAAAGCACTGGCCGGTAAGGGAAGCAAAACCTGCTGTGTACAGGATTATTTTCGCAAGAGTGCATACAGGCTGTTGAATGGGGGAACGCATGTCGTACTGTGTTTTGCTGAAAAGTCTTTGAAAGGATCTTTGGTTTGTCCGGTTTGAATGCTTCGGTAGTTTAGCTAACGCCGGGGGCTAACGGCTAGTAATGCTAACGTTAGCTAGCTGTAGTGAGATAGTACACTGAAATTATCCGCCAGGACTGCATCCGCGGGTGATGAGTGAGGAAATCGCTGAAATGATTCAACTTACTACAAAGCACCGACCAGCTTAACCGGCATTTACAGCAGGTACGTAGTTGTTAGCAGGTGAGCCTTTATTTCTTGGTGAATTGACCATATTTAAAGGAGGTGCGGTTACGGCAGTTTCTCGAGTCTAATGTTTGGCTTTTTTTTGTCAAAAGAGAAATATGTGGTATATTATGTCACATTGACGTCGTGAAACCAGAGAAACACTGTGAAGTGAATGGGGTGTTGAGTTATTCGTGGTCGTGCGACATATTTCTGGTGTCGTGACAGATACATTGTGACAGTGAGTAATTGTGTTTCACAGCTTGAACGACTACGATGAATAATGACAGCCACCATAATCAGATGACTTTCACGGAGGCTGAGAAAGCCCGACATGCCGGTTGTCAAATGCTAATCACATGATGTTTTTTTTTTTTTTCCCTCACAGACATGTTCCCATCAGTGTAATCAGTGACTACACACCGTGTTACTGTTCCTTGTTGAAACTGCTACTCATCAGTTTCAGCACAGTGGAAAATACACTGGTACTGTCCTTTTATGCATTGTGAAATTAGTTTTTGAAGACGTAAGACTTACGTTAGCACTGACAATATTGTGTTTATTTCTGCTTTTTCAGGAAGTGAGGACTTGCTTATGGTTTAGAGACTAGTTGCAGTACTGGCTTTACAGTGTAGTTATTTTTAAGTATAGGAAAGTTCATTCGTAGCTTTGGAAATGTAGTTTGACAAATAGCGTAAGGGTGCTGCAAGTAGCAATTATTTTTACTGAAATTAATGTAATGAAAAAACTTATGTAGTTGTTTGTGAAGTGTGTAGTGAAAAGTGCCCATCACAATCTCACAAAGCACAAGGTGACATATTCATATTACACTGGGTTTGTTTTGGTTTTTTTTACCTAAAATGTACCAAAAAATTCTCTGACAGTCTGTTTAGTTTGTCGAACTACTGTTTCCAAGGCCGAGAATCGAACTTCCTGCATATTTCAATGAAGTTACTCTATTAGAAAACAACAGGAGCTCCAAATGTTTATGCTGACTGACTTTTTGACTAATCTTTTCGTCTCTACTGTCAAACATCTCACTGTCTTCATCAGCAGGTGGTGAAGCTCGGTTTCCTGAGATTTGATGGTTTTGTGTAGCATGTACATTGGCATTTAAGTAGTCTCTACTAAAACCACAAAGCCAAAAAAGTGTCATCGTTACAAGTTGATATATAACATCAGTCCTTAACTGGGCCAGTTACTGTCTCGCTAAAAAAAAGGAAAGCAAGAGTGCAGCATGTCAGTAAATCTTCACTGAATCATCCTTTATATCTTCAGCTCCAAACGTCTAGTACTGATATTGTATTGACCAAAATTCCGAAATTTCCTCAGGAGGCTTTACAGTATATACACCATCTAATATCGTCTGTCTTTACAACCTTGTTTTAGATGAAGAAAAACTGCACAAAACCTGTAACAGAAGAAAAGGGAGAAATGTCAGGAAGGGTTAAAAGAGAATCTGTGTCACTGGTTCCCTGTTCTGTACACTAGGCAGAAGTGAGAATGGTAAAACAACGACGTGAAGAAAAAAATATACAAGTTGATATTTGGATTTTAAAAAAAGTATAAATATAATATTGAGTAGTTGTTTAGCCTAGAAGGAGGATAAGGTAAGTCGATGACATGAACTCCTGTCAGCAGTGAATAATTTACCTGAACTCCATCTGTCTTTTCTTTCTTCTGTGTTGCAATAAGGAGCAGCAGAGTCCTGCTCTGAAGGCTCAGAGGCATGAACTCCGTTTCCCCCAGTGCCGCGCAGTACAGAGGGGGAGCGATGCAGGATGAGCTGGTGGAGAGTCGCAGACAGCAGCCGCTGGAGCGGCAGGGCAGCTTTGGTCTCCGGCCACCACAGACACCAGATCCCAACAGGGAGGCAACTGGAGAGCCTGACGAGATGGACAAACTGAAAGCCAAACTGATGTCTGCATGGAACAACGTGAAATATGGTTTGTACTGAGCCTTGAATATGTTTGGGAGTTTCTGTCGTGTGTTTATATTTTATAAATTTAGAATAATATTTTATTATTAACATGCTGTGAAACAACATGACAGTCAGCCCTCTAGAGCAGCTACTTTGCCTAACTTGTATTTTCTCCTCTTTCTGAAGGTTGGACTGTTAAATCTAAAACCTCATTTAACAAGATCTCACCCGTCACAGTCCTGGGACACTCCTATCTGCTCAACAGTGAAGGTAAGCTCTAAATACACAAACCCATTTTAAAAATCAAAAAAGCTTGTTGGTTGATGCAGTGTTTCCACTCTAGAAAGACAGATGTCACAGCAGACCCCAGGTGTTGCAGTGATGTGTGTTTTTGATTAACCACACTGAGCTAAACCCTTTTCCTTTGAAAGATGTTGGGTTATGTAAGAGAACACACAGAAGTAGACCTAAAAATGCCTACTTGTTTTATTTCACAGACATGTTAACAGATCATATAAACATGAGATGAAACTCACAAACAGTTGATTTTGTTTGACTGAGCACAACGTAAGTCCCTCCTAATGCTCTCTTTCTTTCTCTCTGGCTCACGCTTCACGCCTTTCATGTCCTCTCAGATGAGGTGGAGCGCTTTCGCCTGGCATTTGTATCCAGGGTTTGGCTGACCTACAGGAGGGAGTTTCCTCAGCTGGAGGGCTCCACCTGGACTACAGACTGTGGCTGGGGCTGTATGCTGCGCAGTGGGCAGATGCTGCTAGCGCAGGGACTCCTGGTCCATTTGATGCCCAGAGGTTTGTCCCTATGCCAGTTACCTCAGTTAGAACAATGTGTCAGCCAATCATCACTCTTTTAAAAAAAACTGATTAATCTTGTTTTTTCAGTGAAATGTTTTTATCTCTTAATAATGTGAAGCATATTACATTGTCCCTGCAGAAAGTTGGTACTTATTTAAACCACACTGATTTAAGATGCCTTCTGGCACATTATCGGACAGACATTAGGTTTTTCTTTCCATCCTCCCATATCTTTGTCTAACTACTGTTTTTTTGGGGTTTTTTTTTTTTTTGGTTTTCATATCTCAGTGCACATTTTCATTCACTCCCTGTCACTTGTTTTGTTTTTTTCAGCTTCTCATTGCTTTAATTTTCTTCTTTTACTTTTTACTTACATTTTTACACCTTATTTTTCCTGTTTTATTTTGGTTTATTTTCATCTCAGACTACATTCTGTGTCTTATGGGTCCTTGTGTGTTACTTTTTTCTTGTGCTCTGTCTTTTAATAATATATCATTATGTTTTCATGCTGATTAGTATGGTATTCAAAAAATGTCTCCTGTCTGTTTAAAGCTGAAGACTGAAGAAACTCAAGAATAATAAATCCACCGATCTTAAGCCTGGCTGGTACTCGATTGCTAAGTTATTTTCTTCTTCTGTAGACTGGGCCTGGGCAGATGCCCAGCAGTTCACCGACGTGGACTTTGAGGTGTTTAGACCACGTTCCCCAGCTCGGGCTGGAGGGGTCCCCATTCCCTCGTTTGGCTCTCCACGTGGATCCAACACCCCCGAAAAGTCCCTGCTGAGTGATCAGGCACCTAGATGCAGCCAAAAAAAGAGACCCGAGTCTGCGAGGGACCGGCAGGCAGAGCCCACCCACCACAGGCTGGTCACCTGGTTTGGGGATCAGCCCTCAGCACCTTTTGGGATTCACCAGCTGGTGGAAATCGGCAAAAGTTCAGGGAAGAAGGCTGGTGACTGGTATGGCCCCTCTATAGTGGCACACATACTCCGGTAAGAGCCTTGGATGAAGCATTGTTTTGAGACTTATTATTTCTTAAATTTCCATAGTTGACACACTTATGAATACATTTCTTTCAGAAAAGCAGTAGCCAAAACTTCAGCAGTCCAAAACCTGGCTGTGTATGTGGCTCAGGATTGTACAGGTGAGGTTAACAGACAAGATACTAATTGAATTTACTAACTATGCCTTGTGAGAGTTCAGTCCAGGTATCAGAATGTTGCTCTAGAAGTCCACTTGCCTGTATTTCTGTGCATGCATACTTTTTCTCATCTTGGTCTGTGCACTGCAGTGTACAAAGAAGATGTGGTGCGTCTCTGTGACCTGTCACAAAACCAGACACCCTCTGATCCGTCCAACCAAGCCTGGAAGTCTGTCATCATACTGGTGCCTGTGCGGCTGGGAGGGGAGGCCCTCAACCCGTCCTACATCGAATGTGTCAAGGTTTGAACATTCTGCCACCTGTCCACAGGCTCCTCTGTGCTTCCTGATTTGCTTCTAGAGAACTGCGTTAACTTGCCTAAGTTCTTTCTCACATCTCTGATGTCCTGTTAAAAACATTTGTTTTCCTTTCCAGAACATCATAAAGCTGGATTGTTGTATTGGAATCATCGGAGGCAAACCGAAGCATTCGCTTTACTTCATTGGTTTTCAAGGTAAAAGCCAGCAGGAGGGAAATATAAAAGACAAAAGTTAGGCATGAAGAGTAGCTAACATTTTTGGTTATATCTGCTCTTTGAAAGGAACGTTGCACTTCAACTTCTTTATGACTGAGAGGTTTTTTTCTGGTCATCTGATTGGCACTTGACAGGTGTTCGTGTTAAAGTTTAAAATTTAATACTCTGTTAATTTCCGGTGTGTTAGATGAGCAGCTGCTGTATCTGGACCCTCACTACTGTCAGCCTGTGGTCGATGTCTCCCAAGTCAACTTCTCACTGGAGGTTGGTTTCTGTCTCCAATGAACTTGGACCATGTGACTGTCATAATCAATAGTGTTTTGACTGAACAGACCATTAAGATACCATGTTCTTTCAGTAACTCCTGTTGATTGTTACTGTTTGCACTTTTGTCATTCCCTAGTCGTTCCACTGTAGCTCTCCCAAAAAGATGCCCTTCAACCGCATGGATCCCAGCTGTACCATCGGCTTTTACGCCAAGAACAAGAAGGACTTTGAGTCTCTCTGTTCTGCTGTTAGTGAGGTGAGTTTTTACACCATCCTCAAACCAATAATTCACTCAGCCAATCAGAGTGGCGAATCACCTACAGCCCATTAAGCTGTAGTCGGACTAGAATACGCCAGTGAAACGTACTGACATGGTGTGTTGTAAACGTAACAGAAGCTAAGGTGGCTAACAGGCTAACAGGTCTAAAACAAAAATATAATAAACAGGTGGCGGTGGATTATTGTTTTGAGACAGACATGAAAAGTGTAACTACTTAGTGTCTTTCTTTACATCTAGTAATTTCATCAATTTTGATTTGTTAGTATGGTTTGAATCCAAGACAAGCAAATTAAAGATGTCAACAATTTGTGAAAATAATAAACAAATTCATTGATAATGGAAATTTTATTTTGTCTAATAAGCACTGTAAAAAGACTTGAGTCGAGTGTTTTCCTCTTGATATTTTTCTTCTCAAATCAGTCTAAACTTGAATTTTTCTGTGTTGACTGTGTTTTGTTGCTCTTTCAGGCCCTGTCATCATCAAAGGAGAAGTACCCTATCTTTACCTTTGTGGATGGACAGGGTCAGGATTATGGACTTGAGGGTCACAGCGGCAATAACAGTGGACCTGCAGCTCACATTCTGCCCCCTGGTAAACTGGGCAGGTGTAGCAACAGAAGAAACAGTGACGAGTTTGTCTTCTTGTAAAGCGGGTGCTCTCTCAGCATTCACCCACAGGGGGCAACAGAGGACACCTCATTTCCTTTCAAAGGGAAGGATTCAACTCAGTTGAAGGTGCAGCTGCAAGGTGGACGTGACGCTTTCGTGCTTTATCGCCTCACTGGAAGTAAAAACTGTGCAGCTTCTGTCATCACCTTTTTGTATGGATGGGTAGTATAAGCTAACAGGCATTAATGGGTGTTCGCTGGAGCGTGATTCTCCTGAGAAAAGCCATGATTTCTGAACTGATCATGGTTAAAAATGTTTCAAGTACTTGAAGTATTCTTCATTCACTTTATCAGACACCTCAAAAGCCTCAAAAAGTTGAGCATGTATGAGTAAATTCAAGCGCTTTAAAGTCCAGCTACACTGAACTACTGTGTTTTTTGTCCTGGTGTGAACTGGACAGGCTGAAGGTGGTGTGTGGTCTACATGATATTTAATTCACTCACTGGTCAGGCACAAGGGTTGCCTGATACAGTTCTTGACGTGTATTATATGCTGTCTGCTGTACATCTTTTTCATTCTTTACATTTATTTATCAGGTTTATGAATGCCTGTTTGTGTGTGAGCAAGTGTGGGGTTAGTGTAGTTTTATTTGTTTTGTCTTTAATAAGTGTGACAATGTATTTAAAAGTCACGGTGCTTCACAGAGGTCTTAGATTCTTCCAGGAGCATCTTGAACAGCTTGTAAATTCACTCTTCTGTTGCAGTCTAGCCCGTGTATCACACAGATGACTGGAGCCTTGATCTGCAACACGCTTTAGCTCTTTATTATATATCATAACAATCCAAAAAACGTGCAAATTCACGGTCACAATGCTCCTAAAATCCTACTTATTCTCCCAGGTTCAGGTTGAAGAGGAATGATGCATTCGCTATAGATGGATGTTTATCTTTACCTGGTAGACTGTGGCTTCTCTAATGAAGCAGGAGAATAAGTTATATTTGCAGAGTAAAACCCAGAACAGGTCTTTTTACTTAAGTCCAGGTTCTGTTTGTTTTTTTTTCACTTTATAAACTTAAACAGCCAGTCAGACCGTCCCAAGCTGAATGGATTGTTTGCCTCGATCTTCAGGCTTCTGTTTTCTTTGTCCCTGTTTTTATACATGAAAGCTTGAAAGCTACTACTGCAAGTTGCACTACTACTGTTATTAGGTTTGTTGTCCCGATTAAACTGGAACAAACACTGGAATCACATTTTACTTGTACCTCTTATTTGTTAGATCCATATTTTGTTTTGTACTTCACTGCTCATGGTAAAACTGCTATAAACCTATAAATTATAAATGGATATAAAAACTATAGTCTGACTGAGTGTCGAGCCCACTGAAGAATAAGTGTCTTTAACCTCAGTTTTTCTTGGAGTACTTTCCAGAATTAAATTGCATATTCCTGGAAACTAGTCTTCCACTGCTCAGAGCTAGAATGAGGAACTTTTAAAGCTAACTGGTCTTGTGATAAGGTTTCATGTTTGTTCACTTTTGACAAATGAATTTAAGAGTCTCTGCATATTGGACAGGAAGGGTTTTATAAATGAATACACAGATGGTGCCCTGCTGGTGCCTCCTGTTTGTTTGTGATGACCATTCAACCTCTCATCAATGCCACTTGTGCATGCGTACGATAGGCATGTTAAGTGATGAATGGTAAAATGGATCCTATTTTTTAACTTATTTGAGTTCATTAGAATGAATGAATGGAAACCTTGGATTGGATTGGCACTACATAAGGACAGTCTGTTTAAAAGGTTTTTGTACTTCAAATTTCCCTGGAAACTGACATGAAATCGTTTAAATACTCACACTGATGTAGAGCAAATCTGCCATGTGCAGTAAATATTTCATAGAAGATGCTGTAACATTGTCTAGCATGTTGCTGAAGCTACATTTTAGTTTATTGGGCATGTTTTAGACTGCAGTTGATCATTGCAACAAGGTGCTTATTACCTATGTGTGTCACATTTGTCAGTAAAGCTGCACATCTTTGTTGCAATTAATAATAATTAATTAATCCTGTACAAAAAGGTCTCCTATTTTATAAACTCTATGGAGTGTGTTTAGGCCTTAGTGTCTGCAGGTTCAGAGAAATCTTGTTTAAACCTTTAAAAACTTGAACTTGTGTCAACAAACCTTCAGAAAACTTTGAATGCAGCTAACAGTAGAACTGGGAAATATTGTGTCTAAGTTGTTTTCATTATCACGTGATAATGGCCATTAGATTACACGATAAACTGAATATTTAATGGGAACAAAACAGAACAGAAAACTGGGCAGGAAATGTTACGTTTGATAATTTTGCCAGTTAAATGTTTTCTTCAAAATTTTCATTTAAGCATGACTAAAATTTAGCAGAATTGTATCCGTATATTATTAAGACGTATAATTAAAGTTACGTTTGAGGTTAGCTGTAAATGGCTATATGCAAACACTGTATAAATCTGAATAGATAATCTGCGGGGAGAGCCTGACTGTAGCTGTCCACGCATGCGCGCTGCCGGCAGCCGTGACTAGACATTCGGTCATAGGAGCGGTGGAGGGGGCGCTCGAGCCACGTCGGTGAAACAAATCAACGCTTGAAGGCAGATTACAAAGAGGGTGAGTGGACTAATTGCGACAACTGCTGCGTTTTCTTTTATCTCCCACAAATATAAACTCGGGAGCGCAGAAATTCACCCGGGACTGCCTGTCCTGTTGATGCGGGTAGGTCAGTCGCACAAGCACAGTCCGCCATTCCCCTTTTTTATATTTAACGAGGCACCCTTTCATGGGCTGAGTGAGGAAATTCTCAGTAGCATGGGCTTATGTGCATAATTTACAGTATTTCCCCGTGTTCAGTGCAAGTGCAGTGGTAGACCCTGCAGCTGTAATTGCATATGCGCGCAACGGGTGATTTGGTGCAGCGCAGCAGGAGAAAGTCTTCATCTGATAGGCGTTTGACAAAATTCACCCATGTCCCGCAAAAAATGTGCAACAGCGAAATTTAACAGAAAAGCAGAGTTTTTATGCCGATATGCGGCTTCACTGTAAATATATCTTTGAAAGTTACGTCTCATCAAAACACTAATTTAATGCATATGTGAATTACTAATATTTGAATAGTGAACTGTCACTTTTTCAAAGATAATTTCCTCCTACTCTGTGTCACTATCTCCCACACTTTCTCTGTCATTTCTCTTCTCTATCAGGTCCCTGCTGCTCGTTCAGGAGCAGGAGATCCAGGGTGATGTCTACACCAGATCCCCCTATGGGAGGCACCCCTCGCCCAGGTCCTTCCCCTGGTCCGGGCCCCTCTCCTGGTGCCATGCTGGGCCCTAGCCCCGGGCCTTCCCCTGGCTCCTCTCACAGTATGATGGGTCCCAGCCCTGGTCCTCCCTCTTCTGGTCACTCTCAGCCAGGGCCCTCTGGATATGCCCCAGACAACATGCACGCTCTGCACAAAGTAAGGACAAACACCCAGCATCCCGCTGAGACACACCACCTCTGTCGAAAGAGATGAAGCTTTAGCAGCTATTTTAAAATTTAGTTATTCATTCACATTATGGAGTTTAAAAGTCACATTCACAAAGAAGGGGGGTATGAATAATTACCTGGCACCTGCAGTTTTGCATATTATATATGTTGCTGCCCATTTACCTTAATTATTTCTAACTTTGTTGGTTTGTAATTTTATTTCGTGGACAGAAGGTTCAAGGAAATTGTCATTTTGGCTTCAATACTTCATACTTCCAACATACTTACACTGGCATTGTAACACATACAAGACTGAATAATTGTGGCATTGTATCATGTCATACATTGAAAGACCATCCTCCTATCCCATACTTTCCCCAATGCCATTTCATGATATGATGCTCAAATTCTCAAACTCTCAAAAATCTTAAAACGTCTTTAGATGTTATTATTTCCATTTTATTGTTTATTTTGGTGTGTTTTCCCCTAGCAGAACTGTATTACATTTGCTGCATCAGCTCCTTAATTATTTTCCTTCAGGTACTTATAGTTTCATTTTAACTCAGTTTGATTCTGCCCACAGCCCATGGAGAGCATGCATGAGAAGAGCATGAGTGAGGAGAGCCGCTTCAGTCAGATGAAGGGACTGTCTATGAGACAAGGTGGGCACAGTGGTATGGGCCCACCACCCAGCCCTCTAGACCAACACTCACAAGGTAGGCCTACTACACTGCTGTATCTTGAGCAAGTTCATCCTTTCCAGCATTGTGTAACAAGAGAGCTCTTTTTCAAGAGTGACACATCTCTAATGGTGTAGTCATGCAGCCCAGCTTGCACACAGGGAGTGTCTCTGTTGTCACAAGCTACGAATTAACCACGTGTCATTGTTTTCAAACTCTTAAAAGTGTTTCTTTAATATCTAAATACAGAAAGCTGTATGGTGCCACAGCTTGGTTCGGCTCAAACAAAGGCAGTGTACCCAGTCAGGGAGCAACTTTGTAGCTTGGCCTCCTCTCAGCATGCAGCCAGCAATGAAATGAGAGGATACAGGGAATGAAACAAGACAGTCAGACAGACTGGATTAGCATTAACTAATTATGAAGTAACAGTCTGGTGAGATTTCAGTATTAACTCAATGTCACTGCAGACGTGTTTAAGTAATAGTTTTGTGCCAACAGCCAGTTAGCTTAGCTGAGCAGAAAGACTAAAACAGTAAACAAGACTCTCTCCAGCACCTCCAAAGTGAACTGATTACCATGTAATAACTTGTTTGTTAAGCCCGAACCACAGACTACAAAAACTGAAGTGTAAAAAATGCGATTTGGGCTTTTAAGGGGCGTCCTGCGTGGGAATGTTTCTGGTCTAGTACAGTAACTTCCTGGTGTTCCTGGTTGCCTCACAGTGACAGTAGAACTCCAGTAAGTCCCTGCACCTGCCATGAGAGCAAATGAGCAAATTTCCCAAAATGTCAAATTACTCACCCAGGTGAGTAAGTGTCTACTGTATCCACCCAGCAGCCTTTTAATCTACCTGTCTGTCTTTGTGTCTGTCTCTTCCAGGTTACCACTCTCCATTAGGTGGCTCTGACCACTCCAGCCCTGTTCCTTCAAATGGTCCTCCCTCTGGACCTCTTATGACATCATCCTCTTCTTCCTCTTCCTCTGGTGGCCCTGGCTCTGCCTCGACACCTTTAGATGCCTCCAGTGGAGAACAGCACGCTATGGGTCCCAATAACCGGTCTGGTCCTCCAGGCAGCTCTGGACCAGGCCCCAGCCCTGGACCCAGTCTTGGTTCCAATGTCCCCAGCCTCGGATCTGGCCTTGAATCTGGAGGCCAAACAGGCCCTGGAGGTCCTGGTGGCCCTACTCCCTTCAACCAGAACCAGCTACACCAACTCAGAGCACAGATTATGGCTTATAAGATGTTGGCTCGGGGACAGCCCCTGCCAGACCACCTCCAGATGGCTGTCCAGGGGAAGAGGCCGATGCCTGGCATGCAGCAGCAGCAGCCCATGCCCAGCTTGGCTCCTGGACCTGGAGGCGGCCAGGGGGGTGGACCAGTAGGACCAGGACCAGGACCAGGGCCTGGGCCGATGGGCTCAGGCTACAGTCGAGCTCATGGTGAGCATGTCTGGAAAACCAAGTTATGTCCATTAGTCTGATGGGTAATTGATAAATAATAAATCAACACCCGCATTTAACACTGAACCTTCATACTTTAGTCAAAACTCCTCTGAAATTGTAAAAGCCCTTTGTTATAAATTTACTTGTGCTTACTTGTTTCTTAAGGTATGATGGGTCCCAACATGCCTCCACCAGGCCCATCAGGTACTCCAGCCGGGATGCAAGGACAAAACCCAAACGGACCACCCAAGTCCTGGCCTGAAGGTATGTGCTGCTGCTGTATTAACATTATTCATATGGCAATATATAGTGTGAAGCCAATTATGGCCATTTATTAACAACTTAATGTTAGCATTATGTTCACACTGTAGACCCAGGCTCATTATGCTCTAGCTATAAAGACACTCATTGCATGCATTCTTCGAGGTCAGTGTTTCTCAGCACCACACCACTCCAATGCATAAACATGGTGGTGCATTTCCTTTCTCATAAAACATTTGCAAAGCTGATTTTTCATATATTTAAAATCCTGCATTGTTTACATCCATAGTTGCCTGGTAGCTGTCTTCCTCAAAGTCTTTGTTGGTGTGTTGCTGCCTTTCGTTGCCTGCCTTTCCGCTACCAATTGTTGGATCAATACACATCAAACTAATGGCAAATATGTGTTTATCTGTGCCTGCATGTGTGTCCTCACAGGTGTGCACCATACAATTAATATGGGGAAGCACTGTCCAAAACATTTTTCCACATCATTGCCAGTGGTCCTAAACTCCACAGTTTATCTTAAAACATTAAAGACACAACTTCCTGTGCAATAGGAGATTTAAGGTTTCAGTGTGTCCTGTAAGAATGACTGCAGAAACACTTATTTTTTCCATGAAAATAATACATTTTCTGAAATTGCATAATGAGAGGGTTCATGGCCAACATGCACTTTGTTACAGGGTGTTGGTCTTTTGTGTGTGTGTGTGCAGAGCCATAACAAAAATTAGTTATAGTTATAGTCGTGCTTTTCCTGCTATGACATGTCAAAATGTATGTTGTGAAATACATGTATGTTATTCCGTCACTTCACTTCTCTACAGGCCCCATGGTCAATGCAGCCACCCCTTCCAATGCACCCCAAAAGCTGATTCCTCCTCAGCCCACCGGTCGTCCCTCTCCTGCCCCCCCTTCAGTTCCCCCCGCTGCCTCTCCAGTAATGCCTCCCCAGACCCAGTCCCCTGGCCAGCCGGCACAGCCTACTCCCATGATGCCTTACCACGCGAAGCAGAACCGCATTACACCAATTCAGAAACCCTGCGGCCTCGACCCTGTGGAGATACTGCAGGAGAGGGAGTACAGGTACGCCAAGAGTTTTGGGGATGCACAGAATCTAGAGACGCAGTATCTCTGCATCTACTGACTAATATAGCTTAATTAAATCTAAATGAAAATTTGAATATTAAGGGTTCAAGTTAACGTACTCTGTCTTACGTTACTGGAGACTTTGCTTATGGTCTACAGGAGGTTTTCAAATTCAGATGCACAATGAAGGTAAAGCACAAATAATCCATAAAGAAATAACTGCATCTCAGTGCTGTTTGCTTCCACAGGTTACAGGCTCGGATCACTCATCGGATCGCTGAACTGGAGAACCTGCCAGGATCTCTGGCTGGTGATTTACGTACCAAAGCTACGATAGAGCTCAAAGCCCTCAGGCTGCTAAACTTCCAGAGACAGGTGTTCAATACCTCCCTAAGGCTTCACATAGTCAACTTCACCATTAACAGTCACAGCATCTCATGTGTGTTAAATGGTATTCATTACATTACATGCATCTTTATTTTTGGCTACCCACAGCTTCGTCAAGAGGTGGTAGTGTGTATGCGTCGTGACACAGCTCTGGAGACTGCCCTCGATGCCAAGGCCTACAAGCGAAGCAAGCGCCAGTCTCTGCGAGAGGCCCGCATCACAGAGAAACTGGAGAAGCAGCAGAAGATCGAACAAGAGCGCAAACGCAGGCAAAAACATCAGGTAGAGGACAAAGCAGTTGTGAAGTTGTGACATAGAATTAAAGTGGTATCTTCTCCTGCATTTTATCTTCTCTGTCCTTCATCCATGTGTGCACTTTAATCTTAGGAGTACCTCAACAGCATCCTGCAGCATGCCAAAGACTTCAAAGAGTACCACCGTTCAATCACAGGCAAAATGCAGAAACTGACCAAAGCTGTAGCCACGTACCATGCCAACACTGAGCGGGAGCAGAAGAAGGAGAATGAGCGTATTGAGAAAGAGAGAATGAGGAGGCTTATGGTAATAATGGCACGACACAGACACAGCTACACAAGCATGCATGGTGCACACTTATTCCCATTTTCCCACACACACAACCTGTGAATGCGTTTGTTTTCCCAGGCTGAGGATGAGGAGGGATATCGTAAACTGATTGACCAGAAGAAGGATAAGCGCCTGGCCTACCTGCTGCAGCAAACTGACGAGTACGTCGCTAACCTCACTGAGCTGGTCAGAGCTCACAAAGCTGCACAGGCCCTCAAGGAGAAAAAGAAGAAGAAGAAGAAAAAGAAGAAGGTATGAAATCCACAGGAGATGGACTTACACATGTCATCAACAGTCTGCAGCTCCAATATTAGAAAGCCTCTTTTTTCTGCGATTTACTGTCTAAGCTATAGGAGCTTACACCTGAGAGTCGTATGATCTCTGTTGACATTAGTCGACATCTTTTTGTGTCGCAGTTGGAGACTGCTGAGGGTCAGACTCCTGCCATGGGCCCTGATGGAGAGGTGAGCAGATGCAGCAGCTGTAGTCATGGCAGAACTTCAGAGACATGAAAACTGTTAAACTTTGTAAACATTATTATACATCTACTTTAGTAAGGAAGGTACAGTAAAGTCACTAATTATGTTCATTAAAGTAATATTCCCGCTCTTCAAATATGCTGAGCTCATGCCAACCTGAGTCTTTGTTTTTGCTCTCTGTGGTTTCTATGGAGACCTTCTTTTAACACAACATAGATCAAATTTCACACAAAGCTGCAGGAGGTAATGTTTTGCTGTTTAGCGCTGTCATGGCAAAAAGTCGAATATTCACCTGCACACTGTTCTTTGCCCCCACAGTGTTTTTATGTTCACCGTTACTGTGCAACATATATATGTATCTCTATGAGATGGCCATAAATGCTAACAATGCAAACATAAAAAACTATGTGTAGATATTCAGAATTCGTCCATTACAGATGCCAAGATTTGGAATGTGATTATTTTAACTAACGTTTACCAAGCGATTTATATTCAGACACAAACTCAAAGTGAGAACAAAATGTGTATTGGAGAGATAATATTTACACAGTATACACTGTAATTAATCAAACTTGGACACTTTACTGACAGCGGACTTACTATCATGTATTAACTTATCTTCTACACTCAGCCCAACTTCTCAGCCTTTCTCATTTAACTTATAAACCATTTAAGCCAGAATGTACGAAACTAGACTGAACCAAAAGATAACTTTCCTCCTCCCCCTGCAGCCTCTGGATGAGACGAGCCAAATGAGTGACCTGCCTGTAAAGGTCATCCACGTCGACAGTGGGAACATCCTGACGGGCGTAGACGCTCCTAAAGCTGGACAGCTGGAGACCTGGCTGGAGATGAACCCTGGGTGAGACTGGCTGGAGAGAGGAAGAGTGACTTGTGTATGTGAATGTGTGCGGAGGAAGTGGTGGAAGAAGTATTCAGATCTTTACCACTTTATATACAGTGAGGTGGTCTTGTCCAGTGATTCTCAAGCTTCAGGGCCAAATGTAGGGCGTCTGTTTCAAAGAGTCAGAGGACAAAATTAAGTGGTTAAGATGATTTTCTCTCATTGAAATGACTGATAGGAGACAAAAAGTATAAAAACAGTCCTAAAGTCCTAATATGCAACTTTTAAACCATTTGATGAAATCATGTGAGTGAAGTTTAGGGGGAAATGTGTTAGCACCTAATGTGTTCACCTCAAAGTGCAGCTGAGCCGTATTATCCGTGACGTACAGCTCAGACAGATCAAAAGTTCAGCAGTTTTGAATCATTGGCCTTTCTTCTGGTGTCAGTCCCAGAATACACATATTTTAAAAAGCTTTATTCACTAAGTTTTCAAATTTCCAGTTATTTCCTGGTATTTTATGAACATTACAGCTGCACAAAGACTCATGGTTGAATTGACCAGATTGATTTAATTTATCCACGCATGTATTTTGTTCAGGTATGAGGTGGCTCCCCGCTCAGACAGTGAAGACAGCGAGGAGGAGGAAGAGGAGGAGGTGGGTTGTTTTAACAGACAAGTTTGTCATAACAGTCTTATATTCACTGCTCCAATTACTTATCTGTTGTCTGGCAGGAGGAAGAGGAGGAGCCTCATCCATCAGCTACTCCAGTGGAGGAAAAGAAGAAGATTACAGACCCTGACAGCGAAGACGTTTCAGAGGTGGACGTGCGTCACATCATTGAGTGAGTACATTTATGGAGTACAGTACTTGAATACATCATTAAGTATTACAAAAGGTGTCCACCACTTGCTGTGATTGCACTCTTGTGTGTTTCCTCTGCAGAAACGCTAAGCAGGATGTGGATGACGAATATAGCGGCGCTGCATTCGCCCGTGGGCTACAGTCTTATTATTCAGTGGCTCACGCTGTCACAGAGAAGGTGGAGAAACAGTCCAGTTTGTTAATTAATGGACAACTTAAACAGTATCAGGTGAACAAGCACTATCATATCAATGGCACAATATTCTGTTAGCTTTTTAACAAGGGATCTAAATGCTTTGTTATACTTCTGTCTTGGTTGCATATCCTTTTCTTGTCTGCCAGATCAAAGGTCTGGAGTGGCTGGTTTCTCTCTACAACAATAACCTGAATGGGATCCTAGCAGACGAGATGGGCCTGGGAAAAACCATTCAGACTATCGCCCTCATCACATACCTCATGGAGCACAAACGGCTCAATGGACCCTACCTCATCATTGTACCCCTCTCGTGAGCTCATCCTCATTATCTGCAAAAATATTCTACATGTTTATATTCTCCTTAAACAGGGAAGTTCAAACAGTACCAGACTGCTGAATGACAGCTGAGCGCTCTTTCGACAGAACTCTTTCTAACTGGGTGTATGAGTTTGACAAGTGGGCACCGACAGTTGTGAAAGTGTCCTACAAGGTGAGTTTTTGCAGTCACACAACTCAAATGTTTCTCACACATTAAATGTGAGAATGAGTATGTTTTTGCAAATGCACTTTTGTTGTATTATTGTCTGTATCATAAAATGTTAAAAAGGATTATTTTGATATTTAAGAGAATATTTTTATAGTCAGGATTTGAATTATTTGTCTCTCAGGGGTCTCCTGCTGCCAGAAGAGCCTTCGTCCCCCAACTGCGCAGTGGAAAGTTTAACGTTTTACTCACTACGTACGAGTACATCATCAAGGATAAACAAGTACTGGCCAAGGTGAGATGGGATATACAAACAAACACAAGCAGAAGGACTTTCACAAACATGTCCAGGCAGGCAGAGTACTCACGTCTGCAACAAGATTTTGTTGATTTTGGATCTTATTTGTGAATCATTTGATCTTGTTTGAGGCTTCAGTGTGTTTTTGTTTGTCGGCTCCCACTCCCCAAATCCCCCCAAAGTGCTCTAAAAGTGTTTCATCCTGGCCAATCTGACCGCGCCCCCCTGTGCTGCGTCTCAGTGCTCTCTCTTAGGTGCTGCCACACACTGACACCGCCTGTATACCGAGTCCCCCACTGTCCTCTGTGGACGTCATGCTGCTATGCACTCATGTAGTCATGTAGGCTTCCTGACTGTGTTGCCAGGTGGGTGTTGTAGTTCAGGGACATTTTCCCCATGTGGTGCCTCAAGGCTTTGGCTTGGGACTGATCCAGTGTGGGTCATGAGGACAAACTGGACAAGAGATCGTCCTTATGAGCCCCTTTTCTGTTTTTCGTTTTAGTGAGCTAGTTTAGTAGTAGCTTTAACCAGAAGTGCTCCTCTGCTTTACACTCACTAGATTCGTTGGAAGTACATGATCGTGGACGAAGGCCATCGTATGAAGAACCACCACTGTAAGCTGACCCAGGTCTTGAACACCCACTACCTGGCCCCACGGCGAGTCCTGCTGACAGGAACGCCGCTGCAGAACAAACTGCCTGAGCTCTGGGCATTGCTTAACTTCCTGTTGCCAACCATCTTTAAGAGCTGCAGCACCTTCGAGCAGTGGTTCAATGCCCCTTTTGCCATGACAGGAGAGAAGGTGTAGAGAATGACTTGTCACTATGTTTTTTTAATAAAAATGTGTGTTTGAGGCAGGATGCACAGTGTCTTCATTCACAAATAAGTTTCTCTTTCTATCCAGGTGGACCTCAATGAAGAGGAGACCATCTTGATCATCCGTCGTCTCCACAAAGTGCTTCGTCCCTTCCTGTTACGCAGGTTAAAGAAGGAAGTGGAGGCACAGCTTCCAGAGAAGGCATGGCTGACCTGGCATGACTAACATAGCTTCAACAGACAAGCACATATCAGTCTATAAAAAACAATCCTCTAGCTTTGTCTATTATTTTTATTCTGTAATATTTATAATGCTGATGAATGTAATGACGTATATGCAGCATTTGTATCTCACCTTGATGTCTTTGTTCTTTCAGTAAATCAGCCTGTATCTCCTCTCCATCAGGTGGAATATGTGATAAAGTGCGACATGTCATCTCTTCAGAGGGTGCTGTACAGACACATGCAGGCCAAGGGGGTCCTCCTCACTGATGGATCGGAGAAAGACAAGAAGGTGAAGTCACAAACACCTCAACACTGATCATTTGACGCTCACAGAGGTGTCCATGCTGTATCTAAACTCAGGAGAGGAAAGCAAGCTGCTTTTCAAGATCTTATGACTGACATTAGAGGACATGAAACTGGGTCTTGTTTTGGTTCTTAGCACTCACGATTAAAACCTTGCTGTAAATGATATCTATAGATATATAGAGAGATAGTTGATAACTGAATGTTTTATGAATGTTAAGTGAGGGAATGAGTCTGGGATTACAACCACTGTGCACATTGTATTAACCAGGGTAAAGGAGGCACAAAGACACTGATGAACACCATCATGCAGCTGAGGAAGATCTGTAACCACCCTTACATGTTTCAGCAAATAGAGGTATGACTGAGGAGAATGATTCAAAATAAACTGTAGCTCTTTGTTTCACTGTGTGTTGCAGGACAAATGTAAAAACTAAAAAGCAACAAACTTTTGATTGCTTTTACAGGAATCCTTCTCTGAGCATTTAGGATTCTCCGGTGGGATTGTCCAGGGGTAAGTGCTATTTCCACTTAGGATCAAGATCACACACTGTAACTGTGGTAGCCTAATCCACCTGCCTATCCTCAGTCCTGACCTGTATCGGGCGTCAGGAAAGTTTGAGGTGTTGGATCGAATCCTTCCAAAGCTGAGAGCCACAAACCACAAAGTGCTGCTCTTCTGCCAGATGACCTCGCTCATGACAATCATGGAGGACTACTTTGCCTACCGCAACTTCAAGTATCTGCGTCTGGATGGTGAGACAGTGTTTGTGGGCTTTGTCCTTCCTTCTCAACGTGTTTACTTCATTCTTTTCCCTGAAATCTCATTGCTTTGTTTTGTTTTCTGCTTTATTTCCTTCACATTGTTTCCCTCTTTTACTTACCTGTCCTGGACATCAGGCACTACGAAGGCTGAGGACCGAGGAATGTTACTGAAGACATTCAATGACCCAGAGTCAGAGTACTTTATCTTCCTCCTGAGCACCAGAGCTGGAGGCCTCGGCCTCAACTTGCAGTCTGCTGACACTGTGGTTATTTTTGACTCTGACTGGAACCCACATCAGGTGTGATGCACATTTCAGTTTGTTTGAGTTCAGTGAATACTGGGAAAAGGTGCTTTTGGCTTTGATGAATGCATTTTCACCGATGGTGAAAGCAGCCATATTTGATCACAGTCTGCTCTCTGACAGATGAGTGAATCAATCTGAAATCATCATTTAATAAAACATTTAAACACTTGATATGATAAAAGTGAAATTCAGTCCAGAAAACATAAGTGAGTTCCCAGCCATAACTGTTAAACTAATGTCATGATTTCTCAGAGATTTATAAAAGTGAAATCAAATTGATCTTTCTTGTTGGAGCAGGTGATAACAGCACAGCCCAGAAAAGAGTCTAGTTGTGTGTGGGGATACAGTTTAAAACTCTGCCCTTTATTTTAATGTCATTCGATGTCAGATTTCTCTGAAAAATCTGTTACATACTCTACAGTGCCATTTCGTTTACTTGTGGATTAACAATGGGAAACCCATGCTTGTTCTCCACATTTCCCTCATAGTTACATTTGATTTACATTTGAACTTGAATACTAACTCTCTCTCTCCCTCCCAACCTGCCCAGGACCTGCAGGCTCAGGACAGAGCCCACCGTATCGGTCAGCAGAACGAGGTGCGTGTGTTGCGTCTCTGCACTGTCAACAGTGTGGAGGAGAAAATCTTGGCCGCTGCCAAGTACAAACTGAACGTGGACCAGAAAGTCATCCAGGCTGGCATGTTCGACCAGAAGTCTTCTAGCCACGAGCGCCGGGCCTTCCTACAGGCCATCCTGGAACACGAGGAGCAAGACGAGGTCTGGGGTCAGGAAGTGTGTCTACGCATGAATGTGTGTGCGAGCACCAGCAACACACAAGTTTAAAGTGTGTGCTTTCTTATGCGCTGCTTGCCAATGTGTGTCTGCTGTATTCAGGAGGAGGATGAGGTGCCAGATGATGAGACGGTCAACCAGATGATCGCCAGGAGTGAGGAGGAGTTTGATCAGTTTATGGTCAGTATTTTGATAATAACTTATGGATCGGATTGGTTGTCACCTTTCAGCACTAACTCAACCGAAATCCTGTCCATATGTATTTGTTTCTTTGTTTTCTCTTTCCCTCTTCTTCGTTAGCGTATGGACCTCGACCGGCGTCGCGAGGAGGCCCGTAACCCACGGCGAAAACCTCGTCTGATGGAGGAGGATGAGCTGCCCACGTGGATCATGAAGGATGATGCTGAGGTTGAGCGGCTGACCTGCGAGGAGGAGGAAGAGAAAATGTTCGGACGAGGTTCCCGCCAGAGAAAGGAGGTGGACTACAGCGATTCACTGACTGAGAAGCAGTGGCTCAAGGTTATTCGCAGAGATAACGCGCAGATGTCAAATTAAAACCAAAATAAAACTTCTTTGCTTTCTTGAGAAATGTTTTATTCTTCTTTTGTGATCTTAAAACCCTTATTGTAATCTCACAGTCTGTGTCTGTGATTGTGTAGGCAATAGAGGAGGGCACACTGGAGGAGGTGGAGGAAGAGGTGAGACACAAAAAGACGACCCGCAAGAGGAAACGGGACCGTGACCTGGACCTCCCGGGACCCTCGTCTTCCTCAGGTGGACGTGGACGAGGGGACAAAGATGAAGACGGGAAGAGGCAGAGGAAGAGGGGACGACCGCCTGCTGAGAAACTCTCCCCGAACCCCCCCACCCTCACGAAGAAGATGAAGAAGATTGTGGACGCTGTCATCAAGTATAAAGACAGGTATCAGAGATGAACCTCTCACATATAAAACGTTCTCTGAGCCCATGCACAGAACAGTCTATGTCTTTTGTAGCACATATGAACACGTGTCACGTCACATGATGAACAATGGTCAAAACAAAAACTTCCAACATTTTAACACTCGAGGATGGCAGCGTGAAACATGGCTGGACAATGACAGATCAGCAGTTCACTATCTATTGCAGCATTTTGCATCAGTGGTTTACTTCCTCACTCAGTGTTGTTGAGTTATCGCTGCACAATGAGAGGAGACGTATTAACTGAGAAAAGCCAGTACACTGTTTTAACAACTGTTTACACGTTTCCTGAAATAATGTATGTCATGTCACGCAAATGGCATCAAATATGTGGGCACAACTCAATACCAGTAAACGCTGAAGTGTGAAATAAAAAACACTAGATTTTTATTTATTAGTCACTAAACATGCATTTTAACCACACTTTATACACACTTGTTCATATCATCATTCATATTGTATCATTAACCTAGTTTGGACTCACTGTAAACCTGCTGTCTCATCAAACTATCAACAAATAGTAGAAAATGCTTTAGTCTACATGTTCTTACACGCTTGAAAACTTTTAATTTTAACAAATTTCCTGGTTTGCTTATTGAGAGTTTAATACTACTTTGTACTAAGTGATTATGATATAGGTGGCTGGCATTATATTCTATTTGAAAACAAGGGCTGGAGATTATGAAGTAACTAGTGTAGGGTACTGAATAAAACTGTGAAACAGTCTACAGGAAGCTGGTGAACTGAGGAGGTTAAAGGCTAAAGTTAGCAGTTGTTATTCAAAGGCAAGAGTGACTCTAAGAAATTGTTTCTGATGTTTTGTCTCATCCTGATGATATCACTTCCTGCAGCGCCAGTGGACGTCAGCTGAGTGAGGTGTTCATCCAGCTGCCATCTAGAAAAGAGCTGCCAGAGTACTACGAACTGATCCGCAAGCCTGTGGACTTCAGAAAGATTAAGGTAAGACCTGATATCGGTCAGCATCAGTGGTGCAGTCATGTTGATTATTGATAGGTTTACAGACACACATTACTTTGTCTTGTATACTTTGTGATGCACACACTGTATCCTCACTGTAGGAGAGGATTCGAGGTCATCGATACCGCAGTCTGGGTGACCTGGAGAGAGACGTCATGCTGCTCTTCCAAAACGCTCAGACCTTCAACCTGGAGGGGTCACTGGTGAGACTCACCGTTTATAGAGTACATACTCATGAGGACAGGAAAACACCTGCTGTCCTCGACTCCACTGTATCCTGTTCAGTTAGAGTTGTGCATATATTGTTTTAATCATGAGAATACCGACAAAAAAGAGCAAAAATCCAAATACAGAAAAACTGCACGTAGCAGAGACAACAGCAGAAACTGTGTCTTTTGTCGTCTTTGCTACTTGCAGCTTTCCTTTATGTGCGTGTGTTTTCTCACATTGCAACATTGTCAAATTAGAAAACAAAGGTGCTTCTTGGTTTCTTAACTTAAAGTGTGTTGAGCATTCAGGGCCACCGTATCTACATCACATCATGCGTGGTAGATGTCTTGTTTCAGCTTCTCACTAAAATGTTAGCAATCATACATGAGCTGTGGATGCGGACATTGTCTGCCATGTTTCTCTCATGTGAGCAGATATACGAAGACTCCATTGTCCTCCAGTCAGTGTTCACCAGTTTGCGGCAAAAGATTGAGAAGGAAGAGGAAAGCGAGGGAGAGGAGAGTGAGGAGGAGGAAGAGGAGCCGGAGGAAGGATCAGAGTCTGAAAGTATGCATCTGTGTGTGTGCACTGCCAGTTTTTTCTCTGTTAGTTAATTTGTTTTTACTTTGTAAGTGGTAAGAATGTATTGCGATGTCCTTCAGTCACTGACCATGTCTCACTTGAGACAAACATACAGATTGCCTTGAATATGTGTTCATGTTTTAGATTAGTCTTAGTTTAACTTAAACCTTAAACATATTGTGTGTGTGTGTGTATGTTTTGTCTCCAGCACGCTCAGTGAAAGTGAAGATCCGTCTGGGAAGGAAGGAGAAAGGTGGAGATAGAGGGAAGGGGCGCAGCAGACGAACAGGACGCACCAGAGCCAAACCTGTTGTTAGCGATGATGACTCTGAGGATGAACAGGAGGAGGTAATACGCTTTGTGTGTGTGTGTGTGTGTTTCAGAGCAGGAAATGAATCATGGAGGTTTCAAACTCATTTCTCCTCCAGTCTTGGTTGTGTCATGCCTGTTCGATCTTAGCAGATGCTATGTGTAGGCTCAAACATGCAGAAATCACACCATGACATTATTTTCTGTGTCTTCTATCTGGCTATCTGTCCTGTTTGTTTGTTTGCATGATACATAAAAAACCTTTTGACCTGTGGTGGAAAGTAACTAAGTACATGTACCCAAGTTTACAACAGTCCAGTTTTGAATTATAAAGTATGTTCTGTTTCTGCAACTTTTTACTTTTACTTTACTACATTTCAAAGAGAAAAAAAATGTTTTTCACATATTTAAGAAAATGTTACTTTGCAAAATAAAAGTTTCATACAGAATATATAACTAGCCTGTAAAATATGACCCATTGTTACAGATTTATTTACCAAAAGAAGGAAAATTAGCTCCACATTGAGCAATCACAGTATTAAACTGCAGTTACATCAACGATTGTGATGAACTAACATTTTATATTTTGAATGCTTTTCACTACTGCTGTTGACTGTGAGGCTGAGTTGAACAAGCGTTTACTTTTGTGTGTGTTCAGGCATTTTAAAGTCTCTTCACACTTTGAGATGGTATTTTTTAAATGTCTCCTATTTTTCTTGTGAACTCCATTCATCCAAGTCTTATCAGGTGTTTGCTAATACTGTTGTGGATGCAGAGGCTAAAAATATTCTGGTCATTTTCTAGTTTTTTCTTCTGTTTTCCCCAGGAGCGCTCCCCCAGTGCCACCGACGAGGAGTCCTGAACTGTGCTGCTACGTGGGAGAGAAGGGGCCATAAAGCACCGGATGGAGTAAATAAAACATGCCTCTGTCAACTCCAGCCATCCCAAGTGAAATGTCCCATGACTGAAATAGAACAAAGATTTGCAGCATTGTCTGTAGAGGTTCAGATACATATTGTTATTTGACTAGCAATAACATCCCATGGAAACAGTACACGCACAAGATCATAAAATTAATTGGATGAGTTCATCACAGCATGAAACAGTCTCTGTTTCTCTGCTGAGCCTGAAAAAGTCTTGACACAAACTGATCAAATGACCTTTTGATTTTATTTGCATTTCAGATTTTCGTTGGTTTTACTGAGAGTGTTGTCCATTTTAAAACACTATTTCAATCAAGCTCATAACAGTTATAATTTCTAATCATTTAAAAGTTAGTGATGAGGCAAAAATCAATGTAACAACATACCAAGTTGTGTTATACAAATGGTCTGTGTGAGATAAACAACAACAAACACAATCATGAGCCACTGCTGCTCTGCCTTGCGTCAGCTGCACACAGCAGAAAATATAGAAGCAAAACAGAGACATCATCTTCCTCACAGCTGAGATTTAAAAAGGCTGCTCATTGACAGCAAGTCAAAGATGTGAGGAGTACAATCACAACAAACTTATGTATACAACTAGCACAGAGCGTGTTTAAGTTGCCTCTGTTTCCTTTTTGGTAAAGGCTAATGCCACTGGAAGAGACTTTTAATCCTATTTAGTATCAAAATAATAATATTATATTGATATACTATATTTACTGCGACAAGTGCAACAGTGACACACTTATACTTTAAGTCCCTCCATTTCACATTTATAAGCACAATATTAATATTAATAATAATGATAGTCAGTAACATGCTATAAAATAGCTGCATGAAGCTATAAGGACATTTTAAGTGTTTATTAGTGTATATTAATAATAATTCTCATATAGAGATGTATTTTATGAATATTTTGACTTCACTATATTGTGACCTTTTATTTGTTTATAAACCAGCCTCAGGCCACAGGAGGCCAAACATCCTAACTGATCTTTGTTACATCTTCATACCACTACATCATAGTTTGTGATAAAACAGCCATTAAATGTTAATATATATATGCTTATAAATGCTAAATGGGGGATGTAAGGGGTTACTGACCCAACCAGTTGTTCAGAGTAATAATTAGTTTATTTAGTGTTTTAATTAGTTAAACTCTGACATTACTGTGTTGTTAACAAAGAAGTAACAACATATAATTTCCTATGAGGCCAATATTTATCCTGATTTTCTTATTATAAAGGTGAATCACAATTAAAAATGAGTCCTTAGTTAACCTAAGGAGTTTGAACCGGCAGGAACCAGTAAAGTGAAGTAAACAACACTGAATGTAAACAGAAAATATTTTCTCCATCTCACCTTCCCTTACCTTGACTCTGGACATACTCTTAAACAAACCCAATGTTTCAACAGTCAGCCACTCTGGAGCTGCTGTGAGTATCGAGGTGTGTGTACATCACGTATTCGTGGATGCTGTTTGATTTGGAAATCGTGCCTGCTGTGGCTGTAGGGTGTTTCCAGACTTCACCCAAGCTGTTTGGCAACTCACCGCAGTTATTTGACTGAGGTTTAATGGAGCTGAGTCCGGGTCACTCTCCCAGTATTGTATATATGGTACAGTATAAAAACTCCAACTTGCTGCTGCTTTCCTGTCACTCTTCCAATATAAGCACTTATAACGGTTGATTGTAGATTTATGAGGTCGTAATTCAGCGACAAGTACTGTAACTTTTAATTGCTTCTCCTTCAGTTGTTGTGTGGTGATTTTAGGGTTTCAGAACATGTTTGATGTACTTTGCACTCAAGACAAAGGACCAGAGGGACAGCAGCTCCTCTCTGCTTGTGAATGCCACATGGCTGTATGGTGTTGGATATACTGTATAGATTATTTTTAGAGTATAATGCACGTGTGTACAGCTCGCAAGTTCAGTACTGTTTTCATTATTGTAGGTAACTAGAGTGAATAACATACAACCAAAGCATCAACGTTTTCTCCACTAAATTATTGAGATATGTCTGTGTTGCTGTTGTTGTGTCATTGTTGCTGAAACACAAAACGTAACAATAAATCACAGTAAAGGCGAATGATGTTCTGTATGTAATGTTGATGCTGAAGTAAAATAGTAATGGATTAGTTGGTCGATGGGACATTAATCTGCAAGTACTCCAATAACTGATGACTGGTTTGCTGAGATGAGATAATTTACTGCTTTTCCTTGTCGTATGTGTTAGTAAACTGAATATATTTGACACGCAATCCAGTGATAGTTCAATCCAGTGATAGTTTAATTTGCTGTTTTCTGACTTCTTATACAATCAAAAGTCATCTGTTACAGCCCTCGTGTGGTGTATTACATTACTCCAGATCAATTTGCATGTATTCCCTACATAGGTAATAGCTGGGTGTAAATGAGGAGGAATCTAAACCAGTCAAACCAGGTCAAATTCATCTAAATCTCAGTCTGCTAAATATACTAATGCAGTCACATTCACTTTAATCTTCTCTCCCTTTTAACTCACTGGGATTTAAATTTGGGGTCCCAAAAAAAATCCCACAATATCTCAAACTTCTGTCACTTCTTTGAGAGTTGTGAGATGTTGTGTTTCTGTTTGACCACTAGGAGGAGGTCTCACACAAACACACTTTGTGAACATTTTAAATCCTCATATATTTTCCTCCAAAATGTCTGCAAATTCAAAACGTCACCTTATTTCCACCCTTTCAGTGTCTCCAACATAACATGAAATACAGAATCAACATTTCCCTCCACTCACTCACTTCTCAGCAAGGTCATACAAATAAATGAATACAGAATCTCTTTGTCCAGACGTTATAAACAATCCTGCTATATTTCTCATATTTATGTTTATTTAATGGCTGGCTGGCACAGCAAGCAATATGTTGAATGTACAGCGTCTGTTCAGGAGGAGTTGACTTGGCACAAGTGCTAGCAAGTGTGGTTTTAAACGGGACCTCGACAGTGGGGTCTGTGTTAGAGGTCGAAGTGTTTGCTCCTCACAGGGAAGAGGAGGAGGGGGGACACACTCAGTTTCCTGATTTCAAGGAACCCCTGGATTTCTTCAGCAACTTGAAACCAGCTGTTAACATCTGTCAGGGGGCAGGGCAGCTGCTCCTTAGCTTCCCAAGTCGGCACAAACGGAGTCAGCAACTCACTCAGGCTGTTACTACAACTATAAAAAGATAGTCTGATAACTAAAAGTAAAGGACTAGTGTTTCCCTTTGGTGGTTTGTAATGACACTTAAACTTCTGTGATAAATCCAATAGGCAAGTTTTAGTTTAGTTCTATTTAGTTATATAGCACCATACAGACAGGCAGTTCAAAGTGCTAAAAATTAAAAAATTAAAAAATTAAAAAAATTAGACATAAGGAAAACATTGCAAATGCATTTAAAAAAAAGAAAATAATGTTTAAAAGACACTGAATTTAAAAACAAAACAAAGACCGAAAATCTACAAACAAGCAGGAGAGATGATTGTTTACATAGGGAAAAATGAGCTAAAAACTATCTTGCATGCTTTTAAAATCATTTTAGATCATCAAAAATACCCTGCCTTCATGTTCAGATGTGTAAACATAGAGGACCTGAATGACTGTTACGGCTTGAGTTTTGAAAATGACACACAGCACAGAAAAAAAAGACACACTCATGCTCTCATAACATGTTTGTGAGTGTGTGTGTGTGTGTGTGTGTGTGTGTGTGTAGACTTATCAGATGTGTTGACCCCAAGATACCGGAAATGACTTTTACATGACTGAGCACATGTAGTGAAGGGCAGAAAACATACTCAGACTGCACACGCAGTCAGTTTTAGATAAGGCAGTGTTCAGTATATACTGTGAATAATGTGCTAGCGACTGGGTGTTGATATCAAGTGTACAACAACCAAAGGCTCTATGAATACCTGCCTTTATACTTTGGCATGTCCACAGAAACATGGATTTCTGTGTTAGAACAGGGAGAAATTAAATTCAAATCTGTGTGACGAACAGGCTAATGGTTAGTTGGGAGAAAATTGATTGTCAGTGAACATTGTCCTACCTACAGCATGCAGGTGTCAGAGAACAGAGGAGAGAGAAACGAGTTTTGCAAACCAAGATATTTTTTTTTTAAATTTGTATCCATACATATTTTGCATTTATGCAGATAAAGGAAGACGACTCGTGGCCAGTATCTGCTGCAAGATGTACTTGTTTTAAACTTGATGTAAAATTATACAAAAAAAACTGTTTCCCCAAAGACACTTTCACATTCACAGTTTGAAAAGCACAGGTGTAGATAATAAATCAAAAGATGGCTGCTTTGGTTTCAGGGCTGCTGATTAACTGAGGTATTTGGAAAAACACAGAAGCACTGTTAATGTTTACAGTAACACAGGTGCTTTTTAATTATGACAAGTCAAACCGTCCATTGTGGAGACGGTCTGTTGACTCTTTTTATGAGTCAAAGGATTTTTTTCACTTATGTTTACCTTCAACTTAAAAATTACAAACTTAAAGTCATACATGATTATCTTGTATCGCATAAGTGTAAAGAAAAGTGGGCTCTACACAGGGAAGAGGATCTGAGTCAAATATGACTCACATGAGACAATGAAGTTGATTTTGTAAGGAGCAGTTATGCACAGACACACACATGCATGCGCGTGCACACAGCACTTTCAGTGGGTGTAGCAGAGTATGTAATCCAGCCGCTATTTCAACATTCCAGGAATACCTCCCAGAGCTCATTGCCTTCCTCTAGCCAAACCCCCAAACAGCTTCTCTGTCTGATTCACCTATTAAATAGTACTGTAGCTGTAAACCAAAACTCTCTTTCTCCACTTCCCAGAAACTGAGCAGAGTAAAAACTCTGATTCATTCAGCACTCAGGCTTCTTGCCTCTGCTTCTTCCACTCTGTGAAGTCAAGACACTCTGGCTGTTTTTATCCTGATCTAACCTGAACTCGACTGTTTGGAACAATGCAAATCAGCAGAGAGAGGCAGATAATGAAGACAGAGATGCAAAGGGCTTTCTCCCACCGATGATCACTTCACATGCTTGATTTGCAAATGTTCTGTTTACCTTTGAGCAGGAACACACACACAGTGACTGCAAATACAGATGAATCTAATATTGTATTGTTAATTATTATCTTCAAATAGACATTTTGACTGGTTTTAGTAGGGAACGAGCCAAAATTTGGAAATGTATGTGCTGTGTTTGCCTTTTTCCTTTAAAGGGAAAAACCACAAGTTCCAAGTCTCTTTCCCAAACAGTTCACACCATGGTCATGCTGACTACTAAAAGATCTAACCCAAGTTATAGATGCAATTATAAGAAAGGTTAATAATAGATAATATAAAAAGTTGTATGGTGAAATACTTAGAAATTGCTGATTTGTTTATTGGTATTAATTGTTCTGTCACTTCTTTTTGAACTAAATTGGTATGTTCAGAACTGTTTAATCATAAAATATAGTAATACTGGGTTGTTGTTTTTTTGCATCATTGGTAATTATAATAGTTTGTAGAATAAACTGTGCCACCAGACTAAAATAACATAAAATTAGAGCTCTTTAATGTTCATACTCACATATTTTTAAATGTAAACTTGTGCAGAGCAGTCAAGTAGGACCAAGAGTAGGACCACTGGAGAGATTTAAGAATAAAACTGGTAGAAATGATATGGGTAGGTCTGGCTGCTGTTGGGAGGGACTTACTCTGCCTGCCCCTTACTCATCTTTGTGTTTGTGTGTGTGTGAATCACTCCTTAGTTTATCTACAATCCCACAGCTCCCCATATGTGAGCACATGCTCACATGTGGTTTCTTATACACAAAGGGTTTCTTTCTTTTCACCTTTCTAATGTAAAATCATGGCAGCGATGCTAACTCCGTGGGATGTGCCTATGGTTTTTAATGACATCATGTGACATCAATATGAAAAGGCTCTTCTAACATCAGAAAAGAATGAGATGAGATAGATACGGGCGTCCTTTGTAAATTGTGTAAATCAGTTTTTCCATTTCTTGTCATTCTCTCTGTTACACGCGCACAGACAGGAAGACGCACCGGTTTTTTGGGGGTGGGGATGTAGCGCACATACCCACACCCACACACACACACAATGATACAGCAACACTGTGGCTCCTCCTCCACCACCCACCACCCCCACGTCCACTTCTCGACATCACCCCACTGCCTTAGCCCCGCCCTCTTGTCAGTCTCATACTCTAGAAAATCGTCAGATGTGACTCTGTCCTCATAATATTTTGCCAGCACTCGCCTTCTACGCACAGCTGACCTCCCCGTGTGAACCAAAGCCTGTACGCACTCATCCTGCTGTGAACTCACTCCCTCCATACCTGTGCTCATAGCTGACCGAGACTTTCTTCAGCTGTCAAATCAGGACAAATAAGGAGGGCAGGACATGTTTGGGATGCGACGGGCACTCACCGGACTGTCCACATGTTGGTGTATGCTGATGCTGATTCATTTTTTGCATCAAGCAGGTAAGAAATGTTTTTTTACCCCCTGTATATCCTGGGTGGTAAGAAAGTACTTTTCTTTCTCACCACCCAGAGGGATGCTCCAGTGCTTTAAGTTTGCGAGGCTAAGTTATTGTAGCTGCACACAGATTCCAAAATGAATGCCTCGCAAACACATGGGAACTAAACATTTAGTCTTGGCATCATTTGTGGTTCTTCTGGGGTTGTTTACATATTACAAATTTAAATGTATGCGCGAGTGGTAAACATGACCCGTGAACAATGAGAATTACTTTAAGGAGAGAAACATTTGGTTCCAACCGAATTATGATTAAAACCCGTTGAACATCAAAAGTGTAACAACTGCGAAACAAAATAATGAATGATTAAATAATGAATGCAAAACCAAAATTGTTTCTGTATACATAAATAGAATTTAGCGCACCGTGCTTTCATTGGCTAGTTTCAATCAAGAATACGGCGAGCGGCCAATCACGTTTGACCGTGGTTTCAAGTTACAGACGAGCCAGACAAACGCAGAAACCGGCGGTTGTCATCGAGCAAGGGTGCGGCTAAGCGTTTTGGCATCCTCCTGCCGGCTGCACGCTGGAGGAAATGAGATGCTGATAGAGGTATATGGCCCTGTACGCGACAGAGAATACAGATTATTAAATTTAAAGCCAAAGTACAAAAAAATGGTGTTTTTAAAGATTTTAAAGGTGTTTCTGTGAATGGTCAGCCTATGGCATATGACTCGAATTAATTAGTAGTGAGATTTGCAAATAAAGCAAGAAGAACACAAAGAGAAAAACTATAAAACAGACCAAGATAATCAGTTCATGTTGTATGAAAGAAGTTTGCTAAAATGAATGATAAATTATCAAAATTCTGTTCAACTGAATCTCACAACATTGTCTTTCACTTCTTCGTCTGAGGCCAAAGGCAAAGAAAAACCTGCATGGCAGAAACTGATAACCACAATTTGCCATTTATTTCTGCACAAATAATGGGACTGAAGGAGTGAACCTCATGCCCTTGAAGGCCAACAGTGTGTTGAGAATTAGGCTTCGACCTCTTTCTGCCAGCTGCTCCAGTTATCCCTCAATAATCTCAACTCTCCTACAAGAGCTTTTCAGATTAAAACTTCATTTTTTTCTCCCAGTTCTCACTTCCAGTCATCACAGTTGCTAGTGTGTGTGTGTGTGTGTGTGTGTGTGTGTGTGTGTGTGTGTGTGTTACTGTGAAGTATTCATGTGTGCTATGTTTCTCTTTGTTTAAAGCTTTGACTGTGGTTTGTTTAATGTATTCACTTAGTGTTTAGCAAAGTCCTAAAATGAGACACAGCTACGCACTGTAGTCAAGAGGTGTAGGATAAAAATCCACAGGTCTTTTTTCTACGTGGGAGACAAAACTTTTAGACTGTGCTACTCATAAAGACACTACTGTGGCATTTCAGTTATCAGTCATTTAAAATTACCTCTGTACAACATTAGCGGAAGTATTTAGTTTTTTTATAAGAAAAGGTACCAATATGACAATGGGAAAACATTACATACTCTGTCACAAGGTCTTTCATTGCAGTAATGTGAATCATGTTGCTGTTGAGGTTGGTTGATGTAGAGATAATTTAGAATATATTAAAACTGTGTTGTTTTAGGATGAAGGTTATTGTATAGTGTCTTGGTATACGACCTGTTTGTTTGACAGTGTTAATGTTTGAAAGAACTAAAAAAAATAAAATGATCTTGCATGTATGATTTTAATGTAAAATCTTAACTTTACATGCAAAGTAACCTAGAACTAAATCTGTGAGATGGCAGTAGTAGTATGAAAGTATAGATAATTGTATTTATGTGCTGTATTTGAGTAAATGTCCTTTGTTATTTTCCACCACTGCCTCAGTAGCATGTTAGAGGACTGGTGTAACATTACTAACACTCTATATAGTCACCTGCATATATTCTGACATACAGTGAAAGCTACAGAGGAAATGTGCAGCAGTTTGATTCTGCTGATTGTCTGCAGGTATTGACCTCATTATGATTGTGTCTACCCCCAAAGTGCTTAACTAAGATGGTCAGATAGCTTCTTGCCATGTGGGAATTAAACTGTATTTGGCCTCATCACTGTGTAGCAGCATAAAACTATTACCCACTGACTTCAATGAACTTTCATTGAACTCTCATTAAAAGAGAGCCACCACAGATTACTGAACCAGTACAAACCCAAGGCAGAAGGAACTGCTGTTACTCCTCACAATGCTCATGAATCCTGGTTATTTATTAACAGCTGGGTGTATGTGAGGAAGTCAATAAACACACCCTTTTGTGAAGGTTTTTGGTGTGTGTCTGTGTGTGTATGCATAGTGCCTGTGTCACAAAACACAGGAATGCATTGTTAGCGGTCACATGTCACATGTGGTCACTACAAAGAAGGACTGTTGTCATGCATCGTTGTGATGACGGCTTGTCTAACATCTCGAGAGTATCTGTCAGTCATTTGTCAGTTTCTGCCACCAAAATAAGTTCTCATACGTTCTGTAGTGAGTTGAAGCTGTCTGGGATGTGTATGAGGTAGTGCTGCACTGGCCTTACATGGTACTGTTATTAGTGGCTGGTTTTCTGGTTGTCATGCCCCCACTGTGGGTATTAATAGTATCTGAGTGATGCAGTTTCTCTGCTTTAGAAATTGTTCAAACAGGCCTTTTCATCTGAGGTTTGTGGTCTTGCATTTACTTGGTTTAAATGTCTGCAGCGTGTAGCTTCTTCTGCTGTTCAACCCAAGATGCAGTCTTTTTGAAATCTGGATTTTCCTTGTTTCTCGTGAAAATTTGAAGTAACTGATTTTTTTTTTAAACAAATCATTAAAATGCTTTGGAAAACAAAGGGAATAACCAACATTGTTGCCATTAGCAAAACTAACCCCAAAGCAACTTACAGTAAAGAATGAAAGGAAACCTACTATTGCTGAACGTTATTCTTGGGAGGCCCGTGACCCATATGTGGGAGCTGCAGGGAAGATTAGTGGAGGAAACTGAAAACATTGGAGCACTAGAAGGTCAGGAAGTACCAGAGTTTGACCTACTTTTACATCTTCTGCAACTGGAGTGAATGAACATCCGTAAGAAAGGAAAGTGTGCTTCAAATGGTTGCTGAGAAACTTAAAATCTTAAATTTCACTGTATTACTGCATATCTTTAGGGACAGCTGGAGTAGGCTGTGGAAAGTCTATTCCGGGAATCTGCGCAGGCTGCCAGCCTGGCCTCCCACGCTATGTGTGTGTTTGTATTTTCCCTGAAAGCATGAGTGTGTGCGGTACTCAGGAGGAGCCACTCAAGATCAGCCAAGTTTTCCCCCTAATCGGTGAAACCCAGAATTGACTTAATGTCCCCAAGTACAACAACATATGAGATTCGGTCAACTTCTTACTTCTGTTATTGTTGCTACATTTTGAAAGCAGGAGGGAGATGACTTTTGGTGGAATGCCCAGTATTAAGAAAATACCGTTTCCTTATTTTTTGTCATCAGTCAGACCTGTACTACACTTTTTTTTCTTTTAGCTGTCATCACTCACTGACACACTCATTTTGACAGACTTCCTTGTGTTTAGAGTCTCCGCCTCAGTCTGTGGGTCACTGTGGTGATGAGGAATGGCACTCAGTGACCAATCAGCTCTTGGTGGTGTGATTGTTTCAACTCCTCCCATATCTATTGTCTTAAAGGGAAAGTCTATCATGTCCCAAGCCTCCAGGTCATAAGAGGGACTGGCAGTGCAGTAGGTGATGGAGGTTGATGGCCTGTGCTGGTTTCTCACATGTGCCTTGATGTTGATGCCCTCATATGCTTTGACTGGTGGGTTTGTTGAGGTGCTTTCGTCTTAGGGTCAAGACCTCTGAGCTCAAAATAAATTGGGGTTAATCTAAGGTCACACCTCGTCAGACTTTTAAACCTCTAGCTGCGTTGTGAAGCTGTTGCCACATACTTGACAAAAAGAGGTGTGTGAGTCATGTTCCATACCTGAAAAGTGACAAAGCAGTGAGAAACAGAGGTGTGTGTTTGAGTTAAACCTGTGTTCTTTTCATCTACGAAACATTGATGGTTGCTGCTCCTGAGCATAAAAGGATCCGATAGGACACTTAAAGAACTTATAATGAATAATAAACAAAAAAAAAGCATTAATTGGGTCTTGGCTGATGAGTGAAGTTTCCAACTAAGCTGCAACATCTAATTAACGGTAATGTAATAAATATGATAATATATAAAAATATGTTTCTTTCTATTATTTTATTTTTGTAAATATGGTTTTTAGTGTGACACTGAAGTTGAATATGATATTTAATTGGGTATGACTGCATGTGTGTCATGGAGGAGCAAAGAAATACAGGACATTTGATCTCTCAGCTTCACATTAAAGTCCTATTACTTCATATCTTGTTCAAACAGGAGTCAGGGAACCACGCATTAGTGTTATCTTAATTTGGTAATCTCCTCTGAGTTAAGCAAAGAGTAAAAGGTGTGGTTTTCACACTGTCCGTTATCTGAACTTTACTGGCCTTCAGTGGGGATGTTTTGTGTAGTTTTCAGTTGAATATTAACCTCACAAGGATACCAGTTTTTTGTGTCGACACAAGCTCACGTTACTGCTGTAAGCAGTACATGCTGATAATGTCAGTAGCTTATCCTCATGTCATACTGATCTCTGTCATTTTTACCATTCACAGATGCAGCCTTCACATGCAGCTCCACTCAGTTTAAGTGTGGAAATGGGAGGTGCATCACCCGCAAGTGGATTTGTGATGGTACCGATGACTGTGGTGATGGAACCGAAGAACTGCCTTCAGTCTGTGGTGTGTTATTTGATCTAGTATGAAAATAAAGTACAAGATAGATAGATAGATAGATAGATAGATAGATAGATAGATAGATAGATAGATATGAAAGAAATTAAGCACAAAACCATTGCCTTTACCTGGATATTTGACCTGTTGACCTGCTTGTTACATAAATCAGCAGCAGCAGTTACAGAAGTGAATCAGTAGACACACATCAATGAATCCACTGTACAACAGCAGTTTCCACAACTAGATGATAGCACATACTTTAAGTGTAGTCACAGTCCTCTTATCTCTGTTAGTACATAAAATAACTTGAGCCGTGCTTCCTGTTTCTGTCCTTAGCAACCAAAACCTGTCTGCAGTCACAGTTCAACTGCGGCGCCCCCTTGAACCAGTGTATACCTGAAAGCTGGCACTGTGACGGCAGAGCTGACTGTGACAATGGGGCTGACGAGAAAAACTGCAGTAAGTTTTGAATGCATGCATTTCACAACACACAAGTTAACACAAGTTAATTGAAGCAATAAATAACCTGGCCCATTTCCAGTCTTAACATCACATTAATTCCTTTCCCTCTCCTGCTTCTCCACAGCCGCCAAACAATGCAAGCCTGATGAGTTTCAGTGTGCCAATGGCCAGTGTATTTCCCCCGTCTTTGTTTGCGACAATGACAATGACTGTTCAGATGGTTCGGACGAAGCTTCCTGCCCCAAACGTACATGTAGCTCTCGGTCCTTCCAGTGCAACAACTCAGTGTGTGTTCCAAACCTGTGGCGCTGCGATGGAGACAAGGACTGTGCCGATGGGTCCGATGAGTGGCCAGAGAACTGTGGGGGACGACAACCAGAGGAGACAGTGGTGCGCTGCAGCGTCCACCAGTTCCAGTGTGCAAATGGGGAGTGTATCCACAACAGCTGGCGGTGTGACGGGGGCATAGACTGCCAGGATAGATCGGATGAGCTCAACTGCAGTAAGTTTTAAAAGTTTTATTAGATATAGCCAGTTTATACTTGAACAAACATATCATCCTGGTGTACATAGTCACTATCAGCCATATCAACATAAAACCTACATCAAATCATGGCAACAATGATTTTTTTTTCCTCAGTAAATGTCAACTCTTTTCTATCTTTTTCCTGCTTTCATCCACTTGTCTTATTTTTCTAGGTCGTCCTACTTGTCGACCAGATGAGTTTCAGTGTAATGACGGCACCTGTATCCATGGCAGCTACCAGTGCGACAGAAAGCACGACTGCAGGGACCTAAGTGATGAGATTGGCTGCCACATAGGTGACTCTAACAAGGATCCAATCATGTTTCACATGCACACTTAACTATATAAGGATGCCTGTAATTTCCTCCTTAAGACCAATGAGAAAGTCCTGGCAAATTAGTCGTGTACACTTAAATTCTTATTCCACTGTTCTACTCCACAGAAAATGTATGTGAAGGCCCGACCATGTTCAAGTGTCGCAGTGGGGAGTGCATCAGCATGGAGAAAGTGTGCAACAAGCAGAGAGACTGCAGGGACTGGTCTGATGAGCCCGTCACAGAGTGCAGTGAGTCTTATTTTACCATTTTACCATTTGCCAAAAACTCATCGGACCAAGCAATGTCTCAGGGTTTGGGTTTACACTGTGCAGCACAGCACTCAGAGAAAAATAAAAAAAATTAAACCACATTACAGGCTGGAAATATGATTGGAGCAGCTGGCCAAGCAGCCTCTGCTGCCTGGCCTCGATAGTCTGCAGTTTAAATGGGGGAGTTCACTGCCAATTTGAGTAACCATTAGGAAAATGGTTGTCACGAATACTATTTGAAAACTCTGTATATTTGTGTCTCCACAGACAACAATGAGTGTTTGAGTGGAAATGGTGGCTGTTCCCATTTCTGCAGTGACCTGAAGATTGGCTTCAATTGCTCCTGCCGTGCTGGATATAGCTTGCAGATGGATATGAAAACCTGTGAAGGTGAGAGGAGGGAGGCAATTTAAATTTAAATTTAGACTCTTTAGTTTATTTTTAGGCTGTGGGCAGCTTTGGGATGTATTTTGAGAAAACAGTGTCTTAGAAACTTGACTTTGAAACCAAAGTTCCTGATTTGCCAACTGCTTTCAGTCTATCCGACTTTCTGTCCCTTAATCCACAGACATAGATGAATGTGCTGAACCGGACACTTGCAGTCAGATTTGCATCAACCTGCCTGGTAGCTACAAATGTGACTGTGAGAAAGGCTACGAGATCGACCCTCTGAGCAAGACATGCAAGGCTGAATCAGGTAATGTTTGAGAGCAAGCACGCTTTCCCGCACTTACTTTGTGCAGTCGCCGCCTTGAACTGACAGATTGAATGGCCTCTAGGATTGAAGTGCTATCTGAAACATGTTTTTTTTTTTCTTTCCTCTGCTGTGTCCTCCAGGAACTGTACCCACTCTCTACTTCACCAATAGACATGAGATTAGGAAGATGACTGTGAACCGCAGTGAATATGTCCGTGTGATCCCGCAGCTGAAGAATGTGGTGGCTCTGGACATCGACATCCCAAACAAGATGATCTTCTGGTCTGACCTGTCTCTGAAGAAAATCTACAGGTTAGAAACAAACTTTATCAGTCATCCATGTCTGGTCATAGATGGTTTAGAAGACACTTTCAGGCTTATGCTGCCCCAGAAAGCCTGTATCTAGGTCTCTGTGCTACGAAGATTACTCTTTTGTGAGTGACAGTCTGGAATATGATTTAGGCTTTATATCAGATTTAAGCGATAGCTGTCTCAAAAGTTAAACTCTCTGCCCTCATCTGCCTCCCTACAGCTCCAAGATAGACTTGGCTGATAACTCCTCTCACCACACTGTAGTCATTGGCAGTGGGATTGAGGCCCCAGAGGGCATTGCAGTGGACTGGATCCATGGCAACATCTATTGGACTGACAGCATTTTGAAGACTATCTCTGTGGCAACGACAGATGGCAGCAAGAGGAAGACCCTGATCACAGAAAACCTGGACAAGCCAAGATCCATCACAGTAGACCCTGTAAATAAGTAAGTAAACGTTTCAGACAGGTTTCAGTCATGGGAAAAACTCATAAAATTGCTTAGATTTAATTGTAATTTAATTTTGTTCATAGTGTTCAGACTTTGAACAATTTTCAAGCTCAAGATTTTGTCATAATTAATTCTGTGACTTCCTCAGCTTCATGTACTGGACAGACTGGGGTGAAGAGGCCAAAATAGAGAAAAGTGGGTTGAATGGAGCAGATCGCATTGCCTTGGTAACAGATAACATTATGTGGCCCAACGGCATCACTCTTGGTGAGCAGATCATGAATGTAACCAGTAACTTCCACTCAAACTGTGTAATGAGCACACAGTTAATGCATGTCTTGCATGTCTTACTGGACAGACATGGTAAACAATCGTTTGTACTGGGTGGACTCCAAGATGCACACGCTGTCCAGTATTGATGTGAACGGAGGTACAAGACACAGTCTCATTTTCAGCGAGGAAATGCTCTCCCATCCACTCTCCCTGACTGTGTTTGAGGTTAGTCATGAAATTTGTATTAATCAAGTCACTGAATGTTAAGGTTATTTTGAATCATGCTAATTTAGCAATTTTGAGAGCTACTTAACTAATGAATTTCTAGCACGGTTCAAATCCATGCATGGTGACAGTAATCTGTTGGAAAGGTTTAACGGGTATAAAGTTAACGCAGACATGAGTCCACTTTGTTCCTAATAAATTTGGATAAATCGTGCTAAATCTATCAGTCTTTGTAAATAATGTTTGTGTTTGAGATACATTGGAAAATATTTAAATTATCGAAACCAAAAAATAATTACTTAATCAATCCAGGTGATCTTGTCACTCAAGTAGCATTTGTCTTTTAAACAGGAGAAGGTGTTTTGGACAGATATGAGCACCAGTGCTGTTTTTAGTGCCAACCGTCTGACAGGTAAAGACATCACCAAGCTGGCAATGGACCTGGAGCAGCCAGAGGACATCACACTGTACCACAACCTAAAGCAGCCAATCGGTACATAAACACCACCTTAGCTGATTTATCATAACATACAACAAACTGTTATGGTCATAAAATGTCTTTTGATGCTTATTGTACCCATTTTTCTCTCTTATAGGTACGAACTGGTGCAGAGAGGGTAACAGTATGAATGGAGGCTGTGAGTTTTTGTGCCTTCCTGCCCCTCTGATCAACCAACACTCTCCTAAATTCACCTGTGCCTGTCCTGACAAGATGACCATGGGACCTGACATGAGGAAATGTGCTCAAGGTACGTGTCACCTCCACGTGGCACTACAAAAAAAGGCATTTAACATTGAATCATGACAGTTACTGACCCTTATATTTACCTTTGCAGCCTCAGTTGCTACTCCTACAGAAAATATAACTAGTACACCGCTGCTTCCCAAAGCTCCAACCAAGGCCTCTACACCCAGGCAGCCTCCCACTACCACAGCTACCACCAGAGCTACCACCAGAGCTACCAAAAAACCCACAACTACCTCATCTACTCTGCTCACACAGAGCACACAGCTGCCTGCTGCCACTGCCCAAGGTACGGGAAGTGGCTGTGGATAACGTCTGGAAGTGATTCCAAAACACCTGCAGCAGAATACAATCTAGAAAATGGACAACTGAAAACAGTTTGTTGTGTTAAGTGCTAATTAGCAGTTAGTGCCTGCTAACACACTAAATTATGATGATAAAATGGTAAACATAAAGTGATATTGTTGCCATCTAGTTTATTTTGTGGTTAAACTGTTGATTCAATTGTGTTTATGTCTCCTGATATACAATGTTAACCAGCCAATCAGACATGATGATGCTCTGTGGCAGATCAGTGAAATGTGTTAACGTTTTGGGGAATATACCTATTTACTCTTTTGCTGAGAGTTACTAGAGAAGACTGAAGTCACTTTCATATTTGTGCAAAAAATATTAACAACCAGTTAGCTTAGCTTGAGGGTTTGGTGTAGGACAATTCCTTGGGTGGCTATAGTGATTTAGTGACTTGAATATGAATAAAACATTGTATTCTTATCTTTTTCAGGTAACAGATTGGCTGCCTTGCCTGAAGAAGCCCCTTCATCCCACCATATAGCTCTCTACATTGTGTTGCCAATAAGTAAGTTCTACATTTCAGCTTTGTCTGGACTCTTTCTCACTACTTACCTTGATCTCCCCAGAATGACCTTCAACTCCTCTTTTGCTCTGCAGTGGTTATGGCCCTGCTGGTCTTTGGAGGAGCGTTGCTATGGAGACACTGGCGTCTAAAGAACACCAACACCATCCACTTTGACAATCCTGTGTACCAGAAAACCACAGAGGATGAGCTCCACATCTGCAGGAACAGTTCAGATGGCTATGTGTATCCTCAGGTATCCTCACTTTCATACCAAGTCATTCTATAATGAATTAAATAAAGTATCCACTAAAATGGACAGTAAGTGTATTTTATAGTTGCTTATTAAATTCTACTGTTTCTTTGCAGAGGCAAATGCTCAGCATGGAGGACATCGATGTAGCATGACCCAAAGATGAAGACACTAGCTTTATTTGAAGTTTCTTTGGATACACACATGAAGTAACAAAAGGCCATTTTTTTTCTACTGCTGCTGCTTATTAACAACCCCTTCCCTTTCCCCCTGTGAGCTCATTCTGTGGCTTATGTTTCTGACCTCAGCACTGTGCCGTCCAAGTCTGAAGACTGAAAAAAAGAAAAAAAACAAAAAAGATCTTTGAAACTTTAGTATGACAAAATAGAGCAGAACTGCAGGAAGCCATTTAGTCAGACCACTAAATGGTTTCAAAATGAACGAATAATGCACAGTTTCAGAAGACGATGTACTTCATCCCAGAGCTTTGACTCTTTTGGAGCTATCTGAAAATTGCAGATGCTTGCTTACTTTGCCACCAACACATCACACCAGTGTGTGAATTATCAATAAACACTCAAGTCACAAGTTCTCCAAGTTTAACCTGAAAAGCCTGTCCTGTACTGTCTTAAGACTCATGTGTGCCTTCCATACACACTCCAACAGGTCAGTAAAGTTTATTGGATGTAGATATATGACTTACCAACCCCACTACATTCCAGAGCAGCCTCTGTGGTGGATAACACCATGGTACTTTAGCTTCAGGCAGTGATGACCTTCGTGATTGTACTGTGGCCTTTCCCTGTTCTGGCCAGAGAGCTGCACGTTTTGTTGGCTCCCATATCAGAGGCATTTATGTTTTCTGTCCTTCATCATAGTTGGTAAGTCACATTTAAACCATAACAGCTATAGTTTTTTTTCCTTTTGCGACCCATCTTTAAGGTCACCTGAGTGTGGAGAGTTACAGATGGTTTACATTGTAAATGGAAAAGCTGCTGAGATTTCTAAAGTCAACCAAAATGAAGGAAATGTTTTTAAATGCTGAAAGTTACATATAAATGATTGTAGGTGATTACATATAAAAATGTAAATAGTTTCTGTAAATATTTTGTAAATCTTAAGTACCCTGGTGTTGCCTTTTCACATTTGTAAATGTTAATCAAGAAATATTGTAAATATTTAAGAGTTTTTTTTATTTATTTATGAAAATATGTTGTCATCTGGAGGTAAATACTGTAATGCTATTTGTCAGCTATTTGTTTTTGTGCCAGCAGAGCCAGTGTACGTTGTACAGCTGTTATTTGACCTTTAGACATCTGTTCAGTTTTGTGTGTGCGGCATCCTGTATGAGACACTGCTGCAGGTTAGTGCTTTTATGTGTGCTACATGTTACAGAAAAATACTGAAGGAACTTTCTTCTTCTAACTTTGGGTTTCCTCCTCAGTGATAAACCACGTAATTTATTTTGCTTCAGCCTCTCCGTTACTTTGACTCTTTGTTTTCACTGTGAGACTAAGGCACATATTGTAGTGTGCACCATGTTCTCTGTCACAGGAAAATGTATGTATGGACAAGGATTGATGCACAACAGTTTGCTTGTTAACACATTTTGTTCATTTTTGGTTGTGTTGGTCTTTTTCAAATAAAATAGAAATTCTTACCCTGTGTTTCACTTTATGAAGGTCAGAATTACAACTGCAAAAATGTTTCATTGAGACTGATGTGAACTGGAACATCCAAGAAAAAAAACACTGTCTCATCCATCTAAAGCCTGAGGATTAGATTATACTACAACATGAGATGTAGACTGATCTCAGTACTAAATGTTTTACTGAGCTCTCCACTGTCCAGGAAACCTGTTCATGTTGCCTGGAGACGTTGCCATTGCTCTTCATTGACACATACAACACAACTAACATGCAGAGTGGATGAGCATTTACACTTAGCCCCATCAGACTCTTGCCCTTTTTCTGTCTTTTGTTATCAGAGTGGATTTACTTTCAAATGATGAGGAATTTTGTGTTCTTGACATAAACAAACATGTTTCCTTTCATTTAAATAATCTGCTGGTGTCACCTGTTGGTTTCGTTTCAACAGATAAGCACTGAGTTTAGTATATGATGAATTTCTTTTCAGTAGTTAATTGGAAAGTACCCAGAATACAACTCTATTTCTGCAAATCAAAGCAGAAACGATTTGCTTCCAAGACATGAGTTGTGTTTATTTTGGTCGTGCCATCTTAACTGACTTTGCTTTTGGTTTTGGTCATGTTTTTAATATCTCATTATCTGTGAGTGGAATCAGTGCCTAACATTTCATGATATTGCTCCACTGGATAAAGAATAATTTAACACTAATTTAATAATGTAGAACGCAATACAAGTCATCTTGGAAAGAGATCTATCGAATCATACAAGGCCACTGTTTGAATAGTCCAAGATGGCCTGACTCACCCATAAAAGCAAACAGCCATCAAACATCCTCTCACTAATCTAATAATTCATAATGCTTCCTCTCTCCATAAATGCCCCAGCAGTGCTTCAGGGTGCAGTGGAGGTGGTCACTAAGGAAGCAGTGATGTATCGTTGATACTAAGTGGGGAACTGATATATCAACCTGATATACAAAAAGGGAAGGTGTATTGTTTTTATCAGGTTAAAAATGCAGAAATCAGTGACATTATGAAGGGTTGTCGTATAATAATAATACAAACACAGGATATAAATCATTAAAACATAATAGTAGCTTGTTGTGACTGCAGGGAATATGTTTTACAGAACAAAAGTGTTTCTTAAACAACAATTTAAATATTTTTTACTTCAAATCTCTAAATGGTTTAAAAGTATAAATAGACACGAATAAAGAGATACTAATGCTCAGCTATGCCAGCTTTCTTTCAAGAACTTTGAGCACATGTGAGAGAAAGACATATATGACGTCAGGCACAGGCCCTGTTCAGGGACACACTGAACTACTGCACAAATTTTGGCATGTTGTCTGTCAGGAACGAGAGCATTCCAGTGTAAAAGGCTCCACACCCAACAGCCTCACATCTGACGATAGGCCAAATGTAGTCTGCAAGTTTTGGTATCTTTACCTTTAATTGTTTGTGACGTAGTTGATAAAATTTCCTTTTTTAGCCACTAACGAGGCCAATAGCATCTAATTGGAAATCCTATCTTTCCAAGACCAGCAGTGTCACTGTCGCTATTGTTTGCTATTCATAACAAATTAGAGAGTCATTGTGTGCTGTGCCCGTGAGACAATAGGCAGATTCACCTGAGGCTCAGGTGACAAATGACACCTGTCCACTCTCCTCACCTTATTATTTACATAATGCACGCTGTCTTCCTATTGGTCAGCTGGCAGTCAAAGGGTGGAGCTGCATCTCACACCACTGACTCGTAAGAGCAAGGGGAGTGTCCTCGAAAATTGACAGCGGAAGGTGTGGGGGTGGGGGGTGGGGGTGGATTTAGATTAGCTAGTCCCCTGTCAGGTTACAAACAAGGCAACCACTGCCCTGATGATAAGGTAACAACAACAGCCTGTTAGGTCTCTGCCTGACAACATGAGTGCCAAATATGCTGACCTACAGCATCTCTGGCTGCGGGATGCAGGAGGATGCAACTGATCCTGATACTGTGAAAGAAACAAAATAAGATGTTTATTTTAATTAGATGCAAACTGAGGACAGATCTACTGTATCAGTGAAAGGTTGTGGGAGTCATGAGCAGCACTGTTGGGTATCCTGTATCAATTTCAAAACTATCACTCACAGCAGTTATCAAGGCATGTCTCACCAGTATCTCTTTCACTCTGAGACACCATGCTGAGCTCAGCCACTTTGACCCTTACAGAAGACAGTTAAGAGCCATCTTTCCCATGAAACCATGATACTAGTCAATGGTGCACAAAAGGTAACATTTGTGCTAGATGTTTGACAAGACAGTTCATTTCAACTGGGCTCCTCAACACCTGAAGTGGTTTGACTAATGTGAAGAGCTGTTAGGTGCTGCATGGATGATTTATTGGTTTCGGATGATTTGTTTTGTTCCTAGCTCATTAAATCAGTTGTTATACTATTTTTTCATCCTGTTCCTGAGTACAACCACTTGGGGTCATCAAGTGGAGTAGACATGTCATTAGGGTCGTAACGCTTGATGATAATAGTTTTGAGTGAGTGTGTGGGATAAATTCGGTCACTTTTCATACCACTTTGGCATTATTCAATTATTGAAGGTTATATAATTATAAAAGCTATATTATATTGCTCTCCTAATGCAAAAGCAGTTTAACTGTTAGGTGTAGATGCACTTCCTGTTGCCTAATGACATTAAAGAGAGAGAGTAAAATGACATTCTTCCATTTACCAAGGTTTACCATCTGAAATAATATTAATTTGGACCTTCCCTTTACTGTAGTATGATAATCCTGTTAGATGTACTGTTGAACACCTTCTCTTGTTGGCCACAACTTGCATTACTGTTGAATCTGTATATTACTTTTGTAAATTACCAACTAATTCCTTCCATTGAGACTAAGTTGGGTTCTTCAAATTTCTTATTTCATCTGACTGTCAGTCCAGAGATGATCATGTGTGACAAAGAAAGACAATGAATCATCCCAACTGGAGAATATTTGGCAATTTTGCTTTTAAAATGACTAAAATGATATTTTCTGTCACTAAGCTTTCATAATTTCTTCTCGTTCACCTTTCAACTCAGCTGTGATGTTCTTCCAGGTTAGACTGAGCTGCTGCAGCATGTTTTAGCACAAAGGCGACTGTAAATCAAACCCAGGCCAAAGCTAATTTCTTAAACCAACATGAATTAGAATAAAAAAGGCGAGCATAATAAAATAATATGCACCCAGAAGTTTACAGTCAGGAAATACTTCTTCATCAGAGTAGGTCAAATATAGGTGCAGCAGTAAAAAAAGAAAAGTCACGTTTTTTTTTCATCCTGACCAGACTGTGAAGTATTACCATATGTTTGTGTTGGAGCTCGGCCACCATAGGGGGAGCCTGTATAATCCAGATCACATGAACCATTGAGAGAGAATCAAACAGACACAACATGTAGTCAAAGCTGAAAGGAAAAACCATGCTGTTTACATTAAGGAAAAATGCTCTCCCTGTTGCTTCAGACTGATTTAGGCAGTGAGTTTTACATTCAAAACACAAATATTTGTCAAAACTAACCTTGACTGGAAAAAGTAAAAATATGCTGACCAGCTGGAAAGTGGGACAAAAGTCTCAGATTTTTACAAATATGTTGAAGTGACTGAACAGGTTTCATGCAGTTTCATGACTTTTGAATAATCCTTTGGCAGGGTCCTTGTGGTGGTCTTACTATGGCTCATATCCTGTGTGAAGACGTGTTTAAGGTGTGGTTGTCACATTTATAGCTCAGATATGGGTATGGTCATTAAATAAACAGATAAGGGCAAGGAGAACCAAGCCTATATGGACAAAAGGAGAGGGAAATAGGAAGAGACTGATCTCCATCTGGCCCTCAGGGGCACACATTCACACGCCTCTGTTACAGCAGCATGTATTCTTAGCCACTGCCTTCCTCCACATAGCTGGAAAAAGAAATAGGAATATAGACAAGACTTGGATCTAGGGCATAATAGAGCACAGAAAGGCCAAACTAGGGGGCTGGTAATACGTGGAGATCTTGTAGAGCAAGCTTTATGGCTTAAGAAGCGCCCCAAGCATGTGATTAATAAGTGCTTCTGTAGCCCAGAGGCCAGAGGCTGCAGGTCCCCACACACTCAGATAAAAAGTAGAGCAGAGGTTTATCTTTTCGCACAAAATAAACCCTGCAATAATCTGTCTTGTTTAAAAATTTTTGTCAAGAAAAAGTAGTCAAGAACACGCAAATGTACAAACTAACAAACTGTTTTATTTGTGCAACATTTGCTTTATGTCTGGTGAACATCTATGTAAACTTAAACAGGCTACATATATACAAACCAACGTGGCAGCTCCATCTACATTTGTGCTGTATGAAGAGAAATCACTGGCTGAAAGAAAAGACTGTTGCTTATCGATGACATGTAATATACATTTTGAATGTATGTATTAATTTTCAACTTTCTTTCCAGGTACATTGTGTATGTTGTGACAAATATGCATAAGAAGAAACAAATTCATGCTTGTTTTGGACAGATATCTTCAACAGGAAATTAAGTTATACTGAAGAAAATAATATTGCCACTGATGTTTTTATTTTCAACCTTTTCTTTAAATATTTATTCTCTTATTTCACTGTGGACCATATGACAGGATCCCTCACCAGTTTCCCACCCACTAACTCTGCCTAATGCTTGATGCAGTCAAACCAGAAGGTTTACTCACAAAAATGTGTTTCTCTGCTCAGTCAATGATCTACCATGTTTTTAATTACTGTACATTTTAGTTTTAGACTGTGCATTATAAATTCTCTTTGTACTTTCATTCTGGATCAAGAGATGTCAATCTGCAGAAAAAGACACTTTATATTAAAACACTTTATATTATGAGCATTCCGTAAATATCAGAAATGTTTCTTTTAGATACTGAAGCAATGCTACCTTAGGTTAAGGCCACTGCATCATTGTCTATCTCACTGATAGACGACGTTCATTACTTTGACTGATAAGTTGACTTTACAAGGTCTCTGACAGGGTTCATAAATGTGCACAATAATCATATTTTTAAGTCTATCTACCTGTTCAATATTATTTAAAAAAAACAACAACAAGAAAACAAAACAATGAAAACGAGCTTTGATGGGCCACAGATGAAAAATGAACTACTGATCTAGAAGCTCAGCATTACGCTAATCGTGTAATTGGGAACAATATTCATCAAAAATAAAAATACATAAATATACACTCTCAATTTAGGAAAAAAATCTGTATAAATTCATTACGCTACACTTTTTTGCTGCTCCGTGTGGTTGAACAATATTTTTTTTAGATAGATGATTGTGTTAATATAGTGGGGGGAGGGGGGTTAGCAGAAAGCACAAGTGTTACTGTGATGTGTCAAAATGTCTCCTGTATTCTGAGAAACAAAACATCACACATAACTTTCTGATAAAACTTTTTCTTTAACTTTTTGAACAAACATAAAACACAAGCCAAAAAACAACAGACAAACAAACAACAACAATAACCCCCCCCCCCATTAAACTATCCAACAAAACAAACCTGCCAACATACATCTACAACACTTTAACAGAGACAGGGTATAAACTGGATCATTACTTTTAGTCAAACCTGGAAATAGACTTTCTGTTTAGTAAAGTCAAGGGGTACACCACAGGTATTTGAATGAAAAGGCGCAGTTCGATATAAAAACATTGCTAGACATGATATCACACTTTTTGACAGCTTTTCTGTTTGAAGAGGGCTTTTTTAATCAATTAGAGCAGGGTAAAATATTTTGCTGTATCTAAATTTATGGATATAAAATATGTGTATGTGTATAAATATGTATGATGAGTGTCATCATATGCTGTGTTCAAAGACCCCAAACGGTGTCAGAGAAAAAGAAAATCAACATCATTCAAAGGTCATGAAGTCACTTTCTGGCCTTGTTATGATTTGTGTACCTGTGGCACCCTCTAGCGGATAAGATGAAAATCACACCTTCGCCCTCCCTCTCTCCCTCTCTGCTCAGGTGAGCTGGTGAATGTTTCACCTGCTTGTGGTGACGTCACGACACCTTCAGGAAAAAGAAACGGCGGAGTCCATGATCACCTCGGGCAGATGAATATGTGTCCAGTTTGGTGGAAATGAGGCGAGATTCAAACCAGTGAAAACACGAGTGGGACTTTAAACTTTAAACTCGGTGTGTGTGTTTTTGTAGACTCGCATGTTGCGCCCTTGCGGGTTCAAACACGATGTCTGCCTCCGCTGTATTTGTGCTGGATCTGAAGGGGAAGGTAAGACTCATGCTGGGGCTCAATGTACATGCTCATGATTGCCTATTTGACTTTTAGCAACACGAGTTTTAAACCCCATTTCTTACTTTGTCTGTTTAGGTTACATTTCAGATGTTTCTTTAACTGTTAAACATTAATGGCGCTTGCGTCGTTAAAAATTAATAAAGAGCTTGCGACACACTCATTCATCGCCCTTTTCTCTTTACTTCCGGTTACATGTCTGTCAGTGGAAATGCTGGCAGCAGCCTCAAATAACTTCACTGAAAGTGGCCAATTGTGGTGCAACACCTGTTTTGGTGTCAGTCATGTGTTTCGTCATTTTTTTGTTGGATTGCACAACCATCCTTTTCCCTCCAGACACGAAGTGTAACCTGACACACACATTAGTGTTAGCAAGCAGTTGCTTTTCTGAATTATCTATAACCTGAGGTTCTTGCATCTTGCGTAGGTTTGACCTGTTTTGCGTCTGTCTTGTCATAACACATCGTACCTTTTCACTCTAATACAGCATGTCATTGTTGTCAGGGTAGAATATGTCTGCAAACTTATGAAGGCCAGTGACTGAACTGGTCAAGACCCCCATTTATTTAGCCAATAAATGGCAGGGGCGTCATCGTCTGCGGGCCTGTGAACATTTTTACTGAATCTTACTAACATTTTATAATAATATTGACATCTTAATAAAATTAACTTGTAGCCCCTTTTGAAGAATCCATGTTAGTTGTATAGGGCCACAGTCAGTGGCCACCATTCAAATAAAAATAAGTATAATCCACATTTTTTTAGACTTTATTAAAATACTTAATACAGAGAAATGGCCCCTGTGACTGTATTACAATTAGATTATTGATGTTTTTCAGAAAATAAAACACTAATGTTTTCAGAGACCAAAGTGAAACTTTCATAATGCTTGTTTTGTCCAAGTTCCTGATACTCCAAAAATTCAATTGTAAAGCAACTACAGTGTTTAAATAATTTGGTGACATAATCTCAGACTCGTTAGCATGAGAAGAAAATACTCCAGTAAAATACAAGTACTTAGTTACATTCCACCACTGGCTGCAACTGAGGATAATTTCAATTTTCATATAATCTGTTAAAATTTGCAGTTTTACAATATTCAGTTTAAAATATCACAATACAATCTTAATTTCAGTATTAATTTCAGAGTATTAATAGTTTTATAAGTTACATTATTTAGATGTTACATTAGTGCTCTATGGATACAACTTTATGCTCTGTCACCTGTAACTATATTTAGTTTAACATGCGATCGTCTGATGACCATGTGGTTTTATTCTCCCCACTCAGGTGCTGATTTGTCGGAACTACAAAGGCGATGTGGACATGGCGGAGATCGACCACTTCATGCCTTTACTCATGCAACATGAGGAGGAAGGACTTCTCAGCCCCGTGCTGTCACATGGCAGTGTTCACTTCATGTGGATCAAACACAGCAACCTGTACCGTATCCTTACATGTTACTGCCATCTACTGCTGTAGGTACTGAGAATCACAGAGAAATGAAATTAAAGAAGTGTAGTCAAATAACCTGCGACTACAGTTCATGGAAATTGTTTGCATAAGAACACAATCACTCATCAATCATAAACATCTACAACAGTGAAATGAAGCAGTAATATTCATCCAAACACATCAAATGTGATAGTAAACCACTGTCAGGAACCATTTTACTGCACCAGGAGTACTTTTGCTTTTGATGCTTTAAGTAAAGTTTGCTGATAATACCTATAATAAAACATAGTTTTCTTAAATACAGATTTGAATACAGTACTTTCACTTGTAGTGCAATATCTTCACAGTTTGATGTGAGTTCTTTTACACTGTTAAGATTAAAATGTAGGAAAGTAATAAAAAGCAATGATTTTAACTATAAATAACAAAACATTCATGTGTTAAATACTCCTTGACCTGATGTCTGTACAGTTGTGGCTACAACAAACAAGAACTCCAATGCCTCGCTTGTGTACTCATTTCTATACAAACTAGTTGAGGTGAGTGAAACACACATAGACTCATAATTTAGATGTTTGTTGTAATGTAACACGAATTAACTTGCATTCATGTGATAAGCCAGTGGGAGATGGCAGTCAAAGACAGTTATAATCCAAAGTTGGAGCTGCCGCAGATAAGCCCGACATGTATGTACTATGCAGGTGTTCACGGAGTACTTCAAAGAGCTGGAGGAGGAGAGCATTCAGGACAACTTTGTGGTTGTCTATGAGCTGCTGGATGAGCTGATGGATTTTGGATTCCCTCAGACTACAGACAGCAAGATCCTACAGGAGTAAGACTCACACAGTCTTTGCACATGCAGATATATTAATATTATGTACATTGGATTGTGGTGTGAGTGTGGTGGTGAATGACAGGATGGCATCTCTTCCAATCTCATCTCATCTCCAATAGATACATCACTCAGGAAGGTACCAAGCTTGAGGTGGCAAAGTCCAAGGTGCCGACTACCGTCACCAACGCTGTTTCCTGGAGGTCTGAGGGGATCAAATACAAGAAGAACGAGGTCTTTATTGATGTCATAGAGTCCATCAATGTACTGGTAAGATCGGATACCGGGCTGATGTGGGTGAGAAAGCCTGTAAAAAGTAGATTTAAGCGTTATTTCAGCTACTTGTTTCATTAACCACAGAGAAAAATTCTCATAGTTAACTTAAAGAAGTTCGAGTAAATTGTTGTGTTTGGATTAATGGATTCTAAAGTCTTACTGTCAGGTAAAATGTCATTATTTGCACTAATATTACTTTTGCATTTATAAATCTAATTTTGTTATGCTGAGTAGTGTATAAAGTTTTAGCGTGACCTTCTTTAGTCTGTAATAAGTACCTGTTTTTTAATTGCTTGTGTTATTCTGAATCCATTCATATCTATAAAATTCTTTCTGTGACACAAAATCCATTCCATATCCACAATTAACTTGTTAAATCAGATTAGTGTGACTGTGATTTATTTAGATTCTGTCACCAATGCATATTGTTTATTCAGGTGAATGCCAACGGCAGTGTGATGAGCAGCGACATCGTGGGCAGCATCAAGCTGAAAACAATGCTCTCTGGGATGCCTGAGCTGCGGCTGGGCCTCAACGACCGAGTCCTTTTTGCTCTTACTGGACGTATGTGTGCAGCTCGTGTCTGCTATAGCCATATTAAATTCAATTCATCCCAGTAATTGTGTTTTGCTGTGTTCAGGTGACAAGGGCAAGACAGTGGTGATGGAGGATGTGAAGTTCCACCAGTGTGTCCGTCTCTCACGCTTTGAGAGCGATCGAACAATCTCCTTCATTCCTCCCGACGGGGAGTCTGAGCTCATGTCCTATCGTATCAATACCCATGTTAGTCCATTTTCATAACTTTTACTCTCACTAAATCATTTATATTTGACACTTACGCCATATTTACGGCGCATAAGTTGCTTAAATTGAATGATTTAGATGTTTAGAAGGTCAGAGTAAAAAAAATTGTTATGATGTTACTAGAGTCATATTGTACCTGCTAGAAATGGCAAGATTTATAGAGGGTTAGATGGATAAATAAATACATGCAGCTTTTATCGAGCCCCTGAAATTCAATACGAGACATAGTCTTAGGATCAAGGAAACAGGTATAGAACTAAATAAAGTAAATAACAAATGTGTTGGAATACATTTTAACAGCAAGCAGAATCCTTTAGGTCATTGGATGTTTGTGCAAATGTATATTGTGCAGAAATAATGTTTCTATTACTGAAACTCTGAAAGCCACACTGAGCCTTGTAGTGGTATGCAATTACCAACCTAAATTAACAATAATAATATTGGTGATATACATACGGTACTCAAGAAAAGTGTACATTGTTCAAATTGTGTAATGTGTTTTATGATGAAACCCTGTCTTGCAGGTGAAGCCCCTGATATGGATTGAATCAGTCATAGAGAAATTCTCTCACAGCAGAGTGGAGATCATGGTTAAGGTACTGACCAACTGTCTTTCTGACCTCACTGGTTGCAAAGTTACAGACCTTTTTGTTAATGGTTTGTGAACAAGAAAACTGTCAAATCATAAAAACGCTAAAATTATTCCTACTACTGATTGTTGTACGGTTGTTGTTCACTTTCTACATAATGACAACATGACCTACCCTCAGAATAATATTTGAAGCCTGACATAGGCTTTCACAGTATATCATGTTAAACTGTGTATTATTTGTATTTCCAGGCAAAGGGGCAATTCAAAAAACAGTCTGTGGCAAATAATGTGGAGGTGAGGGTCCCTGTCCCCAGTGATGCAGACTCACCCAAGTTCAAAACCAGCACAGGCAATGCCAAGTATGTGCCTGAGAAGAACCTGGTGGTGTGGACCATCAAGTCTTTCCCTGTAAGAATTCACAAGTACATTGATTTCAAATGATGGTACTTTCTTTTATGTATATTGTATTGTAGTTTAGATTCTGATCAAAGTCTAAAATATGTTTTGGCTTACCTCTCTGTGTCTTTCTGCTTGTCTTTCTGATATTTGTCTGTGTGTATCCATGATCTATCCATTCCTCCAGGGAGGTAAAGAGTTTCTCATGAGAGCTCATTTTGGTCTGCCCAGTGTGGAGAACGATGAGCTTGAGGGCAAACCTCCAATTACAGTCAAATTTGAAATCCCATACTTCACAGTCTCAGGAATACAGGTGTGTCTGCGTACAAGTCTGTGTGTTTATGCTCTACCTCTAATGTTAAACAACTTCAGTACATTACCTGAGTCACGTCCACCTGAGAGAAGAAAGCACACTTCTATTTTGAATCTGAATCCAGAATCAGAACATGTTATATCCTGTTTATATTAATATGGACAATTTTAACATCACCTGAGAAGATTGCATTGCATGGGGCGTTGACAGTTCACAGCCCGTGGAGAGTCAAGTCGGGTCCTGTAAGAGTTGATAATGTGTGTCCTGACTGGAAAACTAGATTTAATTGTAATTGGTGATGCACAATAATGTTTCTTGCCTCAACACGTTGCATTTCTCGGCCTCACTCACTTTTATTTACCAGGTGCGATATATGAAGATCATTGAAAAAAGTGGTTACCAGGCATTACCGTGGGTCCGGTACATTACACAGAGTGGAGGTACCTTAATATATTTCTTCTGGAGTTCAATGTGATACACTGTTTTCAGAACATATTTAAGAAAGTACTCATCAAATACACCTCATCAAATTCTCCAAACATATGTGCTCTGTTTATTTAGACTACCAGCTGAGGACCAATGTATAAAGCCTGCGGGATTGCTGTATTTTCTTCCCTTCCACAACTTCCAGAGGAGCATCAATTATCACTTCAACTTGACTGAAAGAATGTCTTTAAATTTCACCTGCCCTATTTACTTTTAGCAATCTTGTTTTTCCCAAATCTGTGTGGAACTTGATTTTAATATTTCTGTTGTGTGCCCACTGCAAATTATTTAAATACTTAATGAAATTATTCATTTAAAATAATTTGTCTGAAGTAAACTTTGTATATATATATATATATATATATGTGTTGTGCCCCTTTTGTTTTCTTCTTATGAGTTTACAACATCATATAAGGGCACGTTGTGTCCTCATATTGTAGCAATGCATTGTGCAATCACAGTCACAAAATTCCGCCTAAAACTACACCTTACACCCGCCTTTTTTCCACACTTGCTGTGGGAGAAATACAACTAAAGGTCAGAAATGTGAATGAACTGCCTTTGAAGACATCAACGTATACGAATCGCCCGCTTTCTTCGCTCGTGGCTCTGATTGGTCGACCTTTGCTGTTACCACAGTGATAGTGTAGTAACAGAGTTGTAACCCCACCTCTTTTACCATATTTGGAAGAGAAACACCCTGCGGGCGAGCTGTGATTGGTCAGCGTGTGTTCTCTCCAATGTTTGTAAATTGTAGTCTGGAGACACCGCTGTGTGCGCGCAAATGTATTTTTTAATGTTGACAAACTTACCCTCTTTGGATTTAATTTGAAAATTACTGGTCTTTGGGAACAGCGGGATATAAAATCTCGGTGACGTCGTGGATCTTCAGAAACCGAACAGGGTATGATTAAGAGCCCTACCGTTTGTTCTCTTTTTAATGTTAGCGGTTAGCCCGGGTGCTAATTGTTAGAGTCAGTTTACGTGAGCTGTCCCTCTCTCCCTGTCTCTCTCGGGAGAACAACTGTCTTGTTGTTTAAACGTGCTGTTTAAACGACCGTAACACTGCGCTAGCACAGTCATATAACATGGCGTCAACGGGGAGCCGAAGCTTACGTTAGCCGGATGCTGTAGTCGCTAGCGGTAGCCGAAGTGACTCTTCCTGAATGCTGGTTTTACGTCTTTACTGTTCATTATACTGTTATTGTCATGAGGAGGACCCCGTGGTTGAGTTTCGGTATGACTTTTTGTTTATTTCCGCTTGAACAGGCATAAAGAGAGACTATAATGGTCCTTATTCAGATGGACGCAGGTAAAGCGTTGACGGCGGCAGCAGCCAAAGGGAATACAAGAGAGGTGCAGAGGATCCTGGAGGAATGCAGAGTGCATCCTGATACTATTAATGAATTTGGCAAGACGGCGTTACAGGTGAGGACCAAATGCCAGAATTGTTGATACATGGTTCACATTTACCGAAGCAATAACTGCGCACACAAATCTATAACGTTGGTGTAAAAATACGTTCGTCACTGATGATACTCGGTCACAGACTCGTCTGTTTTTCTTTTGACTCAACAACACAAAAGCCTAGAGTTGTCTCAACAGTCGCCTGTTATGACTGCGTCATACCGTCGCGTTTGAAGAACATGGTCTGTTTGTGTTTTGTATGCTAAAATCAAATAACACCCTGATCCAGTTTAATGTGGATTTGATGATTTGAGGTACTACACTTAAATAAAAAGAAGCAAACTCAGATGCCAAATTATTAAGTTCACAATGGTAGTTAAATACAACAGCCCCGATATTACTGGTTATTATGCATTTTTTGTTGCCGAAACTGTTTTAGAGGAGCGTTTGTTCAACTTCGTTGTCACATTGTTTTTGTAGTCGAAGTGAGCGATACACAAAAGTTTTTCTGATATTTCGCCCACACTATATAAATGAGGGTAGACTAAATAGCAATGCAGAAGATGTTACATAATAAAATAATAATACATTAACAAACACAACATGTTAAATAAAAAATAATAATAATTTGTGCTCTACTAAATATAACAACAACGATACAACTGTGGTATTAGACTGCTTTTTTTGCTCATGTACCTGATGAAGTGAGAAATTATTGTATAAATGTGACAGTTGTTGATTTTAATTTTTAACCTTTCTATCAACTATGGAAAGATTCTCACGAGGCTCCTCTTTAAAGATTCTCTTGAAATTGACTTGAAATCAAACACTGACTAAATAATTAGATCTCTGTGGAGTTTTACTGTTTGTGTTTGAGTTAGGGGTCACAAATACACAGGTGCTGGTTTTATAGTGTGCTCTCTTCCCCTCTCTTCCTCCTTAAGGTGATGATGATGGGGAACTCCAAGATTGCCAGTTTGCTTTTGGAAAAAGGAGCAGATCCCAACATCCAGGACAAACATGGGATAGCGCCTGTACACGATGCAGCCCGTACAGGATTCCTGGACACTGTGCAGGTTCTGGTGGAGTACGGCGCTACAGTTAACACCCCAGATGAGAGCGGCGCCCTGCCCATCCACATCGCCATCAGGGAAGGCCACCGGGATGTAGTGGAATACTTGGCACCACGATCCAACCTGAAGCACGCCAACATCAGTGGTCAGACGGCTATAGATGTGGCCCGAGCTTCGTGTGTGCCTGATATGATTGACTTGCTTTTTGCTCACATTCATACTTAGTCAGAAGTCTGGGTGCTGGGGCCCTCTGGGGGACCCCAGCCTAACTTGCTCTTTTGCTTCAAACCTGGTGACTTGAATTCATTGCTGTGTAAAGGATTATTTTTTGTTGATAGTGGCTCAGCATTAATATGTGTTACAGGACATGTTGTCTTGGCAGCTTATTTTCAGTGAATGGGTGGTTATATACAGTAGACACCCCTTTTGCACAGTGCAGTTAAGGCACCTTATATATCTGTTTTCCCTATTAATTGGGAGTGCACATTTGTAGATAGTTCCCCCGGTGTTTTGTTATTATTGCATTATTTCCTCTGTGGAAGAATTTTAACAGTTGTATGTGTTTTTTAAACATTTTTACAAAACTTGACATGGTGCACCCTGATTGCTTTTCATAGTTTTGTTTCTCTTAATTAGATGTATTTACAGTTTGAATTTACTCTTATTTATTGTTGTTATTGGACTGAATATTCCTGTGACTTTGTAAATAGCAACATTTGTTGTGATTTGTTGAAATGTTATTTATATAAATACTTTTAAAACAAAAGTGAAATTATTCACTTTAATATTTGAAGAAGCACAAAATAAAGTGTTGAAGTTTTGAAGTCATAGTTTTCATTTCACACTCTGATTTAGCTGCAATGAAGCTGGCATTGTAAACGGACTTCTGGGCTATAGCTACAACTGAAGACCCAGTAGCTGTCTCTAATGTTCTGAGATCTTGGGCTGTAATTACATAAATTTAAAGATTATTTTGTAGTTTTTAAGGGTGACTCATTTTCTTCTGAGTTACCTTAAATTTGTGGGGGGGGTTTTCTCCAAAATACCGGTTTTGCCTTTTCTGGCCTATTAAAATGTTTTAAAATATGAATACTCTGGTGAAACTGCTCATGCGTTGCTGAAAAAAGTTTGGGAACCACTGACTAAAATATTTTGTTATACTATGAAGTCTTTAGGTTATTAATCATTTTTAGCAAACCAACAAAACAAACAAAAGAAAGCACATGAATTTACAGTATGTTAATTTGCTCTTTACAAACATGGGATAGCGCATGGTAGTTAAAAGAACCACAGTAATAACATTTTCCTTTACATTCACAATGATCTGCCTCAAGACATAAAACAATGCACTTTCTGTGCATTGTTAAGTGTGCAACATGCATCTTCAAGTGTTCAGTGCTTCCTCAAGGTGATTCATCAAGGGCATTTATAATAACTCCACACTGGAATGTGGAAACCCTCTCAGAGGTCACACAGATAGCCAGGTTGTAACTCAAAATGAATGAGGGCCCTGTTTTGTTGAGGCTTGTAGGTAACAGTGGCACAGTTTGCTGATGTTTGTGTTCAGGGCTCTTTCAGTACAATGGGTATTTTGTTTGCTTGTGTGCCACGAGCCAACTTCAGCAGCCAAGAAAGGAGATACAGTTCAACTACTGTGCTGCCCGACCACTGTGTGAAGAGCCTCACGATGTCACAGTAAGACCACGTATGTGACTGCATTTGTTTTACATATGATTCATACACATTTCTCTTGTTATAAGAGCATCTTGTTTAAAATGTTAAATTTCATTTTCTGAATTGATTTGTTAGAAATCACAGAAACCTGCATTGAGCTTTCTCTGTTAAAGTTTATTCAAGTGGCGTACAATTTTAAGGTACTTGTACTTGTATTATTTGAAGTATTTTTATTTTTGCTACGTAATACTTGAACCGAGTTTTAAAAGCTACACATTTATTGTACTTTTTATATGGCTACATTTCTTAACTATAGTGACTAATTGACTTGTTGAGAACTACACAACACATACATTAACATTAAAATGCTACTTATAGATTAATACCAAAAATCTAAGTCACATAAGTACTTTGATACTTTATATACTTTCACTTAAGTAAACATTTTGAATGCAGGACTTATACTTTACTTCTTAACCGCTGGATTTAATAGCCTTCAGTCAGTTGTTTTCACCTTCACATTGCAGATTTACATAATAACACACAGATACCTGCTGGGAGCTGCCCCTTTCAACCACAATATTTGACTTTTGGGCAATCCTAAAACTGGAGCAGCTTGAGGTTACAAGTCTCACTTAAAAATGCTTCAGCAGAAGTTGTTGAGGAGGAAAAAAAAGTAATTTACTTCCCCCACCCATATTCTCCCAGCTAGTCTTGAGTTTTGAAACAGTGACCTTCCTGTCAGAAATCCCTTTGTTATGCTACCACTCCCTCATCTTGTGCAATAAAGTAACATAACTACAAATAATATTTCAAGATATTTTCCACACTCAAACACTGAAATCAGCCACAAACCAGCTACTAAACGCAGCCTCAGACAGACCAGCCACTAGGTAGAGCTCCCTGACTTCACTGAGCATGAATGTGGGTGTGTTGATGGATGTGCAAATACTCCCCTTGCTGTATAAACACTGCTGTGGCTCGTGTGTTCTGCAGCCTGTGACAGATACAGTTACAGGGAGAAGTTTGCGAGAAGTGATAGGAGTAGACAAGAAAAACCAGTATGAGCCTACTCCCTCACTCACATGGTGCCACACATGAAGACAAATGTGCAGGAATACATGATGACGTTGCTGAGGGTGAAGGGGTATGAGTCAAGTGTCTGATCGGAGAGCTTTTGTTCATATTAGAAATGAGGGAATATGACAAAAGAATGAATGGGGTAGCACATAGTACACGTAAGAGACGACAGTTCACATTTCTTTCTTCTCTTTGGGGTGTTTTTTTTCTTTTATTAGATAACAGACACATTGAAGTGGTAAATGGGGGTTGATTGCCAAACAGACTGGAACTCTGGGATGTTATCACCTTTGAACTTTCCTCCATCCACTAGGATGCTCCACACTACTCTTTTAGACCCCTTCTATTTAGTCAAATAATAGAAAATTTTGTGTCAACCATCTGATGCTCTTTTCATAGTTGAAGTGATTTTTCAGAGGTTTGATGGTTCCAGGTTTTATAATGTGTAATTTCTCTGGTTTTCCTTGTCTTACATGATAAAATGAATTTATTTGAAATTTTCTTTAAACAGTTTAATGCTAATCCATAAAAAAATAATAAGTTAGGATATATTGCACCCCTAATCTCTTTTATCATGATGAGTGATGAAGAGATAAATGAGCACACAGCATGGGTTACTTTTTTTGTCTCAATATAGAATCCACGTCCCTATGACACACTGAAAGAGTTATTATCACTGTAAATGTTCCCCTGGTCTATACTGTCTAGAGTGATACCTATATTACAGTCAGCTGTAACACTCTAGTGTAAGCATATTCAAAGCTATCCTCTGGTTCCTTTAGTTCTCCTTGACTTGTGGTCAAGACTGGTACTCAGTGGTAAAATTTGATAAGTCATGAATTTTGCTACCAATAACTTGTGGTGAAATCACATTGTGCACTAAATAATGTTTTGTAATTAATTTTTACTCTCACTTCAACTCATCAAGAATCACTGCCTGCAGGAATTACATCCAAACATTTTAGACTTCAGAACAACAACACGACACTAACGTGGCAGGATGACGTTTCCAGTCTGATTTTCCTACTGAAATGTAAATACGAGGACACCCAGACCTGAAGGCATGCCTCACACCTGTGGCTCTAGCAGCAGTTGAAGCATGCCATTCTCAAGTCAGGACACCACCTCTTACTGAAGATATCACCCCTAACAACCTAAAATGATCCTCGTGGAGACATAACATGTTGTTGATGAAATCACATTGGTTTTGGTCAATGCTGGTGACACATCTGACTGCCATGGGAAATGGAATGGGGGGAAGCAACAGGTAAATGGTTGACAACGCATTATGCTATGAGGCATTCAATTTCTACTGTGTGGCTTCTTTTTGAAAACAACTTTCCGCACAATACTCTGCTCAAAACCATCTAAATGATAAAATATTAAAGTAAGAAAGCTTCTCTCATCGCCTCGGAGGTGTGTGGCAGTGTGGGCAGGTCAATGTATATTCCAGTATTATTGAGGTATGTCCCTAACTTGTAGTCATGCAAGCCAGGACATGACCGCACTGCAGTTCAGGCTGAAAAGTGGAAGCCCTTACTAAGGCATAAAAATATGTCATGCTTGTCTGAGTTTCAGACACTGAATCACAGAGGGAATGTAGAAAGAAAGAGAATAAAAGAAGGTAAAAAGAAAATGTGTTTGACTGAACGGAGGATTTTTCAAGTAAAATGTGTCCAGTTTGAATCAATTCAGCACCTAAAATGTGAGCAACTGCAATGCAAATACAAAGACATTTAATTCATTTTATTTCACTTATTTACTGTGATCAAAAGGTGCTCTAAATATATCTGCCACAGAGTGTGGTGTGCAACAGGTGTGATCAAATAGACATCAGATCCCTTGGTAATTTAACATCTTACCACTGGAATTGCCCTTGATTTACAGCGCTGGCTGGAAATCACAAAACAGGATGTCAATGACAATGTTTTGCTGTATAAATTAAAAATTGTGCTAAAGACAAATTGTAGAATTTGAGAAGTAAAGAAGTCAACTGAAGAAGTGAATTGTAAAGAAGTCATTACTTTATACACAACGTGTTGAAAGAATGTATGTATGCCCAGTGAATCACCACAAACATCACTACACTCAAGACATTACTCACCTAAAAGGCATCTTAAAGACACTAGGTCCTTCTGTAAATCATTAATTGTTGTGTCCTGTTATAGACACTGAATTTTATGCTTGCTTAATTTTGTCTGAGTCATGATATCAGCCTTTTCTCCATTTGACTGACTACATAAACAGAGAGATGAATACCTTTTATTCTGCTACTGAAAGGTTTTCTCTCCCTCCAGAGTCTGAAAGGGAGCAACATGAGCCACCACAGTGTGGGAAACACTTCTTCATGCTGTAAAAACCTGTCCAACAGGACACACTGTTAGAAAATCTGTCAACTTGTGCTCAAAAGAATCCCTTCCTCAAATAACGCAGTAAACAAACATGAGTAAGTGACTGAAAACCCTGGTCCAGAGCAATCTGAGGATGTCATCCACTCAACAATAATCTGAATCATCTCAAATTTAAAATAATTTTCATTAAACTTGAATCTATAGTTTGATCAAAATCAGTAAAACTAGCTACTTAAAAAATCCCGTTTTTATAATTAATGCTCAACAGTATTTACAGGACACCTATAAACTTTAAGAAATATTTATTTTAAAAAAGGTATTTTTAAGAAAATGCATAAAAAATATTTTCAACAACATGTGCAAGTTCATTTTTGACTTATTCACACAAATTTGAACACACTCTTTAATGATAACTGACTTTATAATTAGTTTTTTGGTCATCCTTTTATGGTCAGTTAACATTTCCCTTTTTGTTCTGTTTTTATATATAAAAAATCCCACCTAGTGTGTGGGGTTCATTTTCTATTAATACTTTTGAGCTCTACAAACTCAGGATTTAGTCAACCTGCTTCGTACATCTGATGGCAGCTGATCCAGCACATTGTCATCTGCTATCAGTCCACTGACAGTCAGCATGGGACAGTCCCCTATCTCCAGAGGAAGAGACTCCAGACGGTTCCCTTTAATCTCCAGCCTCACCAGCTGGGCCAGGTTAGCCACTCTGGAGCTCAGAGATGACAGGCAATTGTTTCCAAGAGCCAGCGTCTTTAGCCTTTTACAGGAGAACAGCTCCTCTGGCAGCAACTCTAAAGAGTTGAAAGCAGCGGAGAAGAAGTGGAGGCCCTGTGGGATGCCCACCTCAGGAGGGAGAGAGGTGAGCTGGTTGTGGGAGACATCAAGGTGTCTCAATTTGGTGCAATAAAACAGCCGAGATGGAAGCTTTCGGAGCTTGTTCCAGCTGATGTCCAGTGTCTCTAAGGAGTGCAGCTTGCTGATGTGGTCAGGGATATAAGTGATTTTGTTGTGCCACAGTCGGAGTGTCACCAAACGCCGGCAGTGCTGTAAGCTCAGAATCTCCTCCACGGTGGTCAGTTTGTTTTCCTTCAGGTCCAGCTCCTGCAGATTGTTCAGGCTGAAGACAGCACTTGGGATGCGCTCCAACTCACAGCCTACTAGCTCCAGTGAGACTATGTTGGTTAACTTCTTCAGGCTGCTAAAAGCTTGGAGCTTGATGCCTTCATTATAAATGCACAACCGCTGCAGCTGCAAGGCAACATCCACCACACTAGGTGGGATCTTAGTAAGATTGGAACGAAAAGTGAGGACTCTCAGAGCTCGTAGCTCTCGAAGGGAGTCCAGAGTGGCACTTCTGGACACCTCGTTGGTTAAAGGACCACTCAGGTGTAACTCCTCCAAGCCGTGCAGGGTGTACATCCACATTGGCACCTCGTCTAAACCCTCAAAAGCTAGACGAAGGACCTTTAAATTTGCCTTGAGGTGGTTCAGTGCAGGCAGCTGAAGCTTTGCAGGGCAGTAGATCAGTGACAACTCCTGAAGAAGATCCAGCTTTGCCACACTAGATGGGATGGTGACATTTTTAACTTGGTCCAGTTTGATGGATTCCACTTCAGGAATATCAAAGACTGTGTCAGGGAGCCCCGGCAACATTAACAGGTGGAGCTCCAAACGGTTACTTGTGTTCCTGGCAAGACGGGCCCGTAGCTTTTTGGCGGTCCACTCGTAGTTGAGATTCAGCTGATGGAGATGGCACTCACTAACCTCAGAAAGAAACACAGCAAATCTTTTAGAGTACAGAGCATCATACTGGTCTACAAGGTGCAGGAGGAATGCAAAGTCATTGTTCACGTCCGGTATGTCGTTAATACCTGTTTCCAGTCTGACCTGCTCAAAGGAATACTCCTTCAGAGGCCTATGAAACAGCCAGTAGAGTGTGTAGATGCACAGAAGTCCATACACTCCCACAAAGCAGATGTAGCAGTAGGCAAGCTTGGAGAAAAGATGGGCTTTGTTGTGGTTACAGCAATAGATGTCAAAACCAGTCAGCTCTGGGGGGACGTAGCAGCGCACTACTATCTCGATGTTTGGCACCAGCACTGCAGTGTAGATGATGATTAAAAGGAACTTGAAGACTTTCAGTGATGTTTGTAGTACATACATGAGATACAAGAGGTCTGCTTCCTCTACATGAGTTCTAAACTTCTTCACCTTTTCAAACAGAGCTTTGGCCTGCTCTCCTTCCTTCTTATCCAAGACGGAGGGAGTTGTCTGAGGGTCTGGATTTTTTTTTTCTGGATTGGATTTGACGGATGAGGAGCGTAGAAGCCCTGTAGTCTCCTCATCATCTGCTTGTCCCTCTGCGGGCTCTTTTGACATGGTGTTCCTCCTCCAACTAACCAGTTTCTCCTCCCCTCTTTCCTCAGAAACCTCACTCAGGGCTCTCGTGGTCCAGGGTGAATCAAAGCACCTCCCAAGGATTGTGACAAAGAGGTCAATTTTAGAAGATGTCCCAGGGAACTTAAACCAGAAGCTGCTTGCTACCATGAAGATCATAGTGTGGATCACAACAAGGTATGGGAAGTACTTTGCGTACCAGTGAACAAATCTCTCGTAGCAGTAGTGGTTGACAAATACGTATTGGTGGATGTCCAGGTTATTCTTGCGACCAACCACCTCCTGGATGACGGGGTTTACAGGTTTGACCAGTGAGTGCTGTGATGTTTCATTCTCCCTGTAGGTCCGGATGTGGCTGCAGTCGATAACTTCAGGTGTCGGGCTGGTGAAGTGGTTGGGCAAGCAAGCTATCTTGTCTTGGGTGAGCTGTGGAAAATGGATGAGTGAAAGAATGAATCAGAGGGTGAAAGAGGAAGAGAAGAAAAATAATGGGACTATGTGGCAATGTATTTTGCTACATGCAGCAAACATTCTGTTACTTGGACGAGTGGACAAGATTAAGATCTCCTTACAATCACCATCTTTGTGAAAGCTACAGTGTTAGACCTAAAAAGGCGAATGTATGTTATATTGTCTTGTCAAACACGTTAACACTATCATGATGATAAATTGGTAGTAGGCCTATCACCACCAGATAAATCTCCCTGTATGTGACAGTATAGAGAGTTTATAAATATGGTGTCTGGTGAGACATTCCCAAACTGGTAGATATATATTTTACCAGTGCTCCAGCTGAACAGAGGGAGAAACCATAGCTCTGTAGTAGGTTACAACTAAAAGCATGTTGGAGCCTATTGCTGCTGTCAGACACAATGCAATTCGTGCTGCACTCGCAGCTACATTCAATGCACATCTGACTAGGTGTTTAGTGAAAGGCAGGGTTTTCAGTTGGTCTGCGTCAGTACATGTACTATATCATTTTGATGCTGCCACTAAAATGTATCTGTCCCATGCTAAAAGTATTAGAACTAGCTCTGGTAGTGAGAAAAAGGAGGCAGAATGGAAGACGAGGCTGTGGGTGCATAAAACCCTCAAGTCCAGAGAGCAGCTTGGACAATTGTGAAGCTCAGTATTCATACATTTCTCTTTCCTTCTGTGTACGTCTGGCTGACTCATTTCAATTGGCATCGAAGGAAAATAATGAATTTGTTTGGGACTATTTTTAGCAGTGTATTAATTCACATTTAATTTAGATGCTCTGCAGCAGCATATACACAGGAAATACAGATACTGTAAAATTGACCATGTTCACTGTAATTAAGGAACATATAACTGTCTGCATCAGTGTGTCTTGTTGATGTGTTTTTAATATTTCTTCAGAAAACAGTGAAAGTCTGTAAGATAAAGCAGGCTTTGTTAACCTCTGAGTTGGATCAATTTATTGCTAAAGATAGTTGTTGAGAAGGAAAAATATAGAATAGCACTAAACGTAACATTTAATGCTGTTGTTGATTTGGTGTTGTGGTTTAGACCGTAACTCTGAGATGTTTGTCTATTATGTCTGTATCTAAAGTTGCACTAACTGTCTCTACTTTTTAATAATACAACAGTCACCTTACTCACTGCCCCGCTTGTTGATGAAAAATACAGAGAACATATAAGGAGTTATCACTGATTACATATTAATTCTTTTTCTTTCCTTCTGTGCTATTTTAACATGACACAGAAATGATAATCGAGCACTGAGAGACACATTAAGCAGCAAGTTAGTGATCTGAGTCTGCTGTAAGTGGGTCGGGAGAGGCAAGTTACACAGTCTGTGTTTTTTCCCTGACTTGGAGGTCAGATAATGTAGAGATTGCTGCGGCATGTGGCATTAGATAGAGAGACAAAATATTCCACCAGTCTATCACCACATACCACAATAGACACATGAAGCACATGTTTTAGCCTCATCAGGCAGGTTAGTAAGGTTAGTAACATCACCGACAGGCTAAAATTTAAGGGCTTAAGAGCTTATGATCACAAAGTGGCTGGTTTGTAGGTGCCTCACCTGCAAGGTGCACCCAAAGACTCCAATCATAAGCATGGCAATACACAAGTACTCTGAGAAAACATCCCACCATGGCTTCAGGACCCGAAACTTTGAGTTCTGCTCTGTGCCGAGGTTTCTGAATTCACCCACTGGGATCATCCTGGCTGCTGCTGCACACTGATGAAAGAGAGAAGAGTGACTGTGAACACCGTGGCTAAAATAGTGCAGTCTCAGGAGGACATCTTGTCAAAGGTTTTAAAGTTATATGACACAAAAAAGACACTGAACATAAGTTACTGTTTTGAGCTCATCATGGAGAATACATGCTCACTAACAGCCTTAGGTAACTGTGGCCTTGAATGAATGTGTGGATTCATGGTGGATAAACTAGTTTGACAACAATCCCTGACAACAAAGAGTAGCCCCCCCCCCCCCCCAGGACAGCATTGGGGTCATGATTTTAGGTCTTTCCCCCCAAAAGTAAGTTATTAAATAAAAAAATCTATCAAATGCTCAAACTTAGTAATTACACCAACACATCCAATTTCATCAATTAGTCCTTAATTTATAATGTCAATTTAAACGTGACAACCCAGGCTGCTAAACACATTAACCATTGTTGCAGGCCAAGACAAACTTTTTGTGGGATTGTCTTTAGTAACAGTTGTGCTTGCTTCTGATTAAAAAAAAAGACGTTTCAACAAGTCATAAGAGCTCCAAACACCAAACAAATCACAAACCTGTAACGTAGTCTCACATGTCTAAAACTTCAGCCCATCAACTTTATCTCTTCATAATAGTTTGTCTCTGAAGTATGCGCACACACAGTTCAGTCAAACCGTGACATGTTCAGCTTTAACCAGGTTACTTTTACGTACCTGCGTGCGAAGAGGATCCGCTGGTGTCCGGTGGGAGTCGGTCGGGAGCGTTTTCTCATCGTTAGAAGTCGAGCGCACCGGTGTCAAGTTGACGAGAAACACTATGAGACATCCGGACGAGATTTTCGAAATAAGACCCACCGTCAACACGCACGTTCAACACTGCTGAGCGCCAACTTTATAAACGACAAATAGAGACTTTAACGTAGACCTCTCTTCTATATTAATGTATCGCTTCACTGTTAAATATGGCTAACTGTAATGTTACTGCAAAATTGATGCAATATGGTTTATTCTATTCTCACACGTATTAATGTGATTTTGTTTGGCTGTCTATAATTAAAAAGAAACAAGAAAAGAATCCAAAGAAAATAATAGCAGTTTTCCTCTAAGTACATTCATCCAAATGTCAGGTTTCCTCTCAAAGTCAGAGCCAAAGTCCTAATATAAAACACACTGATTGCATGTCACAGGCACATATTACAGTAGGACCCACTGAGGATCTCATGATTGGGGCATCCTGTACTTTTATTATGTGGAGTTTTGTTGGGTGTTGCCACCTGAATTAAGGGGTATCCTGTAGTTCTATACCATTAATGTCCTGGTGTAAAATATCTTATGAAAAGCCTCCATTTGAATTGTGTTAAAACCAATGTTTTCAAATACACCACAGTTACTAAAAGAGCTCAGAGTGCTTTGTTTTTGTTTTGTTTTTTTTACCCAAAGTTATTTCCTTCTTTGGGGGCCACTGTGGCCTTTCTATGCTTGACAGGATTATGTCTAGATCCTCTTGTAAATCCACATAATCAGGGAAGTTTTCCTCTTGAATAATATAATAATGGTCTATCTCACCCACCTGCCAGGGTTCGCAAGGAAATGAGACGTGCTGGCAGCAATCATGGGTGGTCGATTAACGGCACACTACCTGCAGGTTTAGACCATCTGAGAGACAAAACAAAAGCCAAAGAAAAGTGTAACTTGGCCTATTGGCGTCCATAGTGAAAACTAAATTGCTAACACTGACTTGTTCATGTTAAATGTGGTGAGGATATATGAAACAGTGAACAGGTAAAAGGTTTTGTTCAGTATAAAAGAGCTGTAGCTCCCCCCAGAGGCCGCTGCTCTATTGAAAACCTGCATAACTGTTTGAGGCCAATTTCTTGACACAGACCACATTGAGTTGATGCTTCACATTGAAACAAAGCTTCATGTTGTTACAGGCTGGATTAAAAACCTACAGATCAGAACTAACAACAACATTACATGAGTCCAGCAGTACAATAAACATATATTTTACTTTACATTGTATTATTGTACAAGGGTTTTTTTTGCTGGAAAAAATGTACAAAGCAGACCTTAAATATTCTAGTTTCCTTTCCAACTACTGATGGACAGGAAAAAAAGTCCCTTTCGAAGTGAAGTGAATTTTTTTTTTACAAACATCCAAAATTAGCATTGACAGGCATTCCTACGTAGTTACAACGCATGCTAGTTATTCAAAAAACACAACACCAGAGTCCAATTCAATACAAAGCTGATGTCAGTTTGGAGGAACGAGAAAACCAAAAGAATCTGAACAAATAAATAAAAAAAAGTGAGCTCTGAAATTCTGTACAAGACTTTTTAGAATATCAATGTACAAAACATCACTTAAAAACCTTTGTAGCTTAAATTGCTGTTACAAATACACTTCTTTAAGCAAGTTTTTTTGTCATTAGCATACAAAGTCTGAACACTAATGCACAAACATGGTCACTTCTGTTTCTGAGGTCTGGTGGAAGTGAAATCCAAAATGTTAACTGAAAGGGGAGGCTCTTACCAGTGTCAGTAATTAGTGTTTTTATAAAAACACATTAAGCAAGATGTTTGAATCCAAATGCTAGTTCCAAATTTTCTTTAAATGCTACAGTAATCCCTTTCCTCGAAACACACTCAAAACCTCTCTTTATTCTCTTGGCACTCCACATACCAATTATACAGGACCAGACTCTCAGAAAGCCTTAGAAGATGCAACACTCAATAGTTTGCTGACATGTTTTCTTAAAAAAACAAAACAAAACAAAAAAAACCCTCATTACATTTTATGAACGTAGTGGCTGTTAGTGAAAGGACACATTTGTTACTTGCAGCTCCTGGTGGATGCTGCTTCTCTTGTACCAGAATTTGGGCCTCATGCAAGAACCAATACAATTTTTAGTTAGCGTGTGAAGGATTTACAAATATTTCTGACAATCACTGATTTTTCACATGTACAAAAAAAGTCATGGGTGGTCCAGGTTCATCCATGAGTCACGAGCAGATACAGTTACTGTCTCTACAGGGAATAAACACTTTTTTATAAAGAGTTGTAACTGCCCAGGTTGAAATAACTGAGAGTTTAAATATGGTACGACAGCAGCCTCAGGGCCTTGACGCAGGTGAACACCCTCCTTTGTAACAGCCAACAGTGTGATTTCACCTACTGTTTAATGGAGTACATTCTCTCCCTGGGTGTCAGGCTCCTCTGACCGCAGCTCCTCCATTTACACACAGACTACTTTGCACTGCAGCTCTGCAATAACACAGCACTGACAGCTCAAAATTTCATTTTTTCCTTGGCCCCTCAAAAGACTGCAGACACTGCTGAATTTGTTATGATTGCCTGCCAATGTCACAGTGTGAAATTATCATCTTTTAAATTTTCTATTTATCTTGCAAATGATTTAATGAATAACTCTAGCCCTGAAACACTAGCACAAGCAGTTTGTCTGTGTTGTTTACTCAAAGTTTCTCATGGAAACCGGTAAAGAGGAGGCTGAAGATGAGACTATAGAAACTGTTCTTGCATGAGGCCCACTGTCATGTAGCTTCATTTTGTGGATGTTTGGGTTCACTTCATCAGTTTCTCTACACCACACAGTGACTCTGAGATCTTTGCATCAAAGTACCTCAAGACACTATACTGATGATGCCCACAGGCATTATTAATGGCACTTTAAACTCTACTGCCTGCACTGACAAATGCTACTTATTTTTTAAACGTGGGATCATTTGAAAGTTATTTTCTCCCTCAGATTTAACTTTTGCACAGGCAGCTCTTGAGACATCCCATGACGTAGCTTCCATGCTGATGTTTTGAGCCATTACAAGACCCCTTTCAGTATGCAGCCCTTTCCTCCCATGGCTCAAACCTGGGAAATAATGGTCTGACTGACTTTAAAGGCCAGTCAGATTGAGGTCTCTCAGATTTGGTGGAACACAATTAAAAACAAACAAATTACTCAAAATTTCAGGTCTTGAAAACTGGACCGTAAGACCTGAGGTCATACTTGATTTGGAAATCCTAATGCAGATAATCAGATCGCTATTTTTGTCACCTCATAGATGAGTACCAACACTGCATTTTCAAAATAAAGTGTAACTGATTTTGTTTCATTGTTTTTTGTTTTATTCACATCAAGTGTGATCCCTAGAATCAGTGAGGCAGCAAGTGGTGTTTCAGCTCACCTCTGTATCTAATCAGCTGTGAGGGTTGTTGTTTTGCTTTAAGAAGACAGAGTGGAGCTTCTGGGTTCTTGTCTGTGTATGTGTGTGACAGGACCATGCTGTGAGCCTCATGTGCCTTTGCCAAAGGGCCCACCATGTCGCTGATTGTGGTGAGAGCTAAAACCAGAGTTGGCTGGCTGACTGTTCTCCTTCTCAGACGTCTGACACTGTGGCAATTCCTTCTGGCAGGGCTCCATGGTAACAGCCACACCCACGCCACTCCGCCCCGATGTCATGCGTGTCACCTCCGCCCAGGTGTCCTTCTCTGGGTCATAGCACTCCACGCTGTCCAGGAAAGTGTTGCCATCGTAACCTCCTGTAAGACAGTGCATTGACATTTTGTTCTATGAGTGTAGTTTTGTTCATTTAAAAGAAACTTCATTACTCCTGTTCCTGTAACATTGTCTGACTCATTGTGGGTGATCGGTATTAAAGAAGCAGGGCTATCATCAATTCATTCCACAAATTCTTCTTCCTTGTCACACCTGGTGCCTATAATATCCACAATGAACAGCATCGCCTTAGGTAATTTATCAGACTTCACAGAGCTTCCTTTGGACCCACAAAAGGCTTTAAATAACTTTTATCATAGCTGTACTGGTACTCCCCAAGACCCATGAACAGACTGTTATGTAGTTGTGCTGAATGTGCCAGTGATCTGCTACTGTCTGCATGGATACATAAAAACAATCAAACTGTGATTTAGCTATTTTGCTACAGTAAGCTCATTAATTTATTTGATTTCATTTGAAAACTACGACGGTATCTGATCATCTTGTGTTTTTATTTTTTTGTTAGGTTTTCTTGCAGAGTTTAGTGCAAAATGAAAAAACAGATGTGCTTCAGCAAATAAACAAATAATCTTGTTTCATGAGAACATCACAAAACTGAACAAAGTGCTGGACAGGCATGTCTCCATTAATATTAGGAACAAATACATGAAAGTCAGTAGCCCTGATTGTGAATGAAACAATACCAGTTCCACAGTTTAACAACAGTGTCATTTATACTTTGGTGCCTTCTAGTCACATTATTACTCACCCATTACATAGATGCGTCTATGCAATGCAGTGACTCCAAGAGCACTGCGCCGGTGCCTCATGGAGGCAACAAAGCTCCACGAATCTGTTTCCACATCGTATTGCTCCACTGTGTTCAGCTGGTTGGTGCCATCGTAGCCGCCCATCACAAATATGTAGTTCCCCAGTGCGCACACACCTACAAAGGGTCAAACGTGAGTTATTCAAGTGTAAAAGTGATTACTTTATCCAGATATGGGCACAAAGTAGAGAAGAGAGAGAAGTGTGCACCAGAAACTCCTGTTGAGTTCATGTAGTGGATAAGGCTGATACATGATGTAGAAGATTAACCTGCTATGTGAGGATTGGCTGACATACTAACTGTACTGATATCTTTGTTTTATGTTAAACTATTGCACAATGCAATTATATAGACCAAAGACAGGTTGATAGCAAACCTATACACGTCATCAGTTGACCATTTTTTCTATCAGAAATAAGCTTTTCATCTCTTCCTCACCGGCTCCAGAGCGCACAGTGTTCATTGGGGCCATGGTCTTCCACTCGTCCCTCTCAGGGTTGTAGCACTCACAGGAGCTGAGCCGGTTGGCTCCGTCAAACCCTCCGACAGCGTAAAGCAGTCTGTTGATGACCGCAACACCCACACCAATGCGCCGCGTCAGCATGGGGGCTACAAGCTGCCACTGGTCCCTTTCTGGGTCATACCTGCACAACATGACAAACACATTTGTTTTATTGTTTCTTTTCTCCATTTCAAGAATTTATTTCCTCTTTTTTCCCAAATCTGGAAACCTTATGCTGTCCTGTCTCTCAGTGATGGCTGCAGACAGAAACATGCTTCCCCTGTGACACACTGTGTCACCAACTACCGCTTTTTAGGTGCCATTAAATGAACTTCACTGGGGGAGTGTAACATATTCTTTACAGGCAACCAACCAAAAAGGAAGAGTTGCTAATACATGACCAACAAGTATAGAAACCTCAGCATGGCATCCCACACACATGCATGCACACACGCACACACACACACACGCACGCACACGCACACACACCTTGTTTGCCAGGGGATGCATTGAACCCTGAGTCTCTGTAGCACAAAGTTACCACATTTGGGTCAATCTTCGACGGGCATTCAGACAGGTTAGGCTTGTTCCTTTTTCACAGTCACTGTGGTGTGCTTGGTTAATATTTGTTATTTGTCACTATACTCTCTCTGTGTCATCTCAGGACCAAAGTCAGAGTTTGGGTAAATCTTCAACTGTGAATTATGACTATTTACATAATTCAGTAAATTACAGACCATCTGTAAGGTTAAAGATTGTGCCACAGGCCCCTGTCTGGGTTTGAGTCATGCCTACACAGCAGGACAAATACATTGAACACTAATTGGTTTGGCATGTTCATTGTGCATAACATCCTCCAGACGTTCACTGTTCATTACAATATATGCTTTTACTGACTCATTATCCACACCAACTGTGGACAGTATGCTGAACAACCTAAAATGCCACTTTCCAGGTGTGAATTATAAACTGTGTGAAGGAGGATGGGCAGTTAACTCATACTTTTGAATATAGCAAGAAAGACAAGCAGTCTGTTTAACTGATAAAGGGTTTGTTTTTGAAGGAAAACAACAGAAAGCCATCGCATCATTTACTGTTTAGTGATACAATATAAAAACATTTTAAGGGGCATGAAAGCGTCCTCACTGAAGTATTTGTCTGAGCTAAATATTAAAGGAAGTGGAACGAAAGTTATTTTCCAGGAAGTTACTGGATTCCTGCTCTTGAGGCATTCATTGACTAAATCCAATAAACAGAGCCGAGCATAAACTGGACTTTAGTCACATATCCTTGCTTAATTATTCTTAAATCAATACACTGAGACAAACCACAGAATTCCAGTCAGACTGATGGTAAAGTCAATCTTAATTTGCTGGGATTATACAAGTATAAATCAAAGCATACACTACTTACAGTAGTAGTTGTTGTAGGACAAGGCTGGTGGTATATATTGTTTATTTTTAATCAATAATAAATAAAGTGTGGCTACACTGTTTGAATAAATTCAATACAGGCTTTGATCTCTTCAAGAGAACCAAACGAGAAAAAAAAAAGGAGAAACTATAATAACGTCAGTGTGTACAATAAAAGCTCCATTCACTTACCTTTCAACACTGTTATGATGGATGCACCCATGAGATCCACCAACTGCATATATCATGCCATCAATGACACCCACTCCGATTCGGTTCCTGGGCACGCTCATTGGAGCACAAGGCAGCCAGCAGTTGTTCATGGGATTGTAGCAGTCCAATGCGTTTGAGTCCATGTTGCCATCAGGGGCGTTGTTTCTTCCGCCAACAGCGTAGAAAAGCCCACTGATCACACAGGCTGCGAGGCCACTGCGGGGAACCTGCAGGTCAGCTAGCCTCAGCCAGGCCCCTGTACAGGGATTATATGCCTCCAAGTAGCTGAGAGACTGACGGAAATAACCCCCTGCTGTGTAGATAAGCTGCGGCACCTTGGGTGTTCGGCAAGAAATGACTTTGGTGGGTTTGTGGAGGGTGAGGTCCTGGAAGATCTGCGCCAGGTAGTCTTTGCACTGGGGGTCCCAGTCCAGGGACTGAAGCTGGGCCTGCAGGAAGTTGGGTGTGAGGGAATGGCAGCGGACAGCCTGGAGTAAGGCCTGGACGTATGGCCGCCGGTTCTCTCGGTCGTAGCGCACCCAGGCCACACATGCATGGAAGACTTCGGACTCGCAGCGCACATTGAGCTCATCGCGGCTGATGAGGGTCACCAGCTGGCAGTGGGACAAGTTGAAGAACTCCTCCTGGGTCGCCACCTGAGGACACGAATAGAGATGAAAATATAAATACAGTTTTTACATTACAAGTGCTGAACTCATATCGAACAAGCGTGGACAAAAGTGTCATCTATTAGTCAAGAAAAGCAGATTTCAATCCAATGAAGAAAGCTATTCCATCTCAAGGGGCCAACTCAGGATTATCAGGATCATCTACAAGTAATCTGATAATTATTTTCTTTTTCATCTGAGAGATCATGTGGTCTGTAAAATATCACAAGCTTGCGAAAAATGCCCATCACAGTTTCAACAACAGAAAACAACAACAACAACTCTAAATATGAGTTTCCAGTCAAACTTGATCAAAAAGAAAAAAAATCCATGTATAAGGAAGCTGAAACCAACAAACGTTTTGCTTATTTTCCTGATTTCTGTCACTAAACTAGTTATATCATTGTCAGAACAACGGCTGTCTGGTATTAAACAGTTTCATCTATTTTAACACAGCTGTCAGTAAACAGTGACAGAAGACTGTTTAAAAATGTCATTCCAAGAAGAAAAGGATGGCTGCGGTTTCAGGTGTGCGACACTGTCAGGTCAATGTCACACGTCAGGATTATTTGGAGACAACACAGTAACAAGATAAGAATTGTTTAGACTAGCACGCAGGCTGAAAACTCAGGAAAGCTTCCTGCTGTGAGGGCCTTAGTACATTTTATATTCAAATTCACATTAGCATGTCTAAAATCAAACATCATTATTTTATTTTGGAAAATATAAAAAAATCTGTTTATAATTAACATTTCTTTATTTTTTTACTTCTTTGAAGTGGATGGGAGGTCCTCTGTTTATTCATGTGATGTTGTTCTTCTCAATAAAAGTGCAAAAGATGTCAAAGACCAGAATACAAACGTTTATGACAGCACATTTGTAACATCTGTGATCTGTCCGACCTGCATCTGGCCTTACTATCTCGTCAGCTGTTAAGGGATTAATGCTGAGCGTCTGTTCAGTTTCTTTTCTGCTGCACCGTACTGTCTTCTTTTGCAGTCAGGCACGCTCCAACCAAAAGGGAAACCCTCAGTGTGAATCATAGCATGCATTCTTGACAAGGCCAGTTGTCAGCAAGTCTGAAGCTGAAAAGTCAACCAGCGGAAACCACAATGAAACAAGTGAAACAGCTTTTTTACTCAAAGCACCAAACTCTTTACACCCAAAATCCCCAAGTGCAAAAATGACTATAAGTAGGAGGGATCCGTTTCTTTTTCACCTCTGGCTAGTGAAAATATATTTAAATCATGTCTCTGTTTTAGAAGTAAAACATGACTGATTGTTCTTTTTATCACAGTTTTTAGATCACACAGGCATTTTTTAGCTGCTTAAAACTTTTGGAAAATGTGCGTCACTACTTTCATGTTAAGTGAAACCACTAACTGGCTAGGCTCACAGTAAGGAAAAGGCTTTAAATGTTATCATTAAAATTCACTGACAACTCATTACCTGCGAGGTAACAATTACACAGCACCTGGTGAGCAACTTCTGCTTTTAACAACAGACACGTTTCATCTAATGCTTGTGACTCTAGCCCTTTCAATGAATAGTTCATGTCCTGGTAGGTTAACTGCTGAGAGGTTTTCTAGATAACCACCACGCACCCAAGCAAAACACACCCACCCTCTCTCTCTTCCATCATTTCCTCAAAATTTTACCAAAAAAGATTAGACATCAGTCTTAGTCTCTACCTGGCTGAAGTTCATGTAGATGTATTCACGGGCCTTCTGGTGTAGCTCAGTGCAACCAATCTGCTCAGCAAAATTGGCGATGCCGATGGCGTTGCTGGGGTCGAGCTGCTGGACGAGAAAATCGCAGCAAGCCTTCACCACGCTGTCTATCTGGTACATGACAGCGCCGTTCATGACGTGAATCACACACTTCTCCCCTACGGAGATGCTGGCTGTGTAGGCAAACTCTATTAGCCGGTCCATAACCTGAACAAGTGAGAGTAAACAAAGACAGGGTTGTCAGTTTGGGTTAAGGCAGAGCAGTGCACAGAAAGGAAAGTTTAACGGGAGAGAAAATGACTCCAGTGCTGTTCGTTTGAGTGGCTACTGTATTCACCTCTGCCTGGAAGGGAGAGAAAGTTTGGCATCTTGTAAGCTAACATGAGGTAATTTCATGTAGGTTTGTGTGTGTATCTGCATGAACTCAGTAAACATCCAGGGTAAGTGGGAGAGGTCAAACTTAGTGCACTCAGCCCAGTTTTACAGTACTTCACACTGCGTAAGCTTCACCTGCACGGTGGGATCTTTATTTTGCGACTAGTGGCAAACACATCTTCACTGAAACATCACATGTTGGACCTTAAAGGAAGAATTTAATTCACTGATATGATATCTTAGAGATCAGTGTTATGTATTCTTCATATTTCGTTACATAATCTGTTGATCTGTTGTCAGTATATATTCACAAAGAAAATGGAGACGGCCGTCAAAACAATTTGAAACCACAATTGCACTATAAACCACCCTGATAAAGCTTTTGAAATAATTTCCCATGAAACACACTTCTGATACTGCCATTGCAAGAGGCTGAAACCTGCTTTAGTCTACTAGAACAGTAGTTCTATATTTCTATTTAGGACTTCCTATTTAGTTCTGGAAAGCAATGTGATAGATATCCTCTTGTCAAAAATAAATATTTTATTGTCTGATTGTTTTATGAGCATTATTCTGAGATCTCATAATAAAATTCAGAATTTATTAGAGTTAAACTGTTACTTAACAAATCTTAACAAGTATAACTTCAGTCAGCTTTGCTGTTGAATCATGTTTTATGCTCTGTGGACAGAGTGGAATCTCAGAAAACGGACTCACTCTGGGATGGATCCCCTCGATGGGCACCAGCTCCATACCACACTCCTTCAGGCCGTTGGTGAACATGGCCCTGAAGACCGGTGACGAGGAGGCCAGCACCACCTTATGAGCAACAAAGTCCACTGCCTCCAGGTCTTTATAGCGCACCCGCAGAGTGACGTCGCACAGCTGACGCTCCAGTCGCAGCTCGTTCATGATGGCGAAGGCGGCGGCTGTGTGGCTCTCTAGCGTGTAGCTGAAGACGCGGTGGCCATTGCGCGTGGATGGAGTCACCAGCGCTTTGCATTCTGTCAGGCACTCTGTCATTTCCTACTGTTCTCCTCCTCCTTTCTCTCTATCTCAAGAACAGTGGGCAGTGATATGGGGCATCCTTGTACCAGGCGCAGACATTGGTAAAATAAAAGAAGAGTTTGAACTGAACCTTTGCAGCACAAAGCTCCGGGCTCCCCTGGGTTTTTGTTTGGAAGAGTTCACTTTAAAGTGTGATTTATGTGGACATGAGGATTCCCTTTGTGTGTTCAGTACTTGAGTCCAGCCATACTGCTCATTATGTCATTACTACAGACTTCTTCTTCTGTGTGAGCTGCTAGTCACGGCTTGCCACACTTTCACATGTTGCAGGTCAGACATGACCAAAATGTCTTGTGTTCAGGATTCCTTTGGCTTTGTCTGAGTTAACTTTGCAAAGTAAGAGACCAACAGTACAAACTGAACAGGACACAAAGGAATCTGTTTATGTTGTCAACAGAAGCATTCACGATCTACAGAAGCCTGAAAACGTCTCTTGTCTAGGGGACTGTCTTTCTTCCTACACAAATTAACCTAAATGCTTGCCAGATTTACCAGCAGGGCAGGTCAGTCTTTAATATTGATTATTCTAGAGCGAAGAAGAATAAGTATAATTTACTGCTTCATTTTAATGAGGTAATAATTAAAGCTGCTTTCAGAGAGCTACGCTTGTGCTGAGAGCTGCAGATATCATAAAAGAGGCAGTAGAATGCTCGTCAACTCAGAAAAGAAAAAAAAAAACAGGGTCGAGGGCCAAAAGTGTCATAAGTGTAACTTGGAGCCCTTTGGGTGGGGGGTAGGGGCAGGGGTGGTGGTTCAGTGGCTTTCTCCGAAGACTCCTTCCTCGAGGTTGCCCAGCTAAGGAATTTGTTTGGACTGTTGTGTTGACTAGAAACCCGATGGCTCAGCTGACAGCTGGGAAACAACAAGAGGGAGAGCAAGACAGTGAGCACATATGTATATACAGTGGTCACATACTTCGCTGAAGCTACTGAAACAATTTAAAACACAGTCTATGAATCCCGCTGTCTGCTACCGTCTTATGTAAGAAGTGGCTGAGAACCAGAATCACCACCATCTATCAACTTACCCAGCAAAATGTTATCTATGCACAGAGACGTTGTGTTCTCTCTGTCGTCATACCTTTCACACCCAGGATGGACTCTTCCTGGTTGGGTTCAGAGGGGTCAGGACTTCCTCGTTTCATTAAGAGTGTGCTACTTTTACACACCATACGTTATTTAATAAAAGAAATGTTTCATCTTTAGTTAAAGGTGTCTCTGATGAGTGGATTTAACCTCTCTTTCCCCAATATGTGAAAAAGGCTGAGTTTGTACGAACTTCACTGCAAGAGTCTCAATGTTAGTGAAAGTGGACAAACAAGAAACACATGAATGCAAAGGAGTGTGTGAAGCTCTGCAAGGGAGTAATGTTCTTTTGGAGGATGATGGAGTGACTTAAATTAAGCTTGAGTTTAGCTGAGCAGCATGACTGAGTGTTTTTTACTCTGTCCTGTGACTAGCGCAGCTGAGGCTTGCAACAGAGGGGACGGCTGTTTGCAAATGACAACAAATGATCCAAGCTTACAGATTCCTCTGGACAACAGAGCGAACACGCGTACACAAGCATGTAACATTTTAAACACTAATTAGACCCCCCCCCCCCCCCCCAAAAAAAACAAAACAAAACAAAAAAAAAAATGTTCAATCAGAATAAAGGACAACTTTTATCATTGAGAAATATCAAGAAATCCACTGTAGACTCCTGCTAAAACAAGCAGGACATCAGCTCCGCAGACTGATTTGGAAATGAATATTTCTCTAGGGAAAATACAAGCTCTGGTCTTCACTTGCTCTGTTGCACATGATTAAAATGACCCAGAGGGTGGCTGCAGCAAATAAAGCCTCTCTCCTCTCTGTCAATTTAACTTCTTCTTTCTAGAAGATGAACTCTGCCTGTAAAAATGACAGTCTAGTACAAGGAGCAGTCAGCAGTCACTGATTCTCTGTCTAGTGTTCTCTGATCAGGAAGAGTCAGAGTTACTCAGCAACAATGTGAGTGTTCAGAGTTATATAACAAAGCATCCATAAATTGCGCGCACACACGCGCGCGCGCACACACACACACACACACACACAGTCTAAGACACAAAGACACACCATTATCTGAGGTGGTGATAGTAGGACACAGTGCACAGACAAGGTTAAAGGCCTTGCTGCTTCCAATTCTGCAACTAGGTTATTGTGTCCTGCTCTTTAACCAGATGAATCAAAATAAATATTCATTATGTCTGGCTATTTTCATTTCATCAACACATGGCTACATGTCAGTGGCCATTATGGTGCTCATCATGAGGGCAGTCAGCCAGAAGTTAATCGCACTGTAACATGAAACATACTGCGATTCCGATTTACTGCTGTGTTTTTCTCCCTCCAGGCTTCTGGGTAAAATAGTTTCACTGGAGAAGGTGTTGCTTAACTCACTTGCTCTCTGAGGCAGACAGAAACTGCTCACTGACAAAGGGGCTCCCTGAGTCTACATTAGAATCTGCTCTAAAATAATTTGGACAAATTTATATAAATACATACAGTATTTTTGAAAAACTGATTGTTTTTAGATATAAGAGCAGGTCTAGTTTTGGTCCAAACTATGGCAATGCATAAGATATTTGCAGTTGAAGACAACATGTTGCATTATTGTGACTTCAACTCTTACGTGATATTGCTGCGGATTTTTTTCCTTTTCTCAGTCAATGTTAGAGCAAAACAAAATCTCACCATTTATTGAGGAACTAATCAGCAGATTCTGGGAATAATTACCAGATAAAGCTTCAAACAGTTTACAAATTTAGATGTAATGAGTTAGAGGTAACATCAGTACTTAAAACTAAAAGAATCTTCATACAATCTCTCAGTCTCGAAGGACAACAGATTCATCCATGCTACACTACACTGGGACTTTCAGCAACACCTTCAAGGACCCCTGTAGATTCCTGCTGCATCCCGGTTTGAAACAACAGCTCAGGCCTGCAGTCCTTGGATGCCACCCAGCAGGGATTGCACAATACGTAGAGTGACTCACACAACGAAAAGTTGAACAGTTAAATAAGAGTCACAAACAAATCGGACTGTTCACCGTGCTCCACGAGCAATCCGGCAACGAGCTTTCCTCGGTGACTCGTCCTGAACTCTTCACCGAGCAAACAGTGGACCTGACTGTACCAAAACATGACCCAGAAGTGAAGCCAGCCCTTACATAAACCCAGATGGACTTCCGCGCCATCTCCCCAAACATTTACAACTTTGACAGAGAGCACTGTTTTCCCTCCGGTCCAGTCACTAACTGGGGATCATTTCTGCGCGTGTTTTGGTCAAAAATATCCCCGGCAGACAAAAATAAAGCGAAACATAGGTGAAACCTAACCGATACAAACACCCGATTGCTTTGAGATGAAATGAACCCAATGTTATCCGCCACGGACAGCCGAATACACCGCGAATAACAAGTTAAATGTTTCGGAAATAGAGCTGACAGCAAAATAGGCTCCTAATAATAGACAGTAGCGTAACGGCTGTGAGCCGACCCGAGCACAGAGATGCTAACAAAGCGCTATCGTAACATATTCCTACAGCTAGCCACCTTCTCTCGCTCACGTATGCCCACATTACAGTTTGTATTAATCATTGTTAATAGCGTAAATCTGAAATTAAAGAAACTCACATAGACTAGATCAATTCCTCCATCGCTGTTTGCCGAGCTGTGCGCCACATACGAGGGGGGGGGGTGGGCTGTAACTCACCGTGACTAAGCATTGTACCGGCCTCCTCTCGCCTTCAAAATAAGAGTCTGTGTTCGCAGCGCGGGGCCCGCCTCCATTAACAATACACAGCGGTGAAGCGCGCCCCGAGGTGCCGTGCTCTTACTGAGAAAGGGTTCCCGGAGTGAAGGAAAAGCGAGGCCAGTTGTTGGCGAGGTGCCAAAAACTGTAGCTTTAACGTCAATCAAATCTGTCACAAATAATACAGATACCACCACCTGCACCATAAACTTTTAGTCTCATGTATCCACTGCGCTTTGTCACAGTCATATTCTGTTGCGGTTAGTCAAAGAGAATATCTGTCAGTGTCAGCAGGCTACAAGAGGAAAATGCGTAAATCAAATTCAGTAACATTAAGCAGCGTGACTAGATTTTGAAATTCCAACAGGAAATTGCTTAAATGCTACTGTTAAATGATTTCAAACATAATAATGCTCTGTAGTCATGGCTCTGATTACCTTCTCTTTTGTATTTGTTATAAACAAGGTGAGTAACAAAGATTCAAGTTTGTCAGTTGCTCCTCGGGTGCATGGCAGCTTGAGGCAGCTTGAGTCCACTCCAGGCAGGTGCTGAGACACCATCAAGTTTCTCACCCTCTCAGAAAATACGTAACTCAGGTCACTACAGTCTACAGCATACTGCCACAAGGTGGCACCATATACTAACTGTGACGCTGCATGCGCAAAGACCCACTTAAAGTGGCTCAACATACATAACATGCTGTCAAATTAGTTTTAGTTATGTTGGAGGTGTGCTGCCAGTTATTATATAGCAGAAAAATATTTGAGCCTCAAAGCTGGAGTTGACAGCTGATTAAAACAAATATTTTCATGCTGAGATTACATCTGTGCTCCGTCTGGCTCACTGAGATGGATGATTAAGCACCAACAGTCATGCAAAACCTATGATATGATATGATATGACAACGTTGAAACACGAATGAGCCTTCAGCAGTAATTCCCTAACTGAGCAATGACTTTGCCCCTCAGAATGTGTGCAGGTCCAGCTAGAGGAATTAGGTAAGGTTAACCTTGGGCCACCAAATGCACACTCACTCAAATGTTGTGCATCACGTCTGTCTGCTCCTCATGAATCTGATACACATGTTGTTACTGTAATATTTCCCAAATCTCTGCTGGAGCAAGGACCAGTACATTTGTAATACTAACCTTAGTGGTCATGACACATGAATTGTTCTACCTGTCCTGTTTGTTATATGATTTTAGCCACAGGAAGGAAGCTTAGTGCCAGGAAAGATTCCCTGACTTGTTGACCTCTGTCAGCAGGCACAGTGCTGGTGGATACAGCCGCCATCTGGAGGAACACCTGTAAACATACATATCATATCAAGGGTATCCTAGTGTCATGTAGTACTTTTTATTGTAGATAACTATGTCTCCAGGTCACTGAGGGTTAAATCAAAAGTGAAACAACTACATGATTTGTCCAGACATCTGTTAAACTGTCACAAGACTCAATGTGTTGCTTAGAATTGTTTTCTGCATCATTTTATCTGAGAAGTGTGAAAAGTTAGCATATGTTGCCAAATATTTAAATGCACATATGTTATTTGCACAAGCTAAAAATACTTGTCTGGTCATCTTGTGTTTTCAGCCTGCAGCGTTTGCAGTATTAACAATATTTTAGGACTGACAGAGACCCAACAAACAGTGGCAATGCTCCCGCACTTGTGGTTGCAAAATAAAAAATCAGATCAAGGCTTCATTTCAAAATTCTCAATCATGGAATCTGTGGGATTCCTAATAATCACACTTCAAAGCCTGCATGTATGAGCCAAAATGCCAAAAAAAATCCGCACAGTATTTTTTAACAGCATTAAAGCCAGCTGCATGTGATGTTTCTCTGTTTCTGCTGTGACAGCAAGTGTGGACAGAAGGTCAAAGTGAGCTGATGGCCTATCTTACCCACAGGTTGACAGGATAAGGAAAAAGTAAACTTCAGTTTTGAAATAAAAGATGCATTGTGTGGTGCTGGAGCCATCTCAAGACATGCAGAGTGTATAGAAGAATCCTGTATCTAGGCCAATGTGATTACCAGATGTGAGACAAGGGGGCTGACTTCCTGTGGTGCTTCTTCAAGAGCCTTTCTTCCACTCATACCACCTCTGCACATAAAAGTAAAATATACTCACAGTCTACATAAATTCGCTTTTAAGGGGCACACACAGTGGAAATAAACCAAAAAAACTCACTTCAGAATATTTTAAGAAAACTTTTATTTCTTTTATGAAAAAAATGGTAAAATTTGCTACACTTTTCTCATTACTAAATAGACATAATTTACAATACAGAAGATATGAAAAATGTCTCCAGAAATACAAAAGTTTACAACATGAAAGACACACTGCCTCATTATCAATTAAGATCCAGAAAGACTGCGCCAAAAAAACATCCGCATAAAAAAACTGGTGTCCTACTCATTTTATAATAAGAAAAATGCAGTACCTTAGACTATAACAAGAAATATTCTGTTAACATGACTGATAGTAAGGGGAAGCAGTAGAATAATTACACAGATTCCACATGATTTAGCTTAGATTTAGTTCAGGCATAGTCTTGTCCTCAAAAATTGGTTGATGATTTGTTGCACCCACAACTCTATTTGCATGTTGGAATTTGATGTAATAATTTATGCAGCTTATACTTACAAGTGATGCAATCGCACCTGATTTGTTTTCAGAGACAAACTGTCAGCATTTCATGATGGAAAGAAAGCCTCTTTTTGTTATACATTTGTCTGCTTTTCTTTATCGTCATGACAGTTTTCCTGCAGATAACAGACTGACATTTAAGAAAAAAATCTGACACCAAAGCCCACTACTTTCCACCCGCATCAGACAGGTTAAACATCTGTCATTTCAAAACAGAGGAGGGTTTTACTGTTATGCTTCCCTCCCACAGCAATGCCACAGCATTCTTCACTGAGCTATGTTCATAAGAGCAGTTAACACTGAGTTGCACCTCTGTCTTTCCTGCTATCTTTCAGCCTCCCTGTAACTCTCCTTGCATCACGTACACAGAGATGTGTACCGGCATTCTGCACTATTTTATCTCAAAAAAATCAAGCACACCATGGGAAGTTCGAGCCAGCGAAATCCAGGTGTCTTGAGATGCACAGATTGCTGCATGTATTAGAACTGTTCTTGGCTGTGTCTAAGGCACTTCAATGAGAATTTGCAAAAAGGGAAAAATCCAACCAAGCTCGCTAACCTTAACCTACTTACATTTTTTCAGTCACAAGAGTCTTAGGGTTTACAGAATTCCCCTTTCCTGACTTCAATACAAAATACAGAACCACAGGAGTATTGAATTCAGGGCTGCTCCATTCATTCCCTATGATATTTCAGTGCAAATTAGTGAAGGAAACTCATCACTAACACATACTCATAAAAAAGTCTGTTTGTTTGTTCACATTCGAGCAGCATCCTTACTGTATTTTATCTTGTTTCCATCTCACAATGAAATTCTCTCATGTGGTTGTAATGCTGTAACTGCACGGTGAGACATTTCTCTAAATTTGACTCTGATGTGCCTCCATAATATGTTATGCACGATGTGATTATACTCCAAGTGTGAGAATACCACAACCGCTTCATCTCTACAGAAGATGTGCTGCATGTCCTCTGTTCAGTGGGAAACCCATCCATACCCTTATGGACTTATTGAGTTACTACTAGTCCTTATGGTTTAAAGAGTTTGGGGTAAAGGGCCTTGATGGGAGATGGGGTGGTGATAATGTTCCCAGAGGAAATGGTGGTCTCCGGTCCCCCCTCTAGCTTCTGGGATGCAACCTCAGTTTTACTGAAACTGCATTCAAGGAATGGCATTCCAATCTTCTTTACCTGGCCATCTCTAGTCATGAGACATGGCCGACAGAGGAGCCTCAGAATAGCTCTCCTCATGTCTTTACTGGTCAGAGTGTAAATGATGGGGTTGAGGAGTGAGTTGACCATGGCTACTCCCAGGAAGTAATCAGCCTTGTAGAGCAGGCGACAACTGCGGGTGGGGCAGAAAAAATCCAGTAGGAGGAGGAGGAAGAGAGGCAGCCAACAGGCGATGAAGACACCTAGAACAATTGTGACTGTCTTGAGGAGGGCGATGTACTTCTGTGACTTCCTTGCTAAGCCCTTCCTCATGCTGCCGGACAGGCCTAGCCGCTGGCGCTGCGTGTTGGTGCGGACAATGCGAAAAACTCTTGCGTAAAGCACCACAATGGCCAAGAGCACTGCACTGAATACAGACACGCAGAAGAGGATGTAGCTCTTGGCATAAAGTGGGAGGACTGTTGAACATTGGTCCAGTCTGTGGATGCAGTTCCATCCCAAAATTGGGAGGACCCCCAAAAACCCAGCTAGTGCCCAGCTTGCACCAATCAGCGCCAACATCCGTCCCCGCTTTGCCCCATGGTAAGGTCTCATAGTCACCATAGTAACATGCCGTTCAATTGCAATGGCCAGCAAACTAATTACAGAAGCAGCCAGAGTGATGAAGACCCCTCCCTCCCTGAGGAACCATAGCAATGGTGTCAGTTTCAGAGTGTTAGGTCCAGACATGATGATGTTGGCCATATATGTAATCCCAGCCAGCAGATCAGATAGAGTCAGATTTCCCAGCAGGTAGTACATGGGCAGGTGGAACTTCTTGTTCCTCCAAATGGCAATGAGAACCACAGCATTCTCCAGGACGATGAGGAGACACACCACCAGGAATGCAATGCCCTCAGGTTTGAGCCCTTCACGGTAGCGGTCTTTCTGCAGCTTGTCAGTGTAGTTGTAATGTTCCACAAGGACAGAGTTGTCCTGGTACTCCCAGAAGAACTGCAAGTAGCTATGAGAAGAGGAAGTAGGGGAGGTGGGGATGATGGGTACGAAGGGCAGAGTCCCTGCATGAGCAGAACTTGAAGCCTCCATGCTTTATGTTGCTTATCTTGTCTTCTGCCTGCAGCTGGTGGCTATAAAGTCATTTTTGTTGACATGCTTTTGGCAGTAGGAGCTGTAAAGAATTTGTCCAAGCAAAAGATACAAAAAGACAGGTCCGAGCTCCTGTAATAAATTGAGTGATTGAAGTCAATAGAGTATAGTCCACCAGAATCCCTAGATGTTTTCTTTTTCTCCAGAGGACGGTGCTCTTGAGCTCTGTTTGTCCTGGTTAGAGGGTCCAAATGCTGCAGTGAGAAAAGAAGAAAATCATGAAAAATTATACAAAAAAGGACGTAGAACCAGTTATAGTGAAAGGGCAATAATCCTTAACATAGAAAAACCACAGTCCTAAAGTAATTAAATGAATGTTGCATGCATTTTGAAAGAGTTCAACTTATGTCATGCTGACATTTAAGACCCACAGCCACAAGGAATGTAATGAGTCAATGAATCATGAGTTTACCAAAAAGCAAAGCGTTGGCTGGTGGTGAGAACACTAAAACGTCAAATGTCTTGCCAGATAAACTGAATGCATACTACTGACATCTGACCTGCTGACCACAATGTCAAACTTGAACTACAGCTGTGAACTTAAGACTGAGTGTTTATTGCAGAATGTGATCCTAAAAGCCAAAAGGACAGAGTAATCATTTTAATGTCAAACAAACATTTAGTCTTTCCAGTTGTGTTTAAGGTGTGTGTCAGTCATCATAGGGTTTGTCATTACATCATGTGCACTTAATTTGACACACATGCAGCTGCATTTCACAGTATGGTAACAGTATAAGGTGAATCTGAACTGTCTAACACATGGAAATACACTTAAAAAGTACGTCCAGAGTTTTTGGCCTATAATGAAAAATAGATTAAAGGATGTGATTTACTTATTTTAGCTCACACTTTTAATGGTGAAAACCATCAGGAGTGATTAGGGTTGCATTCTCTGCAATCTCTGTCGCGTGAGGGAATGTTTGTCTAGCTTCATGAGTCATATGTTAGCATTTATCAAATGTTCTAGAGACTTTAACCCATTCAACATGTTGCCAAGAATTTGGGGGATGAATATAACTTATCCATGTTGGCACAAACAGCTGTGTGTTGGGTCCCTCAATAGCGCAGGTTCAATGAATCGACGCAACAGATAAAAATATGGATGGCGATCATGAATGAATACCAGAATCTTTAGCCCCATACCATATCAGTCTATTTTTACCCTCTGGTGTAAATTATATACGATAAAATATGATTGAGATAATTTTTCTTAACAATTTTTTTGACTCACAAGTAATTAAAAAAATCCCAGATGGCTGTGGTAATTTTTGTGAGTTTTGAAACATATATTGCATGCTCGTATGATCCAATCACCTATAAAATTTTATAAGCAGTCTTTCCTCTTCTCAGGAGTAAATTTTGTCATAAAACAATAGATTAATTTCAACATGGTAAAATGTCTATACTAGCTGAAACTCTTAAGGTATTGACTTTGTTTTCTCCTGACACTTCCTTCTGCATTTGTGACCACATGAAAATGATGTCACATTAATTTTAGTAATAACGCCATCTATCATATACAAACTGCAATCACAAAAAACAAACAAAAAAATTACCTTGTAATTGTTGCAGTGTTGCTTTTACCCTGCACTTCATCTGCTTTTCAGTGAGGAGAATCCAAACAAGCGCACCAAGTGACTCACAGTCAAACTGTCAGGGCAGAGGGAGTGAAGGAAGACCTTAGTTGAAACATGCAACAGCTAAAAAAAAGGGGGCTGGTCTTAACATAAACTCTCTCTCAGGCCCTCTCTCTCTCTCTCCCCCTCTTTCCTCGCCTCTCTCTCTGTCTCTCTCTCACACATTTACACAGACGTGTGTGCATTTTGCTTTCTGCAAATTTAAAGTTCTTTTATTCTCTCCTTGATGACTGACTAACGAAGCTGTGCAATCATTACATTAGCAACTCACTGATGCTCAGTTTACACTGTTGTAGTTAGGAGATTTCTTTATGTTTCAAAGTTCAAAGAATGTCATCAATCAGTAGCCTAATGGGGATGTCTGATATGACCTGAATCCTCCTGATATCATCATCCTCCTCTTTCTTTGTGTAGAGATAACATGATGACAACAAGTGAAAGTTGCTAAAGTTTGCTTACTTCTGAAGTTTGTCCTCATAAGTAGTGTATGTGTGACACCTACTTCCTATAATGCACCAAAATGTTTTTATTGTCATAAATTTGGGGATCATTTATTAGACAGCAAAAACTGGAAAGTGTACTGACAACAAGGAAGTTACTTTTCAGGTGTTCCTGTCCTCTTACTTTCCTAAGAAATAAAGGAGTAGTCGTTACCATTTTGCTGGAACAAACAGTTTTAACGATTCCCCAAACTCCATGAGCCAAATAAAATGTAGATGCTAACTTTTTTTCCTTCGAATTTAGATTTATTACCCCAGTGATTAACAAACCCAAAACCCCTACTTAAACAGTCAAGGAAGTAAAGTGATTCACATGGTCTGTGTAGTAACAATGGTATCCCAATTCCCAGAGACTGTCAGTGAGATTGCAGCATGCTTTGACACGCTTCAGCAGCTCACCTGTGAAGCCTCCCCCTGCAGGGCCTGCAGAAGGTTTATCAGAACAAAACAAAGCAGGAGAGAGGTGAGGTGGTTGTTGTATAAGCCTCAAATAAAACTTTTATTTGTTTGTTGTATATTTCAAAGCCAATGCTTGGCCAGTGTGTGCAGCGTGTTGTCCTCATTGTGCATGCTGGAACTAGTTGTTGTCCCCTGAACACATTTACTGTACTGGTACTCACCACTTTTTTAGTTTTTCATGTACTATGACTTTTTTTTGTGTCCCGACACTTTTCGCTGAGTAGCAGGTGCTCTTTTCTGCCCTCTCCATATCAGGTTCCTATGGGCGGTGATACTAAAGCTTATAATGGCTGCAGATAAAATCCAGAGGGGATTATGTGATCCGCACCTTCTCTCCTGTTTGCTTTGCTCCTTCAGTGGCAGTGTCTTGTACGACACTAAAAGTAGAGAGAAGAGAAAGCATCTAGTGATATCACAGAGAATAAGAGGATCACTAAAGCTAGTTTAAGTTATTGTTTACTGTAATATTTGAATTGGTCCCCCAGGTTAAATAAATATATATATCTCCCCTTTATTTTTTAATAGCAATTCAAACAGTTATACTGAAATGATTATGATTGCCTGACACCAGCTGATACACACTGCCTTTTGTTTTCCACTTCAAGCACTCACCCACAGTGTTTTGTCAGTTGGAAATCCTACTCTTTATCCGGCTACATAACACTACAGTGTTTAACTATTCAAACAGACGTTTCCTTCAGCTAAACCTGTTTGTGTAGGTTTACTTGATTTAGCTGAAGAGTTCTTTGGCTCCTTTGTGTATGTCTGCGTCTGACAGTGGGTAAAAATACACAGACATCTTTCTTTTTTTCTCATTTTCTTTTCCTATATGGTCTTAATCTAAATTTTTGAGTTCTTGTCTGACAGGGTCAAGTGCTCCAGATAAAGTCACTGAAGTGTGGCTTGACACACTGACACACATCAGTGAATCAACAGATCAGACAGTCACAGCACCTTGAACTAACTTATTGTAAATGTGTCCTGGTAACAGTCCAAGCCGATGGCTTAAATAAAAACATGAACGTTTCCCAACACAAAGGACAACTACTGCCTATAATGTGCTGCTTGGAAATGAAAAGGTTGATGTGATATTTACTGTTACTGCATCCAGAAAATATTGTTACATGCATCAATACCGTGCAGTAGCTTTTTAATATATGCATGTATAAACATACACGTGTTTCTGTGAAGCTGGTAAAGGACTTAAAGTTCTCTAATGGCTCTTTGTGTCTGTGATGGTTTTGAATGAATGTGTATGTGCTGTATCAATGTTTCATGTTTCACCCACACTCGCTGCTGACTGTCTGCAGGAGGGGATCCCAGTCAGGAGATCATTAAAGAGTAATATCCTGCTGGGGTGAATACAGAAGCTTCATATCAAAGCCTCAGAGGGAAACAGTGGTCTGACACTGAGGATGAGTGCTCTAACAGACAGACAGGACTCTGCACAGGAAGGACAAGCTGTCTTCTTTCATCTCTCCCTCTTGTGTGTTACATAGTCTAGTCTGAGTCTGTTTTCCTGTTTACTGTGTCGTCTCTCTCTCTTTAACGCACATTTCCTGATGTCTATTTTTATGCTCCTCTTTTTCAATACCAACACTGGAGACACACTCCACGTGGATTTCCCTCTCTCTCATTCTTCATGTATGATTCTTGACACACACATGTAAACTGCTGTGATGCTGACTGCCATTCAGCTGAGCTAGCTCTTCTTGGGTGTGGAGGTAATGTTGACCTTGATGAACCAGTTATGTGACCAGCAGGACCTGTTTGAGGTGCGTGAGGGGTTTATTTTTGTGGTCGACCCACAGCTGATTGGATTGTATCAGGGAATCATGTTATGATGGCTTCTCTAAGCTGGCAGCGCCATCAGCTACATGTCTCAGCTGCAGTGCTAATATTTTTACAGCCTTGATATTTCTCAGTTTGTGTAGAGGGACTGAAACCCAGGACCACCTACAGTTTGAGAGTTGGAAATGTTACTCTCATGGCATCATGATATTGTTTTCACTTCATGAAGGTGAATTTTGGCCAACGCATGAACCTGACCCACACTTCCTCACAGCGCAATAACTTTAAAATATCCCAGACGTTATATCAAAGCTTCAGCTTTTGCCTGTCAGACATTTGTGAGGGTTGAGGTTTTGATTAACTAAGAGGCAAAGATATGAATGTGGCATATTAGGCCTTAAAACAATCTCAAAATGGTTTTTGTCTGCCAAGTTCTTCAAGTCCTACTCATCATCAACTAAACACTTCAAGCTTGGGCCTTTCTAAGGCTATCGCACCACTGCCCTTTCTGCAGTCTATCACCACTCAGGCCTTATCCACTGATAAGTCTTCAAAATCAGACTGGCCAGACCAGCTCTGTGATGATAAGAAAACATTCCTCACTGCTTGCAACTGTATCTCTTTTATCCCTTTATTCACAGCAGCACAGATTGTCCCTCCTCTAACTTCATCTTGGCCTCTCGAAATTTCCATATAGCGTCACTGAAGTGTGATGTTTACTTTCCAGGATCCGATCATTCGATGGGCTTTAAGGGGTTGCGTTGCATGACCTAAGACAGCCCGGCCCACTCATCAGTGTGTTGTTTGTTTGGATTTTCCAGCCAACTTGCCGTGGTTTGGGGGCCACTCATGGGCGATTTATGAGGATCTGTGCTCTTTTGAAGTGCTTGCAGGGCACAGTGGCTTCAGAAGAAGGGATGACTTAAGAAATGAGTTCAGAGGACAAGTTGGAGGGGCTGGGTGGGTGGTGGAGGGGTTGTGGGAAAGAAGTCCAGGCGATCTGGTCTTCTTCTGACAACAGCTGAACGGTTGCTGGGAGCTGCAACAAGGAGCAATGACTCACCACAATTAAGCTCCTTTCTCGCAGGAAATGACCCCCCATTGCTCCAATTACAGTGATAACAGCAGATAACACCTTGGACAAAGAAGCACCAATGATCTCTGCATGTGTGTACTCATGCATGAAAGCAAGTATGCCTATGCATGTTCTGTATTTACATCTGTTTTCTGTGTGTTTTTCCACAACATGCAGACAGCAGACATCTGAACCCGCCTGCAGTCTTCATCCAGACTTTTCCATCTTGTACCGGCGGGGTGGTTCAGGTCACTGAGGACTTTATTGGTGATCCGGTCTATTTCTCTTGGCCTTGCTGTTTCTCCGTGTTGAAGCTTTGTTGGGTGAGTGTGGCTGCAGTCTGGATGTGTTCACTCCAGCACTGGCAGACTTCATGCCTAATGAGATCCAGATTTGAGGACTTTCTTTTTAGGACTTTAGTTTAGAGTGTGAGAGTGACACCCCTCTCGACTCCACAGGGCTGTAATGGTCTCCCTTGACCCTCAGGATGAGGTGTTCATTCTTGCAATGCCAGTTATCAGACAATGCCAATCGAGGCTCGGTCCCTGAGGGTGTTTGGGTGTGTGTCTCAGTGTTTGTCAGTTAGAGCCTTTGCATACGCTCACACTTTCACACGTGTGTACACACACTCTCTCCATATGAAAGGATAATAACTGACTTTGATGTCTCTGCTCACCCAAAATCTTTAACTTCATCAATACATGTTGAATCTTCCTCCCAGAAATGAATTTAATCCTTAGATAAAAATATTTTTCCCCAGTTAAAATATAGAGAGGAGTCATGATGAACTAGCATTTTTTATGGGTTGTACATTTTACCAATTTTCCATTCAATGAATATGAAAATGTTTTGAAAATGTTTTGAAATGAATCAAGCTGTGTCTTAAAATTAAATTATTAGTATCTAGTATCTAATTTCTAAAACGTGCACTATAGAACCCATTAGTGTCTTTCAGATGGTTGTTTGCGTTTACGATATAAAACATTTTTTGGCTCAGTCTTGTTGTTTTTGTCAGTTTCCTCACCAGCTGTTTTCAGTGAAAATGCTCTTGTTCAGCAGCAGCAGACAGCAGACCAAGCCAGCGACTAGCTGGTGAACACAGTAAACATGGTGGTGGTGGAGAGAAGAACAAAGCAAAAAAGAATGAACGTCAGGCTTACATCAGGTATAAAATAAACTTAAACTTATGATATGATACTGCTCTCACCATATTATATAATAATTGTAGTGGTATAATCTTCTAGACATACTTGCCCAAACACACTCATTAACATCTTTGCACATGAACACACACGAATTCTGCCCTCATGGACCTCTCCATGGACATGATGGTAATCAGAGGAGATGGGCGGACAAAGACATTACAACCACACGGCAGCCATACAGATCCCTGTGGGACGCTCACTCTGGGATTCTGTTGCTTGAGCGATTCCTGCTCTGTTTCTTTTTGGCCTCTTGAAATTCCATCTTGCTCTCTGTTCTCGAAGAAAAAAAGAGAGCCGGAGAAGCAGAAACCAGTAAGAATGTAAATGAATGCCAGATCTCCAAGTTTTGGCCCCTTTCTGCAACGAATAATTAGTAAAAAAAAAAAACACGCGCAGCCAAGACGCTGATAAGGTGAGATTGAGGAGAAGGGCATGAGACAAGCTCGGGCCTGAAACCTTTTTTCTACTTTCCTTTCTGTTTCTTAGTCTTTTTAGTCTTCCCTCTCTATTTCCATGTTCGACCTCTGCTCACTTTCTTTCTCAACAGCTGCCTTATGTCTCGAGTCAGAAGGTGTTTTATAAAGAAAAAGACTTGGGTGCAATGGGCAGAATACCAACTCAGTCAACCAGATGGCAGGGTTAGCGTGACTGGAAGTGATTTGGCTCCCCCCTTTTTATTTCTTACAGTGTTTATTCTTAAAGAGCATACCACTCAAGAAATTGCTGACCTCAGCTGAACAATTAGCCCCTCAAACCAAACCAAGTGACGGCATTAATGGTTCAAAGGAAATTTCCTTTTAGTGGTTCATTCAGTTCAATGTTGTCATGAATGTAAAAGAGCCAGTTTGGGGAAGGTGAACTGATGCCAGTTGAAGCAAAAGACAATTATTTAAGAGAGTAGTGTGGCTTTTTTGAAGAAATATGACTATACGTTTGGAACAAGAGCCATGGAATGATTAGCTTTGCTTAGCATCAAGACTGGTGTGCCACTCCTTCCATAAACATGACTTGTATTTTTTACATTTGCCTACAGGTTAGATTAGGTTCTGGACAAAGCCAGGCAAATCATTTCCACTTTTCTTAGCCTATGCTAAGCTAGGGCAATTGTATCCAAGCTACTTCTTTGTAAATACACACACAAGAGTTGTATTCATCTTTTCATCTCAACTTTCAGCAAAGAAGTGAATGTTTCTCAAAATGTCAAACTGTTGCTTTAAAAAGCAAAAAACAGTTAAAAATGTTATTTTGGAGTGAAAATATATTTTGGCCCTTTTAAATGGGAAGGAAAGCATGCTGCTCATTTGGATTTGTGTTTGAGTCCTTGCTCAGTCCTGTTAACACAATCCTGTTCCTGTTTAAATTTCTCATTCAGAATACTCTTAATACTTCTTCATATGGGCTTTTAAATGATAAATGCCTCTGTGTAAAGCTACATGTATGATGCCTGATAGCCTACTTTGTCTTTCAGTAAGCCCATTAGTGGAAGTCAACGCTGTGATGTCATTCAACCTCTGCAACCAATTACGTGCGGTTCAGAGAAATTCAAATGCAGAAACTTAATGTCTTCCTTGGTTTCTGAGCCTCCACGTCTATGTGTCAGTCATCTGTCTCTTTACCCTCCAACCCTTACCTCCCCCACATCACCACCACCACTACCACCTCCCCTCCACCAGAAACCACATTTCCAAGCTGCTTGTTCCATTGCAAGCAATTAGATGTCAGGTCACAAGCACACCAGCAGCTGGGTCCCGTTTCAGAGTGCTGTGCTGGAGTTTAGAGCAGGTTTCAGTAAATGGGGTATCATGAGCACATCAGCAGACTGTACTCAGACACAAACCAGCTGGCCCAGTTCAGTTAATTTGCTCCTCAGCGAAAACTAAAAGAAAAAACGAAAGGAATTTTAATTTTATTTGAAAAGTCTTCTAAATGTGAACTGCAGGGTTTCCACCTCCACCTTGAGCAATTGCAGCAGCAGAGTAATCACATCGACCCACATACTTACGTGTATAGACATGTACACACACACACTGGGGAGTGGGGAAAATTCTTCCAAAGCCATGTTTGACTCCTCATTTTTCAGGCAACCCCTCTCTTTGCCCTCACGGTTCAGCAGATCAGAAATAGATCCAGCTGTCAGCCAGGGGGGACAGAAGAAAACTCTAGAGTCACAAAGTTCCCAGTCAAACATCCTCCTGTTGAAAATCAGTCCCTTTCTCATCTTTTCAACTGTGTCCCAGTCACTCTTGACTTCTGATTAAACAGTTTTGATTTAATTGTGAACAAAAGCTGCCAAAAGGATCGAGTTACTTTGCAGTTTATGTCCAGACAAATCCAAATCGTACAGTCATTTCATTTGTCAGCTGTGTGCAGTTGCAATCAAAGTTGTCAAGTCGACTCAGTGGAGGAGTTTCAAATCAAGCAGGGGTCCTGAAGCTCTCTTTCCTTCACCAAATTTCCCCGCACTCGTCAGTCCCCACAAAACTTTTGGCAGGTCTGTTGTAAGCGTTGCTTAAACCCACAGAACTTGTAAATTCTAGTCAAGATGCCAAAGTTTCCAACAGTTTCAAATCAGCCAGGATCAATTACAGGGGAATGTGTGTAAAATGATGCCCATTTTTCCATTTTATATGAGAATATTTCAATCAGCATAATTGTAACACAGCTTCAGTGAAGTGCTAGAACAAGCCGATCCAGTTTGTGTATGTGATACCACCAAACTTTTGGCAAAACAAGTTTCATTATATCTTGAAATTAGTTCAGGGGAATTTTAAGAGAATGGGAATAATACAGTTATTGTTTTGTCGGTACATAGTTGTATGTCAGCACCAGCCAGCACTGTGGGACATTAAGAGATCAGTAGGTCACTGTGAGTTTTAGCTCCATGTCTTCTTTTGGTGTTTTGTTTGGGTGCTTGTCAGGAGGGAGGGTATTTTACTTTTCCTAGTGACTGATAGGCTTTGTTGTTTACGGAAGCACAATTATATGAGCGACTGGGCAGCATACTGGTCCCAAATGAGTTCCTTTGGGCCCCCTAATGGCCATGTTGTAACTGCTGAGGTTTGGTGAGAGGGCAGCTAGTGTCTTTGCTGGCTGCTATAAACCATTTTACTGTTCGCAAACACAGTAGGCCCTGTGCTTGGCCACAGTTTGCAAGTTCTTCCATGTTTAACGTTAGGATTGAGAGGGATTGATGGAGGCAGAGGTGGTTTTGCATGCTGTGGAGAAGCTAGAAAAGGAGCTACAGGCGATGGATTTCACAAGCTTCCTGATGTGCCTCTGACATTCCCACTGGGACTTGTCATGTTGGACCTTTCCCCTTTTCCCCCTCTAAAAGGTAGGATGCCAGGAGCAATTTAGAGGGACAGAAGAGTAGGAGAGAGAAGTGGGAGGACCAGTCACAGAGAAATAAGGAGAAAGTCACTTTTGAAGGAGAGTGGAGGAAAAACATGGACAGAGATATAAAGCGAGCGACAACACCAGCAAAGACAGTGATATACAGATTTAAACATTAGCCAGTTGCTTGTTGCTTTTCTCCTTGCTCATACATTACCCAGCTTTAATGAAAACATGGAAAAGAGCTGTGAGTGTGTTTCTCAGTAAACAGCCAGGAATATGCCAGTGCCTGAAGAGAAATGGCACTCTTCTTTAAAGCTTGTTTAGACTAGAGAGCAAGAGATCCTCTGTAATTCCTCACACTGTCATCTAGTGTCTTTTTTCCCCCTATAACCTAAACCTATCTCCCTCCACAATCATCCTCTCGTCTAGCTTTCACTCCCTATATAGGGCTCAGAGGTGAAACATTTCCTCTTGCACATCTGTGCTTATGTTTGGACAGGAAAACATAAAATCCCTTGCAACTCTGAGGTGGATCAGCTGCGGTGCATCTTTTAGCCTGGTGTTTACGTACCTCCGAAAAGACACACAGTGTACAGAACAGCCACTTACAGAAAGTCCATGGGTTTGGTGTTTGAGTATAAATCAGTTGGTTTGAGTCTGTATTTACACGTTCTGCAGCAGGGTACAATATCTGTGACTGCCAGCTTAGAGGGACATCAAGAGAAGAGGAGGAGGTTGGGAAGTGGATGGAAATGGACTGGGTTGCATCCTCGTGATGAAACACAGTATAACCAGTGTTCAGTGTGCATGTGTGAATTCAGCTGGACATGCTGGAGGGATATTTCACCAGCATGGAGTGTGGGTGTGAGTGGGCAGTGTTGGTGCACTGCAGAGTCCACTTTTCTGCACTTCTGTTTTTACCCCACATCTCGCTCCCACATCTCTGATAGTGACTGTCTCTCTGATAGCGACTGTCTGAAAAGTGTGCGATTATTGCATCTCACCCTGATCCTGATCTTGAGCATGGCAATAAACATTTTTCAGACGCCACATCATAGTTCAAGCATACCTCTGCCTCTCTATCCTGACTTGCTCTATAGCCTTGGACATTGTGGTCCAGAAACTCTTTCTGTCCCTTTGTCAATGTCTTCTGCAGACACAAATGTCACAGGGATTTAGGTGGGCAGCAGGGATAGCAACTGGAAAATATGGCAAAATCTATTCAGAGTCCAGGCATGCAGGAACTGAGGCCTAATGACAGCACATGAAAAGACATACTGTGATAGTTGGATAATTCTGTCAAAATCATTTCAAGAAAGAGGCAAAAAAATGGTTATAGGATGTTATTTTCCCATGATTAGTGCTTCTCCGTCCAGCTCAGTGCAAAATTGTGCTGGTCGGCAATATTTGGATGAGTCCAGTGGAAACAGAATACAGATGGTGACCAAATCTCCCTCTAGGCTATCACCCAGGACAGCTGACAATGTAATGCCCATTTGTGGACAACTCTATATGGGTATCTATGCTACACAGAACAAAACAAGCTAACAGCAACATAGTGACCAAAAGCAATAATCACATTAGTCTGTGCCTGTTCGAATGCTGCAGAAACTGGTTTTAAAATGGCTTCTTAGTCTTTCTAGGCATACATGTCATGCCAGCAGGACATGAAGGAGTGATTAAGTGAACAAAGCAGATTACATCTCCCAGCCATGTTTGTATATTTTTCCAATTGGGACTACTTGTTTATTTTGGTTCTTGTCAAAGCACTCCGTAATTGCAGATGTGATTTTCCAATGGCTCTTAACTGTTTTATATAGATACATACTTAACCACGAGTGACCCTCCAAGTTTCTACAGGAAACTGCTATACCTTTGACCCACTTAGGCGTATGTATGATAGTGTTTAGATATGTTTTTCTGCACATGTGGTTGTAACACTGCCCCATGCTCTCAACCCCCCCCCAAAAAAAACCCCCAAACCAAAACAAAACAAAATATTCTCAGGAAACAAAGCTCAGAAACAGTATCTTTCAACTCTGACCTGTGACTCTTAATGGTCATTCCTGACAGCTTGTTTTCATTCTTTACATTTACCTCATTCCCTCTCAAGTGCCCCACCCAGTCTCGTTAAACCCTCCATGCAAGTCTCAGGTCTCAGCGTCAGCCTTTTTGTTTTTAGATTTGACCGCTTGTTTTCCTCCTCGACCCTCTGCCTGGCCTCTTAAGGGCCGCATTAACATCAATTTGCGCAATTAAACGAGAATGCGTGAAGGGTTAGCACGTTGCTGCTCTCCAGCCAAATTTGTAATCGAGCTAATAGCAGCTGTTCGAGCCGGATCTTATAACGCATTCACATGTTCCATTAGGAGCTGCTCTCACGAGCCAGCGGGGGAGAGACTGGCTCCAGATGTTCTCCAAAGCAGCAAAGAAAGCCTCACAGGATACAAGAGAGGAGATGAGGAGATGTGTTTTCTGTCACAAGAGAAGGAGGAGAATTGTCCCTGCTGATTTTTAAATACCCTAAAAGGAGCTCTATTTTTACCAGCTCTGAACCTACAGGGCTGCGTTTAATCAGACAGTTTTTCTGTGCCAAACCCTCCTGAGTAATCAAGTCCTATGAGCTGTCAAAATGATAACACCTCAGTGATTCTGTTATAATATTTTGGTTCTGGGAAACTGAACACACTGTGGTCGTGATTGTGTCACATTTTGTGGTGGAGGGATGTAAACAGCTCTGGGCAGTGTTTCAGAAACAGAGCTGATCAAGACTCTTCTATCGATGTGATTTCCCTGCTCAAGCCTCATTGTTAAATGGATGCTTGTCTGGGAACCTTTGTGTGTGCTTTTACCTCGCAACCATTTCCAACCATGATTTCACCAAATGTAAAAGTTTGTTTGTGCGATGAGATTGGCCTCTGATTAGCAGTGCGGAAACTACTGTTGCTGATTCTACTGCCCGTAAACTTTGTCCAAACCAGACAGCTGTGTTCTCAAGGGAAAGTTGTTATCGTCACTGCTCTCCGTAGGCTGTTCATGTAGAATCAAGCTCTCAAACTTTTGTCTAATGACTCAGGATTTCTTTTTTCCTACTGTTGTAAAATCCATCTCACTGAATTTGATCCAAGATGGAGATTATTATTCAAGCCCTTCACTTCACATCACTTGACTGTTTATAAGTAATCCAGAAAGCAAATGTAAAGCTTTTGATATGTTTTAGTAAAGGCTCCTAAATTATGCCCATCTTAATATCTTTGCACTAGCTGACCCATTTTTTGCACAGTCAGTCAAATGTTTACGTCAGTGAATTGCTGCAAGATGGAGGTCACTGAAGTCCTCTAACCTGTTGGTTACATCTGCCCCAGGCTCGAAACAAACAGCAATTTATCTTTAAGGTTGTAGTTCACAAATCTTGGAAGTCAGACCTGCTGAACTTAAGTTTTGCGGACTCTGTGGGCACTTTAAAAAGCAGCTTTGGCCTCCCTTTGTTTCACTTGTGTATGTAGTTTGTATACTTATGTCATATTGTTTTAACACAGCCAACTTTCATGCAGGACTAGAGTTTCCAGGGTCCAGTCAAAGACCTGTGACTGACCTTTTATTGACTGTAACCATAATTTTTACCTAACCATAACAAACCTTGACCATATGCATATTTAATCACACAGTAGTTTCCTGGTGCAAATGTTTTGAAATTTTGCAAAATTTGTTCATGAAGCTGATATATTATTGTGAGGCTTATAATAGTGTCTGCCCAAGAAAGTAACAGTACTTGGAAGATGTACCTTATCATTATTAAAGCTACAATATGCTATTTTATCACACTTGAAAATACAATGCAAATATCCTGTGTGCTATATATTATGACTCTATGTATTTTTGTGACTCACAGTCTTCATATCTGTAACATGTCTTTGATGGCTGGTCAGAGGTATTTTGTTTCTTGTGGACAGTTGAAGTAACTGGCCAATGGAAGTCACAACAACAACAACAACAAAGGTGGAGGAGAACAATAACACATTAGACAGACACGTTCTTTTTCTGTATTTCAAATAACCAGCAATGACTGTTTTGCTTCATTTGTGATGGCATTAGTCATGCTGGTTAGCTCAGCCTCAGGGCTGCTGACAGCTCATCAAAATAAGAGACAGGTGGTGAAATAGACATTTCACTAACTGAGAGGGAGACAAGCACCACTGTCAAACACCAGTTGCTTTTAAGGTGAAAAAAGCAGTCATACAAGATCACACAGTGACTGAGCAGATTTTAGCTCATGTTGTAAATCATGTATATTTATGCTTAATGTGTTTTCTTACCTTACACGCAGGCATGTTTGATTTTCATGTTTGGTTGCCTTGCTTGCTTTTTACAGAAATGAATGTCAAATACCTAGAAAATGCCTGAAAAATGTGAAAGAGAAACCTGTGGTGGAAAAAATACTCTATTAATACTTTATTAAGATCAAAGTAGTGGTAGCACCCTATAAATCCTGGCATACAAATTTAAGAAGAATAATGTAAATAAGTACAAAGTAGTATAAAATAGTATTCAAGTAAAATAGAATTACATCAGATTTGTGTTAAACTATATTTCCATACTTTCTGCAAGAGTGAGCAGATTGCAGCACTTCAGAACAGTTGAAAGTCATTGTTAATTTTAAAGTGTTGAATAAGTCTTTCACACATTCAACAGTAACACAAACACTACAATTTAAAGTCAAAACCCACACTGGGATACTTTCCTGCAGTGTGGGTCTCTTGTGTCAGGCAATGTGGGTTTTATGAGCCCATCTTCTCATCTGTGCCTAATTAACACTGGTTGTGTTCTCTTGTGGTATTGGTTTATGTGGCTATGATCTCTGGAGCTAACTGCTCCTTAAGCAGTCAGCTCAACTATAAATCTTCAATTTTAAGCGGATCTTGAATCTAGAGAGGAGTCGTGCCACATCACAGCCTAAGTAATAGGTAATTGGATGAATTGGCGTCCTGGGAGTTTTTTTAATGATGCAGTCATTGGGGTGGTTTATGTGCTTAACGACACTAATGTGGTGCACATCTGTAAGCTTGCAGTAAAACAGTTGATGAAGAAACAGTCATGTAAACATGAAACTGAAACAAAGAATTGGTAGTTTTGTCAATGATCATCATCTTTGTCTCACTGCCTCCCTGAGCAGCACAACACTTTTTATCTGCTTAGACAAACATGCTGCAGTGGTTTCTCAGACTTTGTCTAAGCAGAGTGTAACACCGAAACTGGGGCAATCGGCAGGTTGGCAGCAAAAAATAACAATATAAAAGGCTTTAGCTGCCAAGACAGACTTTATGTAAGCTCACATCCAGCAGCGTTACACCGACACAATGCAGACAGCAACTGATTTAGACTGACGACAAATCCCGTTCGAACTTTTACTCCCTTAAAGTGCTTTTGTTTCACTCCCTGCAAGAGTAAGCACATTTTAAAGACAAAGTGTGTGTTGGGGAGTGACACTGGCCATTAATGACCTCTGACTGTGATTGACATTAAACAAGAAAATTACACTGTAAATGTGTCACAAGATCCTTGGTTTACATTAATAGCACTCTAAGTAATCCAAGTCTGTTTGGTGGTGCTCTAATGACAAGGAATTATGTGAAGTATATAACATGCTTGTCAACTGACAAGTGACTACACACTCTCAAGTTGATGTCACATCGCTAATGAACCCTTTCAGAGAGACATTAAAGAGAGATGGAGAGATAGAGAGACATTTCCTAAATTCTTCCTGCACAATAACTTGCTGTTCTTGACGCTCTGGTCATGGTTAGTCTAAGTTGCTCACCTCTAAGTCATAATGGCAAACTAATGGATCTTTGTTTGAAAACTCTGTTACAAATCTTATCACACCATTAAGTAGCAGACAGAGTGAAATATTTGACTGGAAAGATTATTATAAACTCTCCTAGTGCTACATTATTATTATTATTAACATTATTGCTATACTAGGTGCTGTTTATAATGGGTGTCACATGATATCTTATTAGTGCAACACCGCTACTAGAAGTGATAAGATTTGGTGAAAGAAGAGCTAATATGAGGCTTCAGCAGTCTGAGTTGTCTAAAAAAAATCAAGTTACAGAATTTTTTCAATTCCCTCTTTGGTTTTCCCCAGTTTGTTTCCTTGTAGAGTTGTCTGGAAGGCTTACTTCCTGGCTGTTGCATGTTACACTGACCATGAAACCTGACACATGACTGCCAGGAAGTAATGCTTTTCAATTTGGCTAACTGAAGTTAAAGGCCCAGTGGGATCAGGACTTTAAAAGTTTAAATTGACTTAAATGGCCACATTTTGTGGCCATTTAAGTCAATTTTATAATTTACCTGATTAATGGAGTCGCACGCAAACCCTTTACATCATTTAACTTGGGTGTTGACTGATTTTAAATCATCTTGACAGTACTTTGAGAGCCCAACACAAAAGAGCAAAGAAGGGTGAACCAAAAATGGTGCAAATCTATGCCAGGCTTACATACTGTTAAGATGGATACAAAAATCACTAAACAGGGATTTAACGATCTCATATCTTGTCTCACCTTAGTGGATAATAACATAGTAGGTTAGGATTAATTCTGCAGATGTTCAGCTTCAAGTTAAAACCAAACTTTTCTATGGTTGGCACTTTTTTAGCCAGTTTTTAACAATTACACCTACTTAGTAGGTTACCTTCAATTGACTAGGCATTGGTACCAAGCTGAAGTAGTTTTTATGGCTGCTTTAGAGGAGCATATTTTACTCAATAAAATATTTGTCAGAAATTGTGTATCACAACAACCTTAAATCCGTTGAGTATACAATTATAAATATGTACAAAAATATTAGGCAGATGAGTCCAGCAGGGTGTGAGATTAAACATTTAAATACACTTTTGCACTCATAAAGGAATGTGTGTTTTGTCTCCCATCTTCTCTTACTTGCAATTTGTGGTTCACAAGTTCAGATTGCACAAAATCTGTGTGGTGGATAATTGACTGTTGCTGTGAGAAACGCAAAAAAATAAAAAATAAAAAATCCAGTGACCGGTGAGCCAATCTATGCTGTCATCACAGATGCTAACAATGCAAGCTATAAAGCTAGAAAGTCCCAATACTCTGGATAAACAAACTGTGTTGTTCAGCCCTCCTTCTAGACAACTGGAGCCATTACCAGCCACCACAGAAACCCAAGGCTCTCTCCTTATTAAAGATTGCCTTCATCCATTGCAGTTTTCATAAGCCCCTTTACTCCCTCCCACCTCCTCTCCATCCCTTCCTCGCTCTCTCCTCCAATCTCATTCTTTGTGGGTTTGGGGTTGGCGAGTGTGAGGCGTCACAGACATTGAGGCCCACTCTTTCTTTCACCCTCTCTAAATTTTTCTCTTTTTTGCAGCCCCCTTCCTCTCTTTTCTTCCTTCCTTCACTCTGTTTCTCAGGACTGGGCGTTCACGTTTTGAAAAGTGGGGGTGGTGGGGGATGCCAAAGCACATGTCAGAAAGAAACAATGAGGGAAGGTTTGTTACACAGGAAGCCAAGATGTATGGACTCCAACTGGCCTGTACCCTGTTAAGAGCAAGAGCCAGCCAGAGGAGAGTGTGGTCTGTGGGTGCGGCCCGCTTTCTACCAGGGAGCAGAGTGATTTACCTCACACAGACAGAACCCGCTGAACTGAACACACACAAACACGTTCACACTGACACTTGCCAGAACAATAATACACACATCGATATTCCAAATTCTTTATTTCCTTTTATTCACTGACTAAAATTGAAAGCAACTGAGCCCTAATGGTCCAGAAAATTCTTCTGTTTCCATGTGTCTAAGTGTGTGTTCGACATCTACATGAGACAGATCTGCAGATAGTTCATGGAAACCTCCTAGATAAGGAGCAGACATGCTTTTGAGGGTGGAGGGGACACACACAAACACAACACTTTACAACCAGTGTAGGAGTGTGGAAGGACAGATGGACCCCTGTGGATGTCGATGAAGGAGGTCTGAATGAGCCTTTGTTGATAACAGTGATGGATGATGTTCCTATGGAGTTGTAGATGGTATCTGTTTTAAACAGTCCTAAAGATGGGTCTGTGGGAGATGGGCACAGGGCCACACTCCATTCATCAAGAAGAAAGAAGGAGAGGAAGAGAGAGAAAGAGATACCAGTGTTTGAACACAACTTGTTTATGGTGAGTCCTGCTCCTTACATGGGGCTTTCCACCAAAGGCCTTTCAACATAGCAACATGAAACACATGGTGGAAATGGGAGTTGGGAAGAGAACAAGAGTAATTATTGGCACGGTGGGAGTCATAGAGTCATGTGGGAGTGCAGTCTGCGTAACTGGCATATCCTCCCATTCTGCGGTTTCATGTGAATCATTAAGAAGAGTTTACAGAAGAACTTCACCTCCATTTCTCACACATGGGCTTTTTATGGTAGCTGTTGTACAAGCTCACAGAATGAACCTGCTAAAAGGGACAAATCGTGTTTTTCATCCGCCTGCTGCTGCTTCTGCGTGCATGCCTGGTATTGCGGCTCTTCATCAAGCGTGTATGCATATTGTACACAGATGGCAAAGCTGACCTCTTGTGTAGAGGCTACCCAAACCAAAAGGCACAAACTATTCATTTTCTGGAGGGAAAAACTTACATCAGCGAAAAAAAAAAGCTTCAGGAAAAATGCAGCTTTCAGAAAACATCTGCTTGTGTCTCTTCATACTGCGCTAAATGTGCTTGATTGACAGCCTGCTTTGTCACAACACAGGAAAGGTCAGGAGGCAGACTACAAGGTGGCAAAGTGCCAACAAGCAGGAAACATGACATGAGACACCACGCTGTTGGGCCAAATGTCCCTCCTTTAAACTCTCTGCCTGTAGTTATGATCTGTACGAGGGACACAGAATCATATTTACACCACAAGAGAACCTGGCCTGTATGGAGCAACTGAACTGACAAAATGTTGTGAAAGGTAATCAAACAAGTCAAAAATATAACTGAATGCATCAATAATTAACATAATTAGTTAAATATTATGCACACAGACTGGAGTCCAAGTTATATGATGGGATGTGTGCATATTGCATGTTCACATTTTTTTTTATATTATACCATCCATCTTTGTATTACAACTGCTATGTATCTTATCTTATCCTCTTTTATGTATTGATGATAAAGATAAAGTTATGAAGATAGCAAGGTATCTCTATCGCGTTTTGCTAGCCAGCTAACCTTGCTAGTGTTAGCTGTCTGGTTTATACAGTGCCAATATTCTGGTATGAAGTACATATTTGATTAACATTTTATGGACATTAGCCTGTAGAAAGTTAGCACCAGCTGGGTAGCTACCTGAAAGTGCTTGTCTCCAGTGTGTTGGGTTACCAGTGTTTTTACTTAAGGTTAAACTAAAATGGGAAATAGAGAACAGTTGGATATGTGTCTTAATTATCTGCATTAAAAAACTTGTCTGGTAACCCCTTGCTTCCTAAACCTGTAGCTAACTGTCAAGGAGAGACTCCAGGATGTTAAAGTGAGGAAATGCCTTGAGGAAACTGAAAGAGTGATTTGTAATGAATTCCTTCCATGCAGGGAATTTCCACAAGCTGGTGGCATTACTATTAGACTAGTCTAAACTGTATATCTTTCATGCCAATGTGTAAAGTATCCCCCTCCCCCTCATCCATAGAACCCCAACTATGCAGCAATGTTAATTAAAAACCAAATTACTTAATGGATTTTGGTGAGATGACTGTGCAACCATAGATCTGGCAGACACTCTCTGTGGCTAAACTTCCAGTAACAGCACAGTCATCATCTTCTCCTTATGTTTTTTTTTTTTTGTTCAACCCTGTCTTATCTTTTTTATAATTTCTGTATTTTCATTTTACTAATCTTTGTTTACTGTATTTTTTAAATTTCACTGTATTCTCAGCAGCTGATGTTTTTAAATGTGATTTTTAAATAAACTGACATGACTGGACTTGACAAACAGTCTGACAGCTTGTTTGCATGCTTGTATGTGCAGATTTATTTTTATCCCGATGAAGTAATGTGACCAGGTGCTGCCTGCTAGAGTTGAGAGAAAGGATGAGGTAACTATATAAGGATAATTAAAGGACCCCGTCTATATGCATGTGTGCGTGTCAAGAGTTTGTAAAGTCAACTCTCTGTCTGTCTACGTTGGACACCTTTTACATGTTCACTGTGTGAGTGTGAGTGTTCATGTCTTGGAATGAGTATGACTAAACCTGCTCGTTGTTACAGTGACAGACACACACAGTAGCGTCTGACACACCTGTTCACACCACGTCACCTCCTGAAGTGTCTGGTTTTGGCTCAACTCTTTTATTATGAGACCTTAAAGGCATGTCTCTGTGAATCCTCTTCACTATAAGTTGATAAAGAGGTGATTAAAAAGCATGCGTGTGACTCAAAAAACCCTCCTGGTTTCATGCATTTACAATCAATATGTACATCATAGGTCTGACAGCAAGCATGTCTCTGTGTCTTAATGTCTGTGTCTGTGACCGTGTCAGCAGGAAACCCCAGAGTCATAACTCACCCAGCGCGGCGACAGGAGCTGCTGTGATGCCCACTGCAGATACACCATCACGGCTCAGGCGACACTGCACACAGTTGCCTCTTTTCCAGGAACAGCCACACCAGACCGTTCAACTGCCACCTGCCAAAGCTTTATCATCACCTCCCTGTCCTGGTGTAAAAATGTGTGTGTGTGTGTGGACACGAAGGGGAAAGCATGCAATGTGGCCACTGGTATGAGATAAAGTGAATGAGCCAGCTTAAAGAACTTTATTGTATGAAAGCGTGTCAGAAAGAAAGAATAATAGTGACAAAAAAGCTGGTGGAAGGCAGATGTGTGTGCATGTATTTGCGTGCATGCGCATGCACTCTAATTTCCAAAATGAAAATCATGCTAAACATTAATTATTTCCACAAAGAGAGCACAGTCTTACCAATATGACAGCCTGTGTAATGTTCATTTACTTAACAAATTATCATCTCAATTGAATGGAGGCTTTGGCTGCTCTTTGGATCATACCTCATGTAATGTAATATCTTTTTTTACTGGACAATGTCTGCCCTGAAAGTATAGTGTAATGAGAGTTTTTTGCCAGTTTGAACTAGATGACTTTTCCTGAGTTTGATTCGACCCAGTTGGGCCTTTTCTCTCCTTCTCTTGCACGCTCTCTGATCCATCTCCTCATAAATCTGTCCCATCTTAATCCTTCTCCAGCCTACTGCACAAACCCCTGAGATCTAAAAAGAATGAAGCCTTTGTTTAAGTTTGCTTAAGCGTTGCATGAATCTTAAATCATCACCAGTCTCTTACAGCTTTGGAGAGACTAATCTTCTCACATGTCTTCAACCACAGCAGAGCTTTTGGTACAAACACCAACATCAGAGAAAAACCGAGATTACATCTGAAGCACAAAAGAAAAAATCCTCCACAGCTCGTTCAGGCTCTGTCGGTGTGTATGTCATTGCAAGACTGCAAAACAAATTGAAGAGGAGTTGTTTGTATGCAGAACTTCAAGTGATTTCACACGTGTTGGGACTCTACAAACTCTTGCAAACAGATCAGCCCATGGGAGGCACTTTAATTGTCTTTCAGTTGTCTGACAAGTTTTTTTTAGACTTCTAAAGCAAAATATTTAAAATTATTTCACCACATTTAGACAATTTAAATCCAGGAAAAAGAAACTAGCCGAAGATGACCTGCATACATCATGTGAATTAGGTGCCAAGTGGCACATGTGACACACTCATAAGCCGGAATTTACCCACATTAGGCTGTCAGAAATTATTTAGCATGAGATTTCACATGACATCTTAATGGGGTGGTTTTGTTCACTAAATTACTAATCTAATTTTTTCACTGAACTATAGTGGTAGAGTTCTGCATTTGTTTTGTTCAAGTTTATTGATGTGCCTCTTTGTTTCTGCCTTCACCCCAGTACAGTGGGACAGCAGGAATTTCATTTGTGATGCTCTTAAAGTTTTTCACATTTCAAGAGCAGCATATCTTTCCAGACTCTGTGCCCCTTCATTTTGGATGATTCACAGACAGCTGCATCTTTCATTAGAAGTACTGAAGTATTTCAGTAATAATGAAGAGATTTAAGATTTATATCACAAGGATAAAGACACAAATGAATATATCAAGATAGGCAGCGTATGTTGTTTTTACAGTGTTACATTTTGTGGCAGTGTGAACAGTCGTGTGTATTATGGACCAAGACACATCCCAGACTGGCCTACACCACTGGCCTCTTGAGTTGTCTTTTATCATCTCTGCTCTGCAACGATAAAGCCACAAGCTCCATACAATAACAGCAGGCAGTAGACCACAACCCTAACATGTTCAATACACACACAAGCTACGCACAGGGCTAAACTGACATACATAGAATAACATATAAGATCTGCATACTACCCCATTCATCAGGATACAAAACAATCCATTTACTGCGTATCTTTAATTAGCATTAAACTAATGGTTTGGAAGAGACGTGACTCTTTTAAAGCTCAGACCAAATACAGATTTAATCAATGATGACAATTCCAAGGTTTTTTAAAATCATGTTACATACATACATACATGGTGCCTTTGGAAGAGACTAATAATTTTGAACTTCTTTCATATAGTCTTCCTGGAAAACATAACAAGTTATGTAACAATAAAACAATATTTGTGCCACACAAGAAATGAGCTGTCGTGGACCGTTTCAATCTGCAGACATCACTGATAACACTGTTTAGACTGGTGATGCTGTAGACATGTCTGTCTTATTCATTTAAAAAAGGGGAAAAAAGTGCTTGTGTTTTGTTTCAGGCATGAAGTGAACGAGGGATAGGGGTTTTTGGAAAACGTGCTGGTTAAAAAAAGAGAGACAGAAGTAAAGTAAGCCAGGAAAAGCAAAAATGATGTACTGACTGAGACGTGCGTGATATCAGGGTGAGGCTTTTCCTTGAAGCTCTAGAGTTGACAAGAAGAAGAGCATATCAAAATAATGTCCACCATGATGCCATAAATGGCATGAATTTTGGTCTTCCTGCAAATTTTCATTGTTGATTTAATGGAGATTTAATCATCCTTTAAAGGCAGGAACAGAAAGTAGAAAGTGAGTTAACTTCTCACCCTTTTTATTCTCTCTGTAAACTGCTTTATTCTGTCTTTTGTTTCACTGTTTGCCCTTTTGGAGCCTAAGGAAAGAGGAAATTATTTACAACTGTGAACCATGTTTAAAAAATGATCCAACTTGACCCACAAGACCAGACAGATGCAAAACTGAATACAGTGTACCTTGATGGTTTGCAAAGTGCTTAATCAGACCCTGCTTTGTGTGTGCTACATAGGGGACAGTACCCTTACTTCTTTTTTATATAAAGCAAATTACTTTTAAATGTTAAACGCAATCCACTTTGAAAACCAAGTTGATGTTTTCTAAAATACTAATCTTTCATTTTGAAATATTCTGCTGACATAACGAAAATTTATAGCGGCAATGAAAAGTTGGATCATGTGGAGTGAAACAGAGTCCAGTTTGTCACAGAGTTAACACCTCTCAGTCCCTGGAGAGACATTGTGCTCTGTTTGGGACTAAATGTTTCACAGAGGCCAGGTCTGGATCAGGGAGGGTCAATTACAGTCACTGCTACAGCCATAATTCAACTCCATGAACAGACGCACACACACACACAGGCAAGCAGTCAGTCATTTTAATTTGGACTAAAGTGTACGTAGACAGATAAATATGTGCACATTAAAGAATTAACATAAATTTATTTACATAATATAATGTCCTCTTTCACCAAATCACACACATAAATCCACAAACATACACTCTTTGTCCTAGTAAAAGCGATCTTTACCTGCTGTCAACACAGCAGAGGGGATGCCATGAGCTGCTCTCCATCCCCAAGGAGCCTATCAATCATTCTGCTGCCATGACAACATTGGACAGCCTGTGACAGGCTCATAGAATGATCCTAGAATGCTTATGTTTCCCTGGTAACCACTGAGTGATTGGCAGGTTGTTGTTCAGTAGGAAAGCCCTGATAGAAAAGGAGAGGGAAAGAGACATTGTGAGCACAGCAACTGATGAGTAAATAATTTTAAAGAATGAACTTAAAGCTGTTCATTATTTTATTGATTATCAACAAATCCCATAAAAAGAATGAAAGGTTATTTAAAGCTCCAAACGTTTGTTATTTCACTAGTTTCAGTAATAATAACTAATAATAATAAGTAATAATAAGTAATAATAACTACTGTTTTTAGCTATCAGAAGAAATTACAGAGCCTTTCTCAACAAGTGCCACAGAGAGAGTATAGATGTCAGAAACTATTGAGAGATTAATAAATGCATCACTGGTTTTGGTCTTTTTGTGAGATTTGTTGACAATAAGACAATAAACAGAAAAGCACTAGTCTTTTCACATTGCTGGTTTTGATCTTATCATTTAAATGTGATAAAAACCAACATGGATACTGTATACCTCTAATAAAATGGCATTTTTATATAAATGCAAATATATTTACATCTTCAACAGAGAAACCTTTTAACACATTTAACAACAAAGAAGCATAATTGGAATGCAGTGTTTGGATTTATTGACATGATTCGTTGCACCTCTGTGACCTCCCAAGTCTTTGACCTCTCTCTGTAGCTTTTCTTTATCTGGTGTCAAAGGTCAACAGTCAGCGGTCAGAGCTGTCTATCACAAGCCAGACGCTAGTCGCTCAGACCACAGACAGAAACCACTAAACCACATCCAGACCTAAAACAAGCTAAAACAAACACTATTGCTGCTGGCTGCTGTGCAGTTTTTAGTACAATGTGTGAAAAGGTCATTAATTCCAAACAACTTCAACACAACCTTGAGCCCCGGAGCGACTCCTAAAACATTTCTATGTTTAAATGTGTGACACATAATAGAGAAAGTGTTCCAGACACATAAACATTACAAAGGTTTGACTAAGAAACCTTTTTCCCTTGTAACAGGGCCAACTCCCAGGCTGCTGTGTTTACTCACATTGATGGTAAGTTTCCCTTTTGTCTGGGTAAGAAACAAGCATTCCCACACACATGAAGCATGAAAGGGCATAGGGGCACATCTTTTTTTTAACCTGTTTCTAATTAGTTACTCTCAGAAGTCTGTGTGAGTCACCTGAGAGACGGGAGTCATGACACTGCTTGCACAATGCTGCTCATGTGCACAACTGCAGGTACACGCATGCATAAAAACTCTCTCTCACACACAGTGGCTTCAGACAGTTAGATGATGATAAGATTAAATGGAAGTCACTTACAGTAGTTCAGACATGCCCCAGTGTCAATACATTTGCTTTAAGGTCATACTCAGCAGGATGGCAACTCTAATGCTTCTCTAAGTGCTTCTGAAACAATTATTTTAACATTTTCAGAATCCTCATTGTTTCATTGAACTCGGCATAAAAAGGAAATCTCTAATTTCAGGTTTGAGCTGGAGACGTTTGCTGGCACTTTGCTGCATTGTTCATCTGCTGCAGCTTTATAAGCAATGTTGCTGAGTCAAACATTCAAACACCCGCTTGAACACACATCTGACAACGGTCTAACTCTGAGCAGACTGTTCCCAAAGGAGAGCAGTAAAACAAGGAAAATCAAATAAACCGGCTGCTGTCTTTCAACTTGGCGGCCTAATATAGATCATCATAACTGAAGATGTGCTTACAGTAAAGCTAGAAATAACATGAAATACGGGAACCAAAATTTGCATGTAGACAGTGACTAAGTGTGCAAGAGACGTTTGCAGTCACATTCACACATATCAACTTGCTTTGAAAAACTGCAATTCTGAAGATATTCTTCTAGTTTTAGTTCTTATAGGGTTACTAAGTACAAAGTTCAGTAAAACTCTACAAATGTCTGGGTCTTATAAACTAAACCAAAGTATATGAATGATTTTACTATGTATTTCAATTAATATAATTGAAATATCAACACCTCCAAGATGTTATTTCCTCTTTAAATACTCTTTGACTTCCTTTTCAAGTGTCTTTTAGTAGGTGTCTTTTAGGACAGTTTTACTAACAGGGCCAAATATACGTAGCTTCCCTTTTAAGAAAGGTGAACTAAACTCCTCAATATGCTGGACACTGCATTTTTTCCACAAGTAGTAAAAAAGAATTAAATAATTTTTTTTCTGGAAACTATTCTCAGTTGATTGTTCACAAAAGATGTATTTGGCTCTTTTTTTTAAGTATTTTTAGCAGACAGAGAGAAAAAAGCTGCATTAGGCTTTGGCTGATTCTTGTTATTAGAATGTATTCTTGTGATAGTTAGGATTCTGTTGTTCTACTGAACTTGCCGCTACTGTCAATTCCATCTTTATGTACAACTTGTAAGTGTACTAAAAGTGTTAAAAGGAAGTTTTTCCTTGCCACTGTTGCCAAGTGCTTGCTCATGGTGGAACTGTTGGGTGTAATTAATAGTAATGAATATGGTCTAGACTTGCTCTTTTTGTAAAGTGCCCTGAGATGACCTTGGTTGTGAATTGGTGCTCTATAAATAAAACTGGATTGATACTTTGGTGGTGATCATTTCATGTAATTAGTAAGTAGAATATTGCCTGGTTTATTCTAAAAAAGACAAGAAAATAAACTAGTTTTTTCAAGTTCCAGTTGGTGACTTAAACTATTGCACTCAATTCTGTTGTGAAGGCAAGGTGGGAAAAGTTTGATGAATAAAAAACAATAATGGCAGCGATGATGGGAGTGATTGTATGGCCCCCAAAGGACTGCTGGGAAATGATGTGTTTTTTCATTCTTTATCTGTCCTTGGAAATATTAGCTGTAAACATACACATGGTGTACTCTGGGGAGATTTAGATAGATCACTATATCGCTGCTAAAACGTCCACACATGCTGTTGCTGCTGGGCTCTGGGTGAGCAACATATGTTAGAAGAGTGTCTGTTCACTGTGTGTGTATCTGTTACATGCATATCTGTATTAAGAAGTCTTGTGTAAGTATTTCAGTGTGCTGAAGAGGAAGCCTGTGTGTGTATGTATGTGTGTGTGTGTTTGTGTGTGGGTGTGTGCGTGTGTGAGTGTGTATGTGCTTAAGTTATGGTACTGCCTAGTCATCAGGGAGTGAAGGAAATGTAATCTGAAGGAACAGCTAGGGGCCACTTCATAACCAAGTCATGTGCAACAACCTCCACCCACCACACCTCTGCACACACACACACACACACACACACACACACACACACACACACACACCACTAACACACACCTGCAGGACCTGTGGACAACAGGGCCCAATGATATACTAAATGCTGTAAATTCACAGACTTCATAGAGTCATAAAGTAAACTGTCCCATGGGCACTAATCCTGTGCAGGTGTGTGTCTGAGAGGACATGAAACATGAAAGTGTAATGGTGTTTCATTATGTGGATTTAGAGTATATAAAGTGTAATAATCTATATGCCAGTGAGTTGACTCCCAGCCATATTTATTTTTTATGGCCATGGATGGAACCTCTGCAGTCAGCGTTAGATGGGGGTTAGTATATATCTTAAAGCCCACTTTAATACTGGATTTCCGTCAGATCATAATGAGATAGTGAAGTAAAGATAAGAAAAGAAATAAGAATTATAGTGCTATTCCAGCAGATGAGCTCATCAGTCATTACAGAGTTACTAGAGCATATAAATCCTATCTCAAGTATCAACACAATGCTCCTCTGTGGGAGTTTTACTGCTCTGTAAAGGGATTATATATTTAATGGCTCAGTTTTTTGTAAGATAACTTCTCTCTCCAAGAAGATGTCAAGGACAGAGAAAGAGAAAACTTAGCGCCTGAGCACTTCACCTGCCTCTAGTCATAACATCACTCCTCTGTCATCACACACCAGTGGTCTCAGCTTTCTACTCCCAATCTGCACCAGATTTCTTATCTAGGTTTGTCTTCCTCTACAGAGCACATAAACAAGGCAGAACATGTATATACCGTTGTGTTACTGGTAAGAGGAGAGTTTAAGACTGAATGAGAATTTGTGGAAAGATAAAGTATCTTGTTTTGATTCTTTTGAACCGTAGGCAGAGCTGCCTCCTTTACCAAAGCCGTAACCTTAACATGCTAGGACCGGTCAGAGCTGCAACCAGAATAAAATACAATAGCACCAAAAGTGTTATGCTTACATAAAGTATCACAAAACATTTATACCAGAATTTAAAATCTAAAATCCAGCATTCAGATCATTTTAAAGTATTCAAATCCTTTAGTTCATAAAAACTACAGGTCCTATATTTTACTCAAATAAAGTCTACAACTTTTATTGGTAATGTTATGTAAGAAAACTTGTAGGTCCCATTTCAAATTGACATAGTTATGTATTTTACTTTATTTGAATATGATTATTGTATTGTATTATTGCCATGTAAGCAGCATTTTAGACTTGTAGTGTACAAGCCATAGTGGCCAATTACAAATACTCCACATGTTGTAAGGTACATTAACTTATAACAATATATCATATCTTATGAGCTGATCACATCACATATGGAAAATAACTCTGTACATTTCCTCAGGTAATGAACAAGTTTGAGGAACTTGCACTTGAGCATTTTACATTTTACATATAGCTTTAGCAAGTAGCTACATAGATCATATCATATAATATATTATCCTGTGTCATACAATAAAAAACCCAAGAGCAGGCTATACAAGCAGATAAAAATGGCTCAATATTAATTATCCAATAGCAATGACATGGAGTAACATATTGACAGAGGTTATTCTGCACATGTAGTACTTTTGTTTTGAAAGTATATTTTGTTGGAGGCACTTAAGTAAATCATCTCTGTATATGAGAATACCTCCTAAACAACTGGCAGCCTTCAAAACATGATAGTTTAAGGTTTAACTAGAGCTTGTGCACTGTGTGAAGCAGCAGCGCCCTCTGCTGTCAGAGCTTTGCGTCACAGCAGAGACGGCATCCCGGCAGCGCTCTTCTCCTATTAGCCGCTTTCGGCCATGTGACCAAAACAGAATCATGGCGGCCTCCGCTGCAGTCCGGTCGGGCATGGGGCTGACTTTCAGACTGTCTCGAGTTCTACCGGACTGTAGCACATGTCCTTTCAACAGGTTGAAGAACTGTACTACCAACGTTGCTAATGCGCAAAGGAGGGGTTCCTTTGACAGCTTCCGGACGATTAATCGACACTTGCAGACGACCATAGGTGAGTGGTGCAGCTTGCTAACACCTTTAGCCTCAGTCAGAAGCTGGGACATCTCTGTAGAGCATTTGTTTAATATATGGAGGTATAGGTTTGCCTATCTATTTTAGCAGATTTCAAGTTGTTAGTGATGTCACCGAAGTTTGGTTTTGCAGATTGTCGAAAGATATTAGAGATTATCAAAGTCAATAACACTTGTATAACTTTTACCTCAGCATTCCCAGATTGAGTTCATGAAACTTTGTGCAACAAGTCAAACTTACTCCACATCCGGTACGGTCAGGAGGTGCTGATACCATCACTGACCGCTCAGTCATGTTGTCCGCGCTACTCCTACTATAGGTCTTTACAACAGCGAAGAGGGGAGCTCCAATGCAGAGGACCCGGAGGATGTGTAAGTTTACTGGTGGCTTTCATTGTGAATCATACGACGTTTAATAAATATACACATTATACTTTTAGTAACAGTGTTAATAGTTTCCGTTTTATATATTCAAATTGCAAAGTCAACGTCAGTGAAATTTTTAGCGAAACATGGATAGAATTTTTTTTTTTTTTGCTCAGTCATGCTGAACTTGCATTTCTTAACGTATAACGTCGTGAACGTAGACTGAGACAGTGGGTGAATTCAAAAACAAAAACGGTGATATGTAACGTGAGAGACAATTTGGCCGCAAAGGTTGGCTGCGTGAATTCTTAACGCAAATGATGTTTTACATTACGAAGTGAAGGGATTTCATTTTTTTAATCAGAATTAAAAAAATATATATTTCAATTGTTATATGTACATATCTCCTACACATTGAAATGTCTGGATAGTTAATGAAACTATATCAGAATCTTGACAGATAACTATATGAAATATATATCTTTATCTGACTGCTGTGTAGGGTGAATGTTGTGTATATAGATCGGTCTGGCCAGAGAATACCAGTTAAGGCCAAAGTGGGAGACAATGTCCTGTTTCTGGCACACAAGCATGGAATTGACCTGGAAGGTGAGCACTTACTCAGTTAAAGCTGTTATAAATGTTTTATGAAGCATGTTGTTAAAGCAGTTATTTTACCATCATTTCATTTAGGAGCCTGTGAGGCATCACTGGCCTGCTCAACATGTCAGGTCTACGTTAGTGCTGCCCATTTTGACAAACTGCCAGAACCTGTGGAGAGGTAAGTCAGCTGCAAATTTATATCCCCCATAACCATTTGAATTTTGTGTATGTGTGTTTAATGTGTGTGATGAGGTGAAGGAGAGATCACTGTTAATGTTGATGGATGTCTTGGTCCTCTAGGGAGGATGACATGCTGGACATGGCGCCTATGCTTCAAGAGAACTCACGGCTGGGATGCCAGATCATTCTTACTCGAGAGCTTGATGGCATTGAGTTTACCTTGCCTAAAGTCACCAGGAACTTCTACGTGGATGGACATGTTCCCAAGCCTCACTGAGAAGATATATGGATGAATAAGAAGTGGACTGGAGGAAAATGAGAGGATGTCTCAGCACTGCCTCTTGACTGAGGGTGTGTGACCAGGAAGAGATGCAGGGCTAGGATAGCAAAGTCCGTAGAAAATTCCAAGACGTCTTGCTGACTGACAGATTTCACCATTGACCAATGACAGGACAGACCTGCAGATGATACCAGGCAGAGTCAAACACTTTATGAGTGAAGGTGAATGGTTACTTCCAAAAAAAACTGTGATGGTTTAATTGACAGTGTATTTATTTAAGTGGAGCGTTCTCAGGCCAGAATTACAACACCTTTCAATCTCACAACGTGTTCTTTGCTAAAACATCTGACAATTTAAAGACATTTCTTGTTTGTTTTATACATTGCAGAGCAAGTTTTAACAAAGTGAATGTTTGTGCTGTTAAATTGAACATTCCTTGTTACAGCTAATATACGCACAAGTTTCACAAGATGATGTTCTCAAGTCATTTCTGCCAGTCTGACATTGCCACCCTGATTTACTTGCCAGATATTGTATGATGCATATCCATTTACTTTTATTCTTTATGTACCAAGTTCATTTGTAGGTGTTGTGATAGCAAATCAGTGAGTACCCACTGACTCTCGGTATCATGAAGTCATAAACCTCAAAATCATTTTCTTCTGTATAGCACTGAAGTCAGACACACAAGAAGAAGCCATAGAATGAACTGTATTTGAAAGAAAATTAGCCTGAAACCTAAAGGGTGCACTCTTAAATGTAATACATTTGTATTTGGACTGTTAAAACACTTTAAAACATTTAATTCACTATACACATTTCAAAACATTCAGCTGAATTGTATTTAAAGTGTCAGACCAAAAGAATATTTTAAACACTTAGCAGCAGTGATGAAGGTTTGATAAGCTCATGTGGTTCAAGTGTGCTTTGATCCAGAGCTGGATGGAGGTGGAGGTGAGCCTGTTTTGAAGCTGGTGGGCTTCAGGTTACAATGGAATAAGTTTACCACAGCCACATTTACTTGTTAAGTCTACTGTACTTGTCCAACTTACGCACAAATATAAGTGAATTGTGTATATTATATGTCTTAGAAATTAAAAATATTTAAAGTTGTGCAATAAAATCAGTTTTAAAAAAGTTATTTTTGAAAGCTGCTCATTAACTATCAACCATAAACAAAAAAAGGACTCAAAGGGAAATAACATATTGCTTTACCCAAGCCTATGTAACCTATAGATCTTGTTGAATACATAATTAGCAAGCTGGAACTATCACCTGTAAGAGCAAATATCTAAGCAGGCATTCGCGTTGTCGCAAAAAGCGCTTTGCAGCAGACATTTCAACGAGTGTAATCTAGCAAACCAAGAACACCCGCGCAACTCCTCCCAGTAAAAAAAAACAAAACCCAAACAGTGTTACCGGCTCCATCAGTGTGAGTTCCCAGTATGCTGACACACTTTAACAGTTATTTGATCGATTTGGAGATCTAAGGTGAGCATCAACAGCAGTGCACAGAAGTGGCAGCTAAACTGGGCTCCGTAGGCCCATTTGATACTGACATGGTGATCCACGTAGTCCATGACAGGTCGAAATCAGGAAAATATAAACTGTGATCTGCGAATTTGAAGCCGGAGTGCAAGCGAAAAGCCGAGATCACAGTTACTTGAACCAAAGTATGCGACCTTTCAACTTTAATTTAATTCTGCATGCAAGGAGCGTGGTGGATCCTCATAAAACTATGAGACAATAAACTGTATGCTTCATAATGCCCATAGCGTTACGTACACCATTTATGTATTAAAGTTAAGCTAGTTTTAAATGGACCCATGGCTTGCTAATAGAATCCTGAGATAGCTCAAATATGTAAGTCGATCAATTTTCCGTCACGATTTCGGAGATTTTTCAGTATTAGCTCTGAGTCGGTGTCTTGCTGCCTCTCTGCGCGCGACCGTCCAACTCAGAGAACCGCGAAAATCTTGGTCATTTTTCGAACGGGAACGTTACATTCGTGTTCTAGAACGCAGTCAAAGTCGGTTCGACGGGTTGTTACATTTCTTCCGGTGAGATAAAGTTACATTTCGATAGAACACATCTCTCATTAGAATGATGTTTATAAGTAAAATGACAGCTAGGCCATGTCACGTTTTCAGGAGAACAACATAAGATAAGTCCCATTAGCCCTACTTATATACTGTGTATATATATATTACGAGCGCTTGCACTGTTGTCCACAGTTTGGAAACAAAATGTTAAATTACTGCTATAGCTTTAGCTTATTTGCTTTCTTGTTGTCATTTGTGTATGAATGCTCAGTTGTGGATATGCTCAAAACATAATAATATTGCTCAAAATGTCTAATATTCTCAGTTGCGCTAATGTTTAAGATCCATGTCACATCTAGAATAGTGCGTTCTAACATTTGTAGCCATAGTTTCTTTCCACCTATATTCACAGTGTCTTTGACAAGAAGTTGCACAATTCACTTAAGTAGGTGTTTAGTTTTCTATCAGAGTGTTAGAAAACCATTTAGTGGCTGAAGAGGTAATACTATGCAAAACATTACAAGAAAAAAGGAAACCTGAAAGAAATGATTGAATTATGTGGAGAACTAATGATCTGAAACCTTTTTGATTGTGTTTATGTTGCAGACTCTGCCTCAGCATGAGCACAGGACCAAGGACACAAGCTGCTTTCACCCAGGGGAGCCATAGCACAACTGAACATGAAGCCTCCCAATCAGCACTCTTCTACCTTTTCCAAGAAGTTTCCAAGCTTGCCACTCCCATTCACAACAGTTTCTTAGACGCAAATTCACCTTCCACATGGCTAAATGAGACTTCTCAGAAGGGTCCTTTCATGGTTAACAATGAAGAAGTGGATGCACAGTCATTTCAAATCTCAAATATCTCTTGTCAGCACTGTTTGTCCTGTGTGTCACCTTATAAGCAGGTGGAAAGTCACAGCAGCAAGGTCTCAACTTTGGCTGAGGCATATCCTGAACACAACAGCCCCTGGAGGGTATTAAGTCTGATCAACCTTCAGTGTGAGAGGCTCCTGCATCACAGTGATGTGGAGGAGTCAGTCCCAAGTTCAGTGGTATGTGCCACAAAATCAGGATATTTGATAGATAGCACATCGACCTCAACGGCAGATGTAACTGATCAAGAAGTTGGAGGTGACTGCATTAGTGATGAATGCACTTTGACACCATCTGTCCTAATCAGTGAGACAGAAGACATCCCAGCCCATTTCAGTCCTGTGGAAGATGTGAGCTGCAGTGTACGAGCTGGTATGAAAGACCACAGTCAGTCACGGATGACTGAAAAAACAGATACTGTGAGATCAGGGCTGGTGGAGAAAAATGCAGTGTTATCTTCTCAACCTGACCACACAGACAAGAAGGAGGACTACAGTCAATTTGAGTTGAACCCGGAGTGTAAGAAGGAGTGCTTCTCTTCTGGACAGGATATTCTGAATGTACCAGTTGCCAGAAATGCTTTGATAAAAACACAGAACTCCAGTGCATCTGCTGATACCCTGCTGACTTTTAATTCAAATGAAGATGTATGTGTAGCTCTGTCAAAGCCAGTACTAGCACTAGACCAAAATGCAAACTTTGCTTTGACTCTGGAACCCACATGTGACAACCAGCTGCACCCTATGAGCTCTGTCCTGTCAAATTCACAATCGATGTCACTCTTACTTAGCAAATTCACTACATCTAAGCGAGAATGTACACAGGCTCCCATAGAAGAGAGATGTCCTCCAGTTGTGCAACTGAAATCCTCAAGCTATAATGGAAGAGGAAACCCCTCACCTTCTGCACCATTGCAACCAGAACCCAGGGCAGAGCAGAAGGAGGATATTCCTCCTCTATGTGCCCAGCAGTGGAGAACCAAGACTCCTAGAAAACAACCTCATCCCAGACGAAGTGTTGATATCCAGGACCCTGACTTCCAGGGAGTGACTTTCAGGATGGACACAGAGTTGGATGACAGTAGGGAACAGTGTCGGCTCCTCATAACTTCAGAATACAGGTAGTGATGGATTCATCACAGTTTTGTTTAGGAATTTAAAGGATGGTAATGAATCCCAAACTTAATGTAAGTTAAATGTATAAATATATTGCTTTCTGCTGCTTATGTTACTATTACAGCAAGGAACTCTGCAAGACTGTTAGAAAACCAAAGCTGAGGACACGGACCTCCCAGAAATCCTTTAAAACCAGCAGCTCAGATGAAGAGAGTGACCCGACAACCAGTGTTTCCAGTGAGTATCTGCACTGCTCAGGGAAGTTGATGTCAGTTTCTGGTCTTTATGGTTTTACAAGCTCTCCAGACAGCATTGTGGAGGCCCTGCACTTTCAACTGAGAATCCTATTATAAGAATAAATAAAAATCAGTTGAATCTAATGTATATTGTTGCACTCAAAATGACAAGTTTGTCTAATGGAGGAAATGAAATGGGGAAAAAATCAAAGGGAAAAACAACTCCAGTACTGAATACATATTAACTGAACACTTGTAATAATTAAGGCAGTTTCAGAAACATGTTCAAATATAAATGTATTATCATGTATTAGAAAATTAATACATCAGAGGCATTACTGTCAAGTTGAAATAATGTCAAGTACGTGTTTGCGTGAAATGTCAATTCTCTCCACTAGAGGTCCCCACCACATCACAACATGTGACAAGACCGCATCACTCCGGACAGGTGGTAAAGAGTTCATGAGTGGGTGTTTTAAGAAACACCTGATGACCACAGTGTGCGTCACCTAGTGGTTGATACAGAACCTTAAATTTCAAATCATAATTTGTACTTTAAGCTGTAAAGCCATGTTCAAGTTGTTTTGAATTAATAGCAGTGATTGGTATCTCTCCTTACTAACACATTTTAAATCCTACACAGTTTTGAAATTTGACTTTTTTCTTGTCAACATGGTTTGTATCTTCAATGTTAAGAGACCAGACAGGACTCTTATCAGTCACACCACCTAGATATACACTGTCTGTTACATTAGTGATCAAAGGGAAATTGCATCATAGATGTTGTGCTGAACTTCTATACTTAGTTTATGCACAAAAACAGTTTATATTTAACAGAAAAGAAAATCTTCCCTTTCAGCCAAAACCAAACAGTTTCCAGTCAGACATTTTTTTTTATCAGTTACAGAGGTCTTAGGCTGGCATCATAATACTTTTCCAGGTTATACTGTAATATTGAGTTTTTTTCTGTCTTGTCCATAAACCTGTTTAGTGCATCATCAAGTATTTCCTTTATTTAGGTCAAACCTGTTGCCTGTAAAGAAGTTTTAAGTATATTCACTTCAAAATTACTTTTTTTCTGTGTCACCAGAGGGTAAAGTGTGTGCCTCATGCTGCACCAGGAAGACTCCTATGTGGAGGGATGCAGAGGATGGGACCCCACTCTGCAATGCTTGTGGAATAAGGTAACCTTATTATTTCTGCTGGCAGCTGAATATTTTAAATGCATATACACAAAGCTGTGGACAAAGGCTGATGTACTGGATAATCTATTATTATTATCTATTAAATTTAACACTGAGCCCCATAATGATTCATCCAGAAGACTGAAGACTGTAATTTGTACATAAAGTTAAGTATTACTGACAAATCATATTCTGTGCTGTGTCACCAACTGTGGTTTTTAATAAGTGGAACGGTGAAAAACAAATACTCATTTTCTTTTTATGGTCATGTGACACAAACCTTTCTCCTTTCATGTAATGAGATACATACTGAACCTTTGCAACACTTTATCTGAGGATTAATGAGGACTATGTAAAGCACTTGGTGTCACTGCATTGATTACTTTGTTTCTTACATAATCTTATTTTGCAGAAATAAACACATACTATGGATTAGTGTTGCTGTGATCCTAACCTGGAAATGATCAAATATATAAGTAATAGACAAATACCAATATAAAAATAAAAGAAGTTTAATTATCAGTGTTATTTTTCCTTCTTGGCTTTTGAAGGTATAAGAAGTACAGAGTGCGCTGTGTCAACTGCTGGCATATCCCTAGGAAAGAGGGCAACTCCAACTCATGCTGCCTTAAGTGTGGAAACTTTGTGAGGCTGACCTCAGCTCAGCGGAAACACACCACCTAGGGAACATACACAGAGGAAAGGATTTTATGTCCATGTGACAACGCTTTTCACACACACTTGTGCACAACAGTTCAAGGCTACACTTTCTGCTCTTTTAGCTCTTAGTCCTCTACAATTCACTACAGATGTGAACACAAGCATGAAGGAGCAGCACCAGCTTCTTACATCTTACTTGACTCAGAGTGTTTAAATTAGTCCCATCGCTGCAACGATGCACCTCAGGCAGCAGCAATTCCCTTGATTCTGCACACACCAGAGAAAAGATAAACAGGCTAAAAACTTGTAAAACTCTTAAAATACACTTAAAAATGTCTGAAAATGATATTTACTTCCATCTCTACTTCACTGATCCTGTTTGTGCTACCTGCTATAAAATGTATAGAGTTGACGGGTGTGTGTTCCTCTGTCTACACTAAGAAGGATGTATTAATGAAGCACAGTTTGTTGCAGAGCTCAGGAACATTGGTGCATACATACTGAATGACTCCTATGAGACAGTGGAAAGTTTAGTTGACATTGTTGACATTTTTCATCTAAATAGCTTCAGTGTTGCTTGCATGTGATGGCCTGCAGTGCCAGATGGCTGCAATAGAAACTTGTTTCTGTACAGGACCAAAAACAGCAACCTGAGCTCAGTGTTGTGTTCACTGTAACTAACTGCAAAACATTTTACTTCTTTTGACAGTAAGACTGTCTGCTGAGTTCAGTAGATGCATATTTCAGTACACAAAAGTTAAATCAAATTATTTATTTGTTGCCTTTGTCATTATTTCTAATTGTCATTGTTTGTGGAGGGTTTGTTTCTTTTCTGATTGTTTGGGATGTTGCTGGTTTAACTGGTGCTCTGTTTTCCTTAGCATTACTGTTTTCTGTGAGAAGAAAAAATAGATTTTTGTGTGAACTTGCATGGGTTTTGGTCTGTATTAAATTCAGTATGAAACATCCAGCATGTTTCCTGGTTCTTTTTAGCTACACAAGTAATGCCTGCGTTTTAAATAAATCCCCTACTAAAAATGCAATGACTATAAAATAGTATAATAGTTTCACAGGGGTACACATATCACATTAAACTAGAAGGAGAGGTACAAGGAAGAATTGTTCATTAATGAGACTTCCCACAGTTTCCTCAGCCCACCCTGCAGTACGGACCCATTTGCCAAGTGGGTGGGCTCACATGAATTGATACAGTGCAGCTATTATTTCAGAAACGGATTACGTCTTCCTCTTATTTGAAACAGCCAGCTAAAGAGAGAGCTGCGTCTCTCACCATGTGCCAAACCATCCAGCAATGAGGAACACCAAAGGAAATGAGCATCACGTAAGCCAAGAGCATAAAAGATAGAAACAGGCTCAATAAAAACGCGCGTGCTTGCTTCATTTTTACATTAAGAATATTTCAGTTCAAAACAGTCTCACCTGCTGTGGTCATTTAAACATCAGCTGTAAAACATAACGAACAGTAATGGAGAGTGCTTTACTTGGTACAACTTTTGCTCCAACATACTTTTACTTTTATTTATGTGGCAGCAATAGTTACTTTGAGGATTACATATCTTTCATATAACACATGATCAGCTAAGTGAAATATGAATCTGCTACAGATGAAACTGCCAGTATATTTAGTTTAGCTTAGGTCAAAAGTGTTTGCAACCAATGCAATCTCAGTACTTCATAGCTTATAATTAATATATGCTATGAGACATTTTTGATCCAGCAAACTATAATAGGCATACTATAAAACATATTTAATAGAATACAGATTAAATATAATATAAAATTTAGCAAAGCCGATGTCATACATAAAAAGGTAACTAAAACAGGAAGTGAAACCCAGTCATCTTTACCAAAATTAAAGCATGTGCCTATTTGTATAAACGTTGTCTTTTGATGATTATTATGGTGCCCTCAGTCTCACCAATTAATTTTCATTATCCTACTGTACCATTCACAATCTGAACCTGACATTCAGAGTTTGTTGCTATAGGTATGTCTCTGCTGCTGTTTTTGATGACTTCTGATGAAGACAGACTATTAGCGGCAGCAGCAGCAGGAGGAGGAGAAAGTTTAGAGTGGGAGGCTAAAAAGTCAAAGATGCAGTCAGACACACAACTTTTTTGTGAATGAAAGGGGAGACGGGGGTCTGCGCTGTCTTGTCCCAGACAGGCAGTAGTCTCGCCTGTTGGGGCCGCCGTGCCACCGGACCCTCTGGACCATGACTTTGGACGGCAAACTCATGGACGAGACGGACATTGACGTGGAGGGAAAGACGGAGTGTGGTGAAGATGTGAAGAACACCGGGTTCTCGGTGTTCGGGAAGAGTAACGCCGAGTATGAGCAAAGCGCTTCTTCCTTCGCTACTGAAAACCGGGAGCAAGGAGACTTTGCAGTGCGGCTTCAGGATGGTCCAGGCGGGAGAGCCTCCCCGGTGAAGCCCCCGTACTCTTACATCGCTCTCATCACCATGGCCATCCTCCAGAGCCCGAAAAAGAGACTCACCCTTAGTGAGATATGTGACTTTATTAGCCAGCGCTTTGTGTATTACCGGGAGAAGTTCCCTGCGTGGCAAAACTCAATCCGTCACAACCTGTCTTTAAATGACTGCTTTGTCAAAATGCCCCGCGAGCCTGGAAATCCTGGAAAGGGAAACTATTGGACCCTAGACCCTATGTCGGCTGATATGTTTGAAAACGGGAGTTTTCTTCGGCGTAGGAAACGCTTCAAGAGGCAGCATTTCTATTTTGGCGCTTTGAAGGACTCCAGGGCGCAGGAGCGCACCCTGATGCCTGTTTTTCCTCTCCTTGGAGCGCACAGGATGGGCTCATGTCTCCAGGGTCCTGACTTGTTTCACGACCTCGGCATAAGAAGTCGTTTAAGCCCCCACACTAGTCCCGGCATCCCACCTGTAAGCAGCATCATACCTGCGTTGTCCTCGCTCCTATCCAAGAATTTCCCTTCTTGTGTTACCTTTGAGCATTTCGAGCCGGGACGCTGCGCCGCTGTCCCATCTCTGGCCCCGAACTCCTCGTTCATGCCTCCTGTCTCGCTGCACGGAACAATTCCCAACTACCATGTTTCTCACATGTCCGGTTTCCCCACTGGGATCTTGAAAGTTTCGTCTAATTCAGTTTAATGTAACGACGTCCGGCTGTCTTCAACTCACGGAAAACTGACTCCTCTGCCTCTCAGCCTTTAAAATACAGTTTCAATATTGGCCTAAACTTAAAAAACAGGCCATCATATTTAGCGATTTGTTTTCTTAAGACAAATATTTTTGAAAAAAAACCCAACTGATATTTGGTAGTACTTTGTTTGGAATAAAACGTGATTGAATTTACAGAGTCTGTGAAATTTGGATTAAATATCGCAGCATTTATCGTTCTCGAAACCATCAAACGCAGCCCTGCAGCCCATCTCTGCCACGATCCTTTTACATTTTGATTTACTCATTTACATAAGACTGCAATTTGTTTTTAAACTGGACTTAAGTGAAAGATTGAAGCAACTTCAACAGCACCAGAGTAAACAAGCAAAGCCATCACACAACAATATTTATTACATATTCTGAATATAATTTTACACACTTGATTAAACATTAATATCAGCATTTTGGGGCAAATCGGACCTTTAATTCTTTAAGATCAAAACGAGGAAAATAAAAATAACAAACAAACAAACGAAAAGTAATTTAAAATCAACAGTCGGCTATAATACCCTAATGAGTAAAAAGTATGCTTCTTCGTGAAATCAACTGAACAACAGTAACTTAGAACAACTAATCAATACTCTGCGTGTTTTGTTGAACATATGAGGCCCACAGATTTATGTACTTGCACTTGTGAACAAAAAGGGAAACTGTGACGACAGTGCGTTGGTTTTACCGTAAATCAGTGAGCAGCTTTGTTATAAGTATAGAGTGGAAGATAACCAGTGTTAGATGTAACTAAGTACATATACTCAGGTTACTCGGGTATTGCGCTAAAGTGCAGTTTTGACAAATTTGTACTTTACTTCTGTTTTTTTGTTGCTTTAATACTTCCACTCCACTACAGCTCACAAGGAAATACTGTTTTTACTCCACTACATTTATTTGACAGCTAAAGTTACTGGTCATCTTGGAGATTTAGATTAATAGTGCAAAATAAAATCAATAAAAAAGGATGTATAATTACATATTGTGACCTTACTGATCTGCAGGAGGAAGTCACGTGATTCCCAGCAGCATATAAAATGATTAAAATGAGCTCCACTTTCACAAGCTGTAACAATAAAATACAAATATGACTCATTAATGATAATCCAATAAAATGACATATGTTTATCTAAAATGGGCTATTCTACATAATGAGTGCTTTCACTGTTGGTTCTTTAAGTATATTTTGATGCAAATACTTTTATACATTTAATTAAATTAAATTTTGCATGCAGTATTCGTAGGGGTAGCTGAATATTTCTACACTGTGGTATTAGTACTTTTACTTCAGTAAACAATTAAATTACTTCCTTCTCCTCTGATGTAAGAAGTCACAAAAGAACTGAGCGTCTGCACATTTTCTCCCTCCTGCCCTTGTTTATTGACTGTCCTTGTGTGTGTGTGCGTGTGTGTGTGTGCGTGTGTGTGTGTAATTTCTTCCACATCATGTTTGCTTTAGTTAAAAACAGGCCTTCATATTACAACACACGCTGGTCTGGTCAGTCTCTGCAGCCTACATTTGATCATCCAGCCGTCAGATATTATTACAAGTTGAAACTGTACCGCTGGTTTTAATCGGATGTACTAAGTGCTATTTGTTTTGTTATGTGGAAATAGGAGCAGCAGAAGGGCATAAAGGGATGAATGATTCAGATCGTTTAGTTGCAGCACCACTACTAAGCAACACATAGTCATAATTTGATTTAAATACTGTAGCTATAGACGTGTGAGGGGTAAAATGTACTGAAACTTTATAGGCAAAGGAGTCATGCTAACAGACCTGTTCTGAGTGATTCATTTATTGAATCTATCACCATTTTAATGTTGCTTTGAGTGATATTAACTGTAAATGTAAAAAGCTTATCATGTTTTGTAACACAAAATGTAATTTGCTATTTCTGAAGTCAGCCATCAAATGAGTTTAAGACTCCATTCAGTGGCTGTAATTACTCGAGTAAAAAGTACACATGTAGGCTGTATAAAAACTTTGCATCAGTGCGTTTGTTTTGGTGTGAAACAGTCTGTGTGTGAGCAGCTGGATTACAGATTTAAACAGAGGGAATAAGTAGGCGGAGATAAGGAAGTGTCATGCGTAATAGAAAGAGAAACAAATCAGTAACATGGTAATTGTTAATCTGCTTTCTTGCACAGTGTTGTCCTGTCACATCCCTTAATACGCGCTGACATTACTCAAAAGAATAAACCCAAACTATTTAATATCTTACACAATAACTATACAGTTTCATCTAGTTTGAAGTTAAAGTCTGAAAGTTTTACCGTTTATTCAATCATCCAAAATTTCGGAAACATGTGAAAAACATTTGATTTCAGTCCATCAAGATAAGTTTAGCATGTTTTTACAGTTTTCTGTATGGTCTTAGCTGTTTTTTACAATCAGTCCTTCAATACAGGCTTGCTGAGGAGGCAGGCCTTTGCTGTTGCTTTTATCAGACAGGCACTGGATAAATGTGCAGAGGTAATCTGTCCCAGTATGTAGCTGCTGGTGTTAAGTGTGATGTGTCTCACAGCGGCTCTTCTGCTCTCTGTAAACAGCTGCCGTCCACCTAAATACACCCTCAGGGAGTCGTTTGCTTTTCCTGGCACACTCAGTCATATTTCAGTTTAATTCAATTATAGTGCACATGCATGCTCACAGTTCTGTTCCCCTCTTTGTGAAAAAAATCTCCATATATCTCCATGGAGTGTGGCCCATTAAAGTCAGTGATGTGTGAGCCAAAGTTGGACTGCAGCATGAGCAGTGTGACAGGAAATATGATGGGGTGTGTATATTTGAAGAAAGGGGGGACCCCTCTCAAATTCCCACAGACTGGAATGGACAGATGTCAGAGACGTATAACAGCAGCGCCACACATGAGCTCATAATTTATCCACAGGTCTGTATAGAAAAAAAAAAGACTTTATTGAAGCGGTAGAATGGTTTTTGCAAAAGTTTGAAGGCCATTTCCACCAGTAAAGGTAAAGTAAAGGAAACAAAACAGATGAAAAGTTAGTCATGATAAAAACTGAAATTTAAATAAAAAGTCACTTGCTATCACATAATTTTGGCTTAACATGAGCATTCAATTCATAAAAAGTTTTAATTTATTTTGGCAGAAATGGGCTTCCATACAAACGAAAACAATGTGAGTGTAACATTTAAATAGACAGTCTATGAGGCAGAGAGGAGATGACCACCCAAATGTTCACTCACACAGCCGCAATCACAATATCTTGATAGATCCTCAGCTCTCTCTCTCAGATGTGTGTACGTGTGTTCAGGACAAATGTGTTTGATTATAGTCAGGGTTTGAAATAAGACCACAACAAAAGCAGAACATTAGAAAATTGCGGAAATAGTCCTCTTTTCTGTGGCTGTGTTTAGCCTCCAAACAATTGGAGACTGATAGCAGCCAAAGCAAAGAGCTGGAGACATGATGTAATCAGCTGAGCCTCAGTCACCCATTAACTGATCCAACACAGTGGAGAATTTCTCCTTGTGTGTTTCTGTGTTTTATGCTTGGAAACTTACATTTCTTGGTTGACAAAGCAACAGAGGTGGACGATGAAAAAAAACATCAAGACTGCTATTGTCATTTATAGCTTGGTTGGGGAGATATTTCATTTCAATGAATCTTTTTATCTGTTTTCTTTTTTTGCATTCTTCCTACCCTGCACCACCTGATGTAGATGTGTAGTTATTTAAATGACCACAAACCAACCCAGTGACTATATAAGCATGTGATGTTGTTTTAAGTAGAGACAGTTTGCTTGCAGCAAGGGACAGCTTGTTTCCAACCCAACCTGTTTACCCGCCGGAAACAGGAAACAGAAGTTTCCCACTTTGTTTTAATCAGTAAAATAACATTTTCCCTGGACTGACACATAAACCAACTTGAGGGGAATTTTTTTCTGGAGATTTGTTGTCACCATGAGGTGAGCAAAGCCACCCTTGCATGGTTTAACTAATTACATACTATATTATTTATTCAGGTTTATCAAAAATAGGGCAGTTACTATTTAGTGTATTTAATTTAGTATTTAATGATGCCATCCACAAAATATGACTTGATTAGAGTCAAAATATTTCCTTGGAAAAGAGGAAGAAGAATTTTCCTGCTGCCTTTTTTTTTTTGGCAAAACAGCAGTTTCCTGTGAGAGGAAGCCATTGTAAGTGTAAAACGATGACATGACCCTATTGTTTTCTCATAAACAAGCTTTTATTTTATTTCTTATAGTCACCAGCATTAAACACCCTCTAAATCTGGCATCTATTGAATTACACTTCAGAAGCATCAATACAATCTTAGCAGAGTATCTTAGATTTTCAAGGGGTGGGTGGGTAAATAAGACAGCATCTTAAAGTCATCATAAACATTACAGGGGAATGGTCTCATACTAGGAATGCAAAACATCTTTTTAAAAATAAAGCCATGAACTCCTAATAGACAAAGACGTTTATTTACTCCACAATGCCCTGCTTGACCTGTCTGTAGTTAAATACTACAGAGGCAATTTGCTCAGTTTCCTTCTGCTCGCCACACTCCATTAGGCATGCAAACCAACCATGGTCAGTGTAAGCCAGGTCGGAGTAACCACTGGGTCCCTCGTTGATGATCCAGGGTTTACTCCATGCATTTGGATCCTTTGGATATTCATTTAGATACACTCCTAACTGAAGCCTTTTGGACTTGTTGTTTGGGTGGGTGAAGAGCAGCTTGTTTGGTTTCTGGCTTGGATCATCACCTGAATGTGCTGGAAAGGAGACCACACTTCCCTGACAGCCCCAACCTGTTTCCACAAGCTTTTTAGCACTGCACGGCTTGGAGATATCATTTGTATAACTTTCACTGATAGCTTCTTCTCGATAGCCTCCCCTTCTTCGGGCATTGCAGTAGATGAAGCTGTTGTCTTTATCATCAAAAAACTCTGCCATTTCACACTCAAGTGACTCATTGTTAAGCATTTTTCCCATCTTCCATGTTTTACCAGAATCCTCACTGTACAGTGGGAGTGCATGTGGACGAGTTTTCTTACATTTGAAACAGAGGCAATTTGAGCTGCAGCAGGAAACATAAGCATAAGTTGGAACAATCAATGTACCGCTCCTCATTTGAAGACCGTGGCCTGGCCCGACGGCAAATGTAGCCCACATCTTGATTTCACCCAGTGTGTCAGTCAAATCAGTCACATTACTCCAACTTTGCCCAAGATCTGTGCTTGTGATGTAGCAGAGACGGGCCTTATTGTCGAAATTTTGTATCTGCCAGCTCTCTGAGACGGTGCCTTTAACACAAATGAAAAACAGGAAAAGTGTTTTGCTGTTTTTCTCATACACTGGGCAGGGGTTCATAGGACGGTGTCCATCAATATGTGCCTCTTCCACTGTTCTGAGCTCAGACCACTAGAAAGGAGATTGCTGAAATGTGAGTAAACAAAACAGAGAAGAGTTGCAGAGCAATAACGTATATTCACAAGCAATTCAGAAATGAAACGTTTGTTTGAGATAATTACCTCAATCGTCCCCTCAGAGCTTTCCTCTGCCTTCCTCAGTTTTCCTGTTTTCATAACCAGCATTTTTGTGCTGGTATCGTCTGTCTTCTCCCTCTGCTCTGCAAAAGCTAGAAGAGTTTCACTTTCTCTCTCGTAGAAAAGAGCAGGAATCCTATAAACCCATTCACTATCAGACTTAAAGACGGTTTGCTTCTGTAGCTGAAAATCCCTTAAAGTCATGTCATCCATGGTTGGTTTAAAATGATCAGACAACAGATTGTAAAGAGCAACTTAGAGTGTATATCTCTGCAATTGTCAGAGACTTCTTGCTGAGTGTTTCATAAGACTGGGTGGATACAGTTTGTGAATGAGGGAGGGGTCTTTTATCATAGCCTGTAACTGTCAAGAAGTGAGTCATTGAAAAAATATTTTACAGGAGTTGAAATTTTCAACAATTACAGTCAGAAGAAAGCAGAACTTCAGTTTAACACATCAGTGATGTGTTCGTGACACCTCACCTTCCACAAACACATATTTATAGGATTCATTAAGACACTGAAAATAAGGCAGTTGTGTGTCTTTGTATTAGATTGTGGGTGTATGTATTAGATGGATGCTTTGTTTATATACAGCAACAGTATATGAACAGAAAAAGGATGCAAAAACAATCTAAACCACATTAGCAAATCATAATCGAAAAACATATATTCCCATTTAAGCACTTGCATGCGTGCCAGTGTGCAAAATCGATATTTTCTTCAGAAAAACAATTAAGAACACTTTTACACCCCACCCCCACCCCTCACTGAATAAAAATTATTCTGTGTCAATAATGCATCTTTTAAATTACATCTCAGTATGATGCATATTTAAAATAGTTAGAGCTGAAATTAAAACAAAGTTAATAATTTTAAGGGGACTATTATAACTTATTGCAAATTATTATTCAACACTTTAAGTATATTCATCAGTGCAATAGTATGTGTTGTATTACACAAGAGATTCCTATAAAATGTCATATGAAGAAAACCAAATGTCATTTGTGGTACAACCACGGAGAAAGGTGTCCAGTCTTTTACAATGACTGTTAACCTTCCACTGACCTGCTTGACATCATTATAGCTAAAAAAACTTGAAGGTTATCTGGTCAGTTTCACAGTGCTCCTCACTCTTCATTAGCATTAGAGAGAAGGCTTAACACCAGATAAAAGCATTGCTTTTTACTCTTCAATGACTTGCTTAATTTCATTGTAGTTACAAACCACAACCATCAATTTAAGTCAGGTCTAACACTGTTGATGATCCTGCCTTCATTCCATGTGTTTGGGTCATTTTGTGTCCAGGTGTGTCTCTTTTTCACACAGTGGTATTAGTAATATACTCATTTGAAAGGAAGTCGTGAATGGAGTCACAGTCCAAGCTGTGCTGAAGTCTTTATGAACAATAATTACCATATTAGATATATGATAACTTGGGGTAAAACAGCCTCAAAGGCAGTCGTGGTGGTACTGGACTGGATGAGAGTGAGAAAGAGATCTGCTGTAAGAGCTGCTCCCTAAAACTCTGTGTGCTGCCCATGTGCCACACTGCAGCCCATAAATATCGCAAATACCCCCCTTTCCTCTCCTCCTCCCATTCCCCTGCTTCTCCTCCCTCCAAACTGCTTTACCCTGTTGCTCTGTATCCACTTCTGCCTCCACTGCTCATAAAAAAGCGGAGCTGACAGGTGCTGGAGACCCAAGCCAGGGGTAAGAGAGTTGCCGGGCTCATTAATGAGCTCTGGCCTGATAACTCCTGAATATTCTTGGATCAAATAAATCTGTACTTTAGATGCTTTCCAAATATATACACATCAACAGCTGCCATTAAAATGAAACTGACTGTTTTTTCAGCAAAGAAAAGTGGAGACCTGATTCAGCAAAAACAAACAGCTGCAAAGTGTTTTGAAGACACACTGCTAGCCAGAGATAACTTGAGGTCTAGTTAGCTGGAAGGAGAAGTAACACTAAGACAGAGGCAAGGACAGTGTCAATAGTGGCTTTGTTATCTCCTCCGCCCACCACTAAACTGGCCAGCCCTGGATGTGGCTGCTGCTGCAGTTGGAGAAGTTAGGAAGAGCTGGGATGACTTGGATGTTTGCTGTTGTGTTGACAAGCCTCCCATCTGAGTGTGCAGCTATGGACCACCCTGGTCGACTCTCATAAAGCACAATCCCCATCGCCTTTGCTCGCTCTTTCCTTGTCATGTGAGCTTGTGAACTTTTCTCAGCTGGCTGCTTTGCTCTCTTTGTTCATTTTGTCCATGTCTATCATGCTGGAGAGTTTCTAATGAATCCAGGGCTCCACCATCAAAACAGCAATCAGACAGGCCGTCATGCCATCTAATGTGTAAAGATGAAATAACCGAATCTGTTTCCAAAAAAAAAAAAAGTGCTTCACATCCATGATATCCAATAAAACACATTGATTTGCAACATTAGCCACAAAGTTAAAGCACGCTTAAGCACAAATCTAATTTGGAATATGTGCAATATGAGCAGAAAATAAACTTCAATAACACAGGACTTAAAACTAGATTTTATTTCAGTGTCCCTCTAAAAGAAATGTCCACAGTATTAGATAACAGTGTTGATTCTGAAAACTAAATCTTAATGGGGTCCTGAAGTTAAAACAGTTTTAGTTATTTCACATAAGAGATTTTTATATTTGCGTTTTTCCTGTGTGCTTCTGATTGGTTTAAAGTGTGCAGAAAAGGTGATGTCATGTGCTTCTATACATCAATCTAGATTCAGTCACATTTAAATCAGATTTTGCTGATTGTTGTAGGGCTGTTTGGTTACTAACCTCTGTTAAAACTGTCATAACAACTTCCACACATTACCATGTGATTTTGGCATATTTAGCACATTAATATTAGCAAGTTAACATTACAGAGAAATCGTTTGCATTGTGCTTTAGGTGTTTAAAGAAACTAATTTGCAATTTAACCTATAATGTCAGACTTCTGTGTCCTCCTTTGGCAATAAGAGTAATTAACATTAACATTAACACTGTAGACATGATTATGATGCCATAAACTCCACTATGTTCTTGGCTGCTGTAGATTACTCTGTAATTACAGGAAAACAAATTGGTGCTAGTTGACATAAAAAACATTTGTAGTAGCATGAACCATCCGGGAAATGTCACACCAGACACCTGAATATAACAGACACTCACAGTATATGTAAAAATCCTATCTTTAAGTACATGTCCACAAAGTAATGGCCCCATGGTGAACTTGGAGCCTTCAGTGTCCGTGATGGTCTGTAGCAGGACAGGGTTATCATCCCAGTGTATTGTATAGTATATTGTGTCATGTAGTGTATCGCCCTCTAATAACCACTATCATCTTTAAATGTTGCTCATATTATCTCTGTGCTCAGTTTTTGTACTTTATCTGCCTTTGACTGCATGTCTCATAAACTGACTGTGCTGTATCTGTTTTCTGTGCTCTTCAAAGTGAGCGGTGATCCAACTAAAGGTCAACATTAGATTAATGTCAGAACCAGGGAGCAATAATATGGAAGCAATCTGCAATACATTTCCCCACTATTGACAACCTGTAACAGAAGAGTGAATATGCAGGCTGGAGTCATCTGTACAAGCTCAGCACAGCCCCTTTGAACCATAATCCCCCAAAGGTTCACTCACACAGCAGAAGGCCTTGCTAAGTGGAGCAATGTCAGCAACCACACAATGCTAGGATTCACTTCAAAAACAATAAGAATACGAAACAAGGGAGATGCACATGTGTGGAGAAGCAGACTCTTTCATAAAATAAGAAAAAAGAACTAAGTTGAAAGACATGAAAGCTGAATATGTCCCAGCATATGGTTGCCAGATTTGTAGCAGATTTCCGATCGTACAAATACAAGCTTTAGAAAGATGGATGGGAGAGGGGGCCACAATGAGAGGGAGTCTGTTTCGTTTCAGCCTGCCAGCGGCTGGTGGCTCATGTATGTGCGAAAGCTGACAGACAGCTCCATTCACAGTGATACATGCTTTGAATGTAATGCTCATCTGTCAGAACAGTGGAGAGGAAAGATCCTGTCTGTGAGGCCATGCGCTTCAATAAAATGCTCAGTATTTATTAATGTTAGCCGCAGTGTTGATGAGGTGGAATGAGAGCAAAATGACAGATGAAATAAAGGCTTTAAGCTTCTTTCAAAAGTCAGATTTATCTTTTTAATCCTAATTTGTCTGCAAGAGCTGCACTCAGATTGATTTTAAGATACATATAAAATATTTGACATCTGAGTGTTTTTTGAGGGAAGGTTGACCGAAGACTCCACAGACAGACAGACAGCGTGTCATGTTTTTTCTTTGAGGGGAAAGCAGTGAAACTAGATTTGTGTTAGATGTCTGTTTCACAAAATTTGCTTACAGTGTTTGCATGCAGATCAGGGATGGCTGCATCAAGTTTTACAGGTTGTATGTTGACCTATGCTCGTGCACAGGTTCTTATACCTAGGCTGTTTGCTTTGATTAATAAAGCATAAAATGACAGCAAGAGAAAAGAACCTCATGTTACAAAAATGGTCAAATGGGCTGCAGATTTGTAGACAGAATTCATTCATGCATTTCATTTCTTTTTATTATTCAATCTAACATTGTGTTCATGTTGGCCCTGTTTAGGACAGCTTGTTTTTTGTTGCCCATTACAATCATTTGTCAGTTTCTATCCCACAGTGATCATGAATATCATAGTAAGAGAAATTTATTAAAGAAGCTATAATGATAATGAGCATCAATGTTTCAAAAAACGGCATGAAGGAAACTTCAAAGAATTATCATAAATTGTGTAATCATTGAAAAAAAGAGGACAGATTTACAATGTTTGAGGGTCCCATCGTCTTTGAGCATTCACAGTAAACATCTTACACTATGACAGGTACATATAGCCACACACAGGGATCAACACCCATGCAGGCCCACACACACACCTCTCATAATGGTGAGCTTTCCCATTTTCAGAATCCAAGTAATTACATGAGATAACACTGAGTTTTTAAAACGAATCCAGGCACTTTATTTTCAAGCATTTATTGCTCTATAACTTGAGCGAGAAAGGTACATTTCACTTCTCAGCTCTGAAAGAACAACAACTGTTAAAGCGCCAAGTCGGATAAAACCTAATAGCACCCAATAACCAGAGCATCAACGAAAATAACTTTTAACAGTTCCAGGTAACGCATTTCGCCGTTGCAGCTTAGCTGGAGTGAACGTGGGTCGAGTGTGTGTGTTTCCCTCTCTGCTGGTTTAACTTAATATCTCATTAATAGAGTGAGCTCTGAGGTCAACTGAGCCGGCGGGGAAAAATATGAAGGATCATGTAAAGACCCTATATGGAAAGGGCAAAACATTAAATGCACCAAGGACGTATACAAACACAAATTGGTCAATTTTATAGGACGCCCTATGGCCAGGAACTCACAACTACAGATTGTTTTCTGTCATTTGAGGAGGGCAATTTTAATGTCATGCTGTGTAACAAGCCACATCTTTATACTGTTAAACTTTATTAATTTGGCCCCAACTTTCATCCAGAGTTTACAGGCCTTCGAAATGCCTCAATCCCAGAGGTGGGGCTTGTTGAACAGGGCTCACCCACTGTTAGCTATGTAAACAGCTGTAACCCACACACACACCCATGCTGCAAAGGAAAGAAACTATGAATCCGTAGGAACTGAAAAAAAGATGTTCAACCAAAGCTGGACCTCAAAGCAGCTCTGTGTTAGTGTCATGTAATATTTTGTGTTCATGCCAAATCTCTCAATGCAAATATTCAGAAGTGAGGGAGGAAAAATGAGACATATTTGTACAGTAAGTATAAGAAGGAGGGGTGCAAGTTGTAATCACAAAAATGAAAAACATTACTGTTTAATTTGAATCATTTGTCACTGATTTATTCAACCACAAAAATGTGGTTCAGACGGAAAAAGTATAACTGTACACATCACAGTGATGACAAATACAGTTAAGTTTGAAAGTCCACTCTTGGAAGTCGACAGTTTCACCACGAGGTCGACTCACTGGCTGCTCTGAAGCTTCGCCACCTTCCCTGGCAGATGAGGATTGGGTAGTCAATGGCACGAGTGGGCATTTAAGCCCTGAATCTGAGTACTTTAGGAGCCCTTTGCTTGCTTAAAAGTTAGGATCGAAAAATTATTCTTGACGTCAATAACAATATATATTTTTTCATTTTTAAGGTCACCTTAGGGCAGATCTTTTTTAATTTAATTATTTTGATTTATCTATTAGAATTTTTCCTAAATATTATTTTTTCATGTCTCTTCATGTACGAACATGTGTGGCATTGTATGGTGTTAAACTTGATCTGTATTAATTCATAGTGTGTGTGTGTGTGTGTGTGTGTGTGTGTGTGTGTGTGTGTGTATTATGATGCTAAGCCATCAAATGTGTGTGGTCAGGAAGCGCTGCTATGAGTAGAACAACTGTGTCTTCAAAGGAGGTTTACTGTAAATAGATGATGGTTTAAGTGTTTGTCTGTCCTGTTATTCATGGCTGCATGATATTTATTTGTAGAGCAGCTGAAATTAAACATAGAACTGATCTAACAATGGAGTACAACTTCCAACTGTGGTTTTAGGTGTCCAACAGTAGTATCACAGTCATATAATGAACTCAAGTTGATTATCATCCCTGGAAACAGTGTTTTTAACAAAACAATAGTTAACTTATTGAGCTGCAGTGCACAACCTTTATTGGAAGTGTCAGTGCGTCAGTTTTCACTATTCAGCAGAAAGCCCTGGCCCTTGAGTAAAGATCGAAAGGTTTTATTTGTCTCATGCAGTATGAGCAACGAAATGCAGGGTTGCATACTCTAGAAGCTGGGCTGAAAAGGCTAGTGTGCAATAATGAATGATAAATATATGTAATGTATAAATGATAACAAAAAGTAAGAATATGCAATGTTTTTCAGGTCTTTGTATTGCACTACCGACAGTGCTCTACTCTATTTTTAAACATGTTTAACATTAAAATCAGTCTTTTGTTACTCAGTGAGTTCAACCTGTCTCATTCCCTCTCATCAACACCTTCCTAAAACAGTCACACACTCACACACACACCCACACACACACACACACACAGAGTAACTGGACATGTTTTGACAGGTGGTCATCACTGGTTTATACTGTATAATAGCAGCCTGCAGAAGTTCCTCCGGGAACGGAAGAAGAGACGGAAAGAGAGTGTGTGTGTGAGTGTGTGTTATGTATATAACGAATTGACAGACAACCAGAGCTAACACACACACACACACAGAAAAAAGAGTGATTGAGCAAGAAGGAGAGGGAGGCTGCATGTTATTTCAGTCACAATGCATCCAGTTGTCACTTAGCCCCATGACCAAGAGTCTTTTCATTCCCTCCTCTCTGTCTCATAAACCACCTCCGTATGCTGAGCTGCACATCTGGTGGACAGATGTCTATCTCTTGTTTTCCCTCCCTCTGTACTTCTTTTTCCTTCAGGCAGGCCTGGTGTTAATCCTTCTCTCCTCCACCTGGCCCAGACCACCCACACACTGAGCGGGGCAGCGGCGGCCCACCACCAGAGAGCGAGCGGTGTGTGTGTGTGTACGTGTGAGTCTGTATTGCACATTCAGACAAGAGGAGAGCTGTACTTAGGTTTGGACAGAAGCAATAATATATAATGAACATATACATTACATAAGTGTTAATTTGTCTGAAATATTATTTAGTTAATGTTTCTCATGGCACATCATAATGGTAGTCAAACTTTTGTTTATAATTGTAAAAAACCTCACTGCGTTCAGTTGAGAATTTTCTTACATTACATTTTTATGCTCTGCGACACAACAACAGCTGATTTACAAGCAGCAAAAGTTTATGTATGGAAATATGGATAAAAACCAGCAGTGTCTCGTTCTTTCCTTTTAGAGAGTAAAAGCACTTGCTGAGGTTATTTGGGTGTCTGGCGATAGAACATTCAGTTCCACTGTATTCATATAAAAGTACTGCAGCACCTAGGACACTTCAGATCTGACCTTACTGCACATGAAAAGTTTTCTGAATTACAAAGGTACAAATTGAGGAAGCATGAGTAAATGTCAACCTTTTATACACTTAAACACTATACTTCCCAGTGCTGTGGGCAGTGCAGTAGAACTTTTGTCTACTTAAATTGCACATGTGATGATACATTTATAGACATTTTCATATTTAAAACAGATGACATAATGACAACAATAATATGACAAACACATGGAGATAATGTTGATAAAATGCATCAAGGGACTTGAGAGTAATACTTAGCTTTTGTCGCCATCTAGTGCTTAGGTGACCAAAACACATACAATCCAATGAGAAGGACCTCTATTGCCCCTTGATATGCACTCATTTGCTAGTTAATTATGTACACCTGACTTAGAGTAATGAAGTCTCACACAGATCCTGCAAATGATGTTATAAAACTGCTGATTCAGCTTGATATTGATTTTAGATGATGTAGTTGGTGATGTTGCTTTATACAGAGAGTATTTCATTTATTCACCCCCACTGATATGAATGTTTGGGACAAAATAATGGAAACATTATTTGTCCTTTGTAGTGGGCTGAGGTAAGGAAGATAGGCTTGGTGGCGGTTCAGTTGATTACCCTGAATAGGAGGAAAGTGAAAGAGCAGAATTCCTCCTCCCTTGTCATGTGCTGAGGTGCCCTTTGTAAGAATCTTCACCCACAGCAACTCCAGTTCAGCCAGTAGCCAACTGTGGCTGGACTGCAGAGCCCAGTGAGGACACTGAGTGTGGTGCTCCCTGTCTTTTGGTGAATATGTAGGTCTTTGCTACTACTACTTTTGTGTAAATAGGAAATAGGGCGGCATATTCGCTGGGCCACAGCTCCAGCAGGTCAGGTCAGATGGAGAACTGGAGGTAACAGAACAGGACAACAGAAAAGTTTATTTTTCTCTTGGTCTAGCTGAAACAAAGAGGTCACATACATTATATGTGCTTAATCAAAAGAAAGTAACATTGCTTAATATACTGTAACGCCTTCTGTCTTTACCTCCAAGCATGCATGGTTTATTCCCTTTTATTACATTACAAAAATGTAAAACATCATAATGGCAGTATTTGTGCGAAAAAAGAGACATGGTTGCCACTTAATAAAATGTTTCCAACTTTCACCAAAAGCAGCCAACAAGAGCGTTTAAGATAACAAAGCAAACTGCATGCAGCTTTTATCCAAAACAAACAATCAAGTCCAAAGTGAGAAATCTCCAAACAGGAACTCATATATTTTGGATTAGCAGTGAAAAGTGAGGTAGAAAGTGGAAAAGTGATGCTGTGTTTCCTATTATTGCAGGATGGGGGCTGACAACAGGGCCGGGTCCCTCCGCCACGCTGTGAACACACCAGTGGAATTTGGGCGTCCGCGGTGCTGATGGAGAGAAATATGAGAGAGGAAGACACAATATGCTGTTGTTCCACGCAGTGTCATTGTGACCCAAGGGCACTCCCGCCAGACACACACACACACACACACACACACACACACACACACACACACACACACAGGCACACACATTTTATGTACAGTATGACTGTTGAAAGAAAATCACACTCACAGATTAAGTCATCCTCAAATTCACAATTAGAAACTCTCACACACACACACACAACACACAGCACACACATGCACCCACAGGCTATTGTCATTGCTCATCTCATCAGGAAATATTTGTAGTTGTCTTGCCAGCAGTGGAAGTGGATGCAAGTGTTGCTGTTTGAAATGCCACAGTTCAGTCGTAAAGTTTTGCACGTAATCCAGTGCAGGCGATGACACTCCAGAGTCAAAGGTGGCAGCGAGGCTTCAAGGTCAAATGAGTCAGACCAGTCCTCCCAGTGAGAGTTACTGGGCTGGTGCCATTTTCCCACTCAGTGAAGTTATTATAAGGAAAATAAAGGCTCATGTTATATCTGATAATGGCTTCAAAAATAGAAACAAGCCAATTATTATTTACTAAATCTTATTGATTTACTTTTTGCATTTAGAAGTTTATGTCTCTCTGAAAAAATGTCACCAATTATGAAGCCTCTGAAGTAACAACGACCATTAATTCATGCCTTCAGCAAAAATAAAAGATGTCCTGAGCTCATGCTGTACTCATGGGCCAAAGAGACCAATATTTACCTCATCATCTTCAGTATCAGTCACTTATTTCTCTGCTGGGTCTTTATAAATAATTTTACACAGTTGTTAGGCTTTAAGTGTTTTTTTGGGGGGGTGGCCATAAGAACATTGTATTTTGCCATTAGCAGTCTAGAGTGAAACATCATCACAGGTTTGTATATTCCAGACTCCTTATTTAGGAACCTCATGAAAAAACAACACCGTGCTGCCTTCCAGGCTCCTGTTCAGCTGCTGATGTTGAATGTACAGTATGTGTGCAATCAAGGAAACGATTGATTGAACCCATTATACTCTGATTAGCTCACCGGCCGCGCTCTCCCTCCCAGCTGTGTGAGTCTATTCTGAGACAGGAGACAATAAAAAGGAGCCCTTTCTCCTCTCTCCCTCCCGCCCTTCGTTTGTCTGTCTGTCTGAACCTTCATTTCTTTTTCCTCAACTGCTCTTTGTTCACTCATCTGCTTTTTCTTCCACTTCCCACCATCATGCCTCTAAGAAGTGACTAAACCCCTCACTTCCAATCAGAAAGGTCTTTCTTTTTGTTAAATGTGTGTATATATGAGGAGTGTTGGTATCCTAACACCTGCAGCTGTGGCATATGTAAAGTATCCTGTTTGGAAAAGGCCTCACTAAACACCATAATCCACCCCTTCACCTACCCAACCTCTCTCTTCATACTAAAACACCCCCCACCACAACCCTCCTCACCCCTTCTGCGCTGCCAAACCAGGAAGTGTGCACAGGAAACAGCTGTCCCCCACGTCCGCCTGCTCGCCCCTCGCCAGGTGCATCCTGGGAACGGAGCAATGTGCGACATGTGGCTGACACTGTACGAGGTGCCGTTACAGTAATCAGGAGTGCAATGAACTTTATGCAGCGACAAGATTTTTAAAAAAAGCACCTAGCCGTGTTTTTTTTTTTTTTTTTCAAATCTTACTTCTTGGCTGAACAAAAATCAACAATGTTTGGGCCTTGATGTCTCACAGTTGTTGAGGGGGTGAACTGAATAATTAATGTTTGCAGATGCACTTGACTCATGAGTGATCACTTCTCTTCAACTTGGAGGGGAACTCCACCGACGATACACGTCAGTCTGTTTACAGGTGTTGAGGAGTACTACTAGATATGTGAAAGAAGCTGTATAAGGCCTTGTTTGTCCCCGATGGAGCCGCATCAAGTCTGAAAATTTACCTCAAGTGATGTCAGCGTTTGTTAGAGAAGAAGACTAGCAGTTTGAAAAGTAAAACAATTTGAATGTGTAGAGTTAGAACGAAGTGAGGTTACCAGACATCTGTAGTTGACTGAACATCTCTGCTTTAGACTGTCAAGTCAAGGCTACATTAGTCGGTGCCAGCATAGCAGACACCTGACTGTAGTGTCAGTAGTTGAGTTGCATTGTGGGTAATGGATTGGAAAATGGATTTGAAAAGAAGAAATTTAAGATCTCTGACTGTGTTGCATTGAGTTTGACAACTTTTTGTTGCTTCACTGCTTTCTTTTACTCATGTGTATAGTGTTAATAATATTGCAACATGCTTCTTCTTGACACCTCTGGTCAATCAAACATCTGCAGAGACCTGGTCTACATCATGTTAATGCAAGAGGTTAAGATCTGCCTCTATGTGCTGACAGTGTAAACACAAACTCCTGTTTTGTCCCGAATCTCCTACAAAAACTGAAACTCCTCTTGTTGTGGTTTTCAGTGGTTGGATGGCTGGTTTCCAGGACAATCAGGAAAAATAAACAGAGTTGACATCTGTCGCAGTAGAGGAGGAGAGAGCGCGTCTGTCCCGGCCAGCGCTCGCAGCATTGTTTGTCACTTTCTCCATGAAATGCACTGCGAATATTGCCTCAAACAATTAGGTTCCAGTGATCCCTATCGCCCAGCACACAATAGTGTTTACATGATCTGGAGGAAACGTGGCCATGGAGCCCACTTTAGGGAGTGTGTGAGTGTGTTTTCTTGGGCATGTGCGGGTGTGCGTTTGTATCCTCACTATATGTTCATAAGACTTTTATGAATCTAAGCACAGTCGCACTATTCTGTGATGGGAAAATGTTGATGTATGATAACAAAATTTAAAAATTCAAAATTGTATTTTTTTAATTTCATTCTCCACTTCTCATGGTTTCTTTATAGTGAGACTGTGACTTTGTACCAACATCTTCTGTTTCATTACTGTCTGTTGAACATGCATCAGCTACCATTAACTGTTTCTAAAATAAGAGGGTTAAATACAAGTAGACGGTGTTACTCACCAAAGCTTCGTTCATCTTGGACTCTTCACTTCTCTGCTTCCCCCAAAGATCAGGTCATGATTTACAATTGCTCATTTGTGCTGATTGAAACTTGAAAAATTTTACAAATTTGTGTTCCTTCAAAGGGTTTTGGCTGATGGCAGCGATCCACTGAAATGGATTTATTCCACAGCAAAGTTTCACTGTTTCAAATTCTGCTAAACAGGCCTCTATTCTACTACTACTGTGCAAGAAACACAGGTAGGTTAAAGTGTGTCAAAAGGCTGTTTGTATCAGTTAGTATCATTCAGTTTGGTTCCTGGACTGCAACATGACAGCTGATGTTTTCTTTAGGCCACAAATAAGCCGCAAGGTTTTCATTTTCCACTCCTCACCCACCCATGATTACTGGCCCAGCAAGAAGATCACTGTTGTTTCTGCAGGTGTGCACAGACACACACACACACACACACACACAAACATGAATACACAGACACACAAACAAACACACACAAAGTGAGAACGCGTTTACATACACCTTTATTTTTACTGAAGTCTCTGGGGCATTTAACAGATAGTCCAACCGAGGGTTCCACACACACAGACACACACTGTGGTCATGCACCAAGGCTCCACCATCAATACTCCATTTATTGAGCCGGGTATTTTGAGGTAGCCAGGAGGAGGGTGTGACAGCTCGGCTCTGAGATTAAAACAATCCTCTCTTGATTTCTTCCTCACTCAGGGGAAAAGCGGAAGCTGTCTGTTCGTTATCGTTTGTTTCTATTATTATTCCCCATCTACAGCGTGGGTGTTCACACGGGGCCTTAAATGAGAGAGTCAACAATTTATCTTCTGTGTTTTTCCTTTTTTGAGACAGCTGCCCAGAAAACTGTGAGCCTCTGAGAAGTCCCAGTCTTTTTACAGTAAGATGGGAGAAACCCAAGATGTTCACTGATCCGGTGCTGGCTCGCAGGGTTTCATCTGACTTTCATCTGACACGATAATGCAGGACAAACTGTGGCGCCACACTATGAACTATAGCTTCAATACAAAGTGAAAGCAGTTCAGAGGCTTTTGCAACTAAATTTCATTTTCAAACACTTCGGAGCCCAGATTCATTGTCAGATTTTTTTCTGCATATATTTTCTTTTTGTCTTCAAAGTCAGACAGCTATAAAGTTGTCATTAATCCAAAATGCACAAATAAAATGACACAGGCAGTTATCAAAAATTACAAATATTTTGTGATAGTCCCCTAAAATTATATTGCAGACCATGGAGGTCAAGCATGTTATTATTCATTAGTTGGCAGAAGAAAATGTTAAAGATACAACTATAGTACAGTCTTCTTTCATGTAAATCGCTGTTCTTCAATATTGTTCTATGATGTGATGCTTTAATGTCAATTTGTCTTCACTTTGCAAAAATTGCATCTATGACACAGAAAAAGAGAGCATTTCAATCATTCAGCTTTGACTTTGAAAATGTCAAATTTTTTCATTTAATTTCAGCACAACAACATATTCTTGGCAAGGCATATAACAATTAAAATTAATTTATTAAAGCTATATTTTGAATGAGCCCCAAAAAGCAGCTAAACGAAAACACAACACAAGAGCCAAAACCAACCTGACAACACGACAATATTGAATTATATTACTTTTAAGAGAAACATACAAAGCACAGGAACTGTTAATCCCTTAAGGATTTCTAGCTGTCCCTTGTGTAGCTTTTTATATGTTACAGGCAAATTTAAGCAGCATCTGCAGGCACAGCGGTGCCACTGCAACGTTATTCTGGCTCACAGAGAGCGATCAACTGGAAACACAGCTGCTGGACGCAAACCAGTGTGACAGACCAATAGATGACACTGTCTGCACTCTGATTGTGCTCAGACTTTTGTTTTTTCAGCAAATTTAGACGCCAGGGCAGTTATTGTTCACATTGAGGATGACGACAACAATGATGATGATGATGATTATGGTGAAGGCATCGATGACTACAGTGAAAGAAAATAACAATGATGATGAGGATGATGAGGGTAATGACAGATTTGTTGAGCAGTTGCTCAGCAAACTGCTTTGTTTCCCAGGACCTTGAAGGTCACGTAACTGTAAAGCCTTTATAATGTTTGTGTTTCAGTCTGTCTAAGAAGGAAATGGCCGAGGGAATGTAAAAGAGGCGTTGACCCTGAGGTTCAGAGAGCGAGAGAGAGACTTTGGGAGGGAGGTAACAGGAATGGCTGAGCTCAGAGGGGAATGGTGAGAGATGGTTCAGGAAGGAAGTTAGGTAGCTCTTGGAGAGGAAAGTTACCACGATGATGACTTGTGTCATCAGTGATACAGGTGTGCTCTAATGCCATCAATCCCAAAATCTGTTTAGACTCCAGAGAGTAGGGTCTTGAGTGTGTTTATGCAACATGGTATGCAACGCAAACATGCACATGAATCTTATTTGTGATGATATTGTAAAACTGTGACAAATTATTCAAGATCCTAAATTTACTGAGTTAAATATTAAAAATAAAAAAGACACTGAATCCTTATTACTGAAATAAAACCAAGAAATAATTTGTTTTTTTTCTTGAGAAAATTCTCAATTGATTATCACAATAATTGACCACTAATTGTGTGTTGATTATGACTTGCAAGACAATCAACGATAATATGACAAAATCTCAAGGACCACATTTGCTTATCTTATCGCCTTCTCACATCTTTTGTATCAAATCCACAATAGAAGAGTATAAATGTGTTTTATCATGGCACAAATACGAGCTTCTATATGGATTCATTGATTGTAACTGAGATGTAAAAATGACCATTATAGTACCATTTCAGTATAAATGATAACAGATTTTAGGCTATTCCCCATCTATGTCTATGAATGAATATGTGTGTATTAATAAGCATGTGCATGTGTACAGAACACCTTTGTCTGTTTATTATATTGTGATATAAGTGCAGTTGCGGATATTTTCTTGGAAACAAGCCAGGTCCCTTCAAAGTCTGGCACTGACCAGTCTGGTGTCTTGTGTGTGCGTGCGTGCATGCATGTATACGCGAGACCCAGCACATGTATGTGTGTGCATGCGTGTGTGTGTGTGTGTGTGTGTGTGTGTGTGTGTGAGCTAGAGACGTGCTATGAAAAGTGTATATGTGTGTAGGTATTGGTTGTGGAGGTTCCTTATCTACAGGCCACAGGCAGCTTTTGAGGCTCTTATCAGCAGCCACCACATTGTACGAGCACATCCTCTTGTCCAGCAGGGAGCGGAAAACTCTCCTTGCAACATGGTTCCCTCCCCCTCCACCACCACCTCCCCCTTTCTCACTCTCTTTCTCTCTCCCACCTCACATTTGCCAGTACCACAGCTCTACAACTGGCAACCAACTGGAGCATTGTGTCTTCTTGGCGAAGAGAGTGAGATGAGGAAGAGGTAGATGGGACAGTGAAAGAGAGAAAGAGACAGAGAGAGAGGGGTGAGAGAGGTGAGAGTGACATACGAACAGAGACTCACACCACCCATTTCCACGCTTTCAGTGTGTCTTTGATTACTTCACAACGTTTGGACTGTCTTTCGGTCTCATTTCTGAGTTCATCTTTTCATGAATACTTGGGACTTTTATTTATTTTTCATTTCTAGTCATTTTTAAAGAGATGTCAGGTGACAGCTCCAGTTCTGATCTCAGAGACTGACAGACAGACAGTGACAGGCTGTGGTAGAGTGTAAGCAACCTGAGGAGAAGGAGGAGGGGGAGGAGAAGGACGTTAAGGACTGAGGAGATACACCATGTGCGTTCTCAGATCACTTGAACTCTGATGGATTTTGCACGACAGAAAGACGTGCCACACTGGATGTCGTAATGTATCTGTAAGTATTTTGTTTAATAAGTTTTTTTCTATTTTTTTATACCGGCAGAAGTGTGTGTGTGGTTTGCAGGCACTAAAGTCTATTTAATTTAACTGTATTTATTATATTTATGATAATGACAACAACAACAAAATCAATCAGACAGGGTTTTCTGTCATTTGAGCCATGTGTCATTTTAAAATGTCCTTCAGTGAAAGTGAACTCTATGTTCTACTGAATACTGGTGTAGTATAATGGGGGATGTTAATGGTAAATTGATAAAATAAGATGAACATTTTCAAATTAAGTTTTGTCAGCTGGTTTGTTGGAGGTGGTTAACCATATTATTAATTTCTATTTTTCGTTACAATGTAGTGGTTAATGTAATTATATAATATATGGCTTAAAAACAGTATAAGACAATAACACAGAAATGGATTCAAACAAAAGATCGGACATTGGGCAAATTTAAAATCTAGTTATTAGTTATAAGAGTATTTTAATTGAATTTATAGCTTTATTTGATAAAAGATTTTAGGAAGAACATTGTGTAAACAATTGTGCCAGAGAATATTAGCTTGATGACGATTAAAACGCTGTATCATAGAAATTGCAGCAATATATGTAGGGGGTCAGACTGGCTGTGTTTCAGGGCAACCACTGCAAAATGAATTAGCTTTAAAATTTGTGCAAAAATAATAATCCATAACTTCATTTAGTTCTTCTTACTGGGATTGTATGATTTGTATGACAGTAAATGCAACACTACTGCAAAATTAGATGTTAAAAAGTGTTGCTCGTACATCATTATGAAAGAAGGAACTGTCCAAAATAAAGTCATGACCACTAGAAAAGACAAAACAGGAACATTCACAATTGCAAAACCTGACAAATCATAAGAGTGTTAAGCCTTTGCAGGGCAGAGTAAAAACAAATGTCTCTCTGCGTAATGTAGAGGACCACATCCCGTCAGGGCTGTAGTGAGAGATGAATATGGACTTTTCCATGAGCTAAATACACATTTTAAACTGGACCAACTTCCACTGAGAATACTAACATGAATTACATTTTAGTGCAGGCTTGTGAGATGGATCTGCAAAATTTTGACCATTGAGCACATTTCCATATCAAATTCCTTTTACTAAATATAACAAATATATATCCTGAGTCTTTTTTTCGTTTTCTTTTGTTCAACAGACTCTTTGATATCAATCCAATCTTCAGCCGTTGGGGACGTTTTGAATGCTTAAAAGGATTTTGACTCACATCCTCAAAATACAACCAGACAGACAGACAGATTCATTAAGAGCAGGCACTGGAGACTTGTTCAAAAATCTAGACTCTGCTGCTCAGGATGTACTATAAGAAAACCCCACACCAAATCAGACCACAACAACCACCTCGGCTCTACACTGCACACTGCACGAAACCACAGAACTAGTTGTCCATTAAGGATTGCGGGGACTACACAAAACACACATGAAAACACTTGTTTCTTTGGCATGTTTTGTCACATTGTAATGAAGGAATGAATTTACGTCTGCTTGCACTCTGTATACAGCCAGCAGAGGTGGGAAGGACAGGAGACTCACATACTGAGAACATAATGGATTTCAGGTTGGCCAAAAGAAAATCTACAGTTTGAGTGAGGTAGAGCAGCAACGTATTACATAATCTGCCTGAGCAAAGAGAGGGGAAATAAAGAGTTATAAACCGCCTATATGGACAAGACACATTCACTTGTCAAGGTGAGGTTTGAAGGGCTCTGTAAGAGAAATTGTAGGTTGTTTACATGAACATGTTAGTTTCTGTCACACACATATAGACACTGGGACAAGACAAACGTGCAGCTGGAAGAACCACAAGCATACCACTGACAGGGATTCCCCCAGACAATTCACCACCATGATGGAGAAGCTAAATCCCGCCGGCACACCTGCCTCACCCCCCGACCTACCTCGCTCCTCCTCCTCTTCCTCTGCCTCCTCTCCATCCTGCACCCCTGTAGAGCAGCACAGTCCTCTCCAGTACAAGACATCATCAAAAGCCGTCAGCAGCCCACAGTCTACAAACAAGACAGTGCACGAGGGACACGCGGATGTGCCCGTTGCCACGACAGCAGTGTTAAACAGTCACCACACAGATACAACTGCTGCACCTGAGCCCATCGTCATGGAGACCAAGGAGGAGGAGGAGGAGAGGCAAGGACGACCAACTTCCACCATATCCCCAGTAGCCAGTGGGTCCCCAACTCTTTCAACTCCACCTCCACTTCTCCCCGCACCAGCCAAGACTTCTCCATGCCCTATTCCACCTCCCAACTCCAGTGTGTCCTTCCCTTCGTCTTCATCATCCTCTCCTCTTCCTCCACATATTCCTGTCATCAGCCTTGGTCACAGCAAACCACCTCTCCCGCTCACCAATACCCCTTTGACTGCCCTCCACCCGATTCCTAATCTCCTACATGGGGCCCATGGAGACCTTCGCCGTAGTCAGCTGACCTGCCTGCCAGTTTCCAGCCCTGGAGCTACTGGGTCATCTGTATGTTCAGGGGGTCCATCAGCCACCTCTCCAGGACCACTGTTGGCTCAGCAGTACCTGTCTACACACCCCTTTTTCACCAGGTGAGGTTTCGCTCATACAGACAGTTTTTGAAATCCTCGCGATCCTTAACAGTTTATCTGAATAATGGTTTGGTACATAAAGAGGCAAAATGATAATTTACGTCTTTGTGATCTGGTTAATTCTTTTGCAACTCCTTCTTTTTATTTTGCGACCACATTGAGGGCTTTTGACCAAAGAGTCGGGTACCAAAACACCAGCAGACAGAACTGACAATGTCATCCAGTCTCCAAATGTTAAGGCTGGACTGAATAATTGCGTTGTTGTGAAATGTATTTCATGACCAGTTAAATAACTCATTGAACTGCATCCTTGCATTTGAACATGCAAGAAATTATAGGAAATCTTTTAATAACTTGAGCCTTCAGCATAACTTCATGCCAAATATTAATACCACCTTCACCTTCTTTTGGCATTCAAACCGATGTGCGACTCCAAACTATAACTATGAAATACCACAATACTCTTTCCTGGGATGTTACTAGTCATGATGCCCCTTCGTTGGTAACTACGGCAAGTTTCTGTTTCATAGGAAACCTCAACTGCTGGGATTTCATGACTTCCCACTGTGATTAATAGTCGCTGTGGTGCACGGTTATGTGAAACTGACAGCAGGATGTGTGCTGTTATAAAGGGACTTCACATTTCTCACGTTAAATTCACTCATCAGAATGTTTGCAGCTTAATGCAAGTTGCATCCTGGATTTTTTTTTATTGTGCATTTAGTACCAAAAATCCAAATACATAATCACATAATTTAAAACTATATGTTTTCTTTTTGAATGCTGCTAAGTTTAGTTGTTGAAGGGACAAAAAGCAACAGAACAGAAGTCTTAAGGCTCTTTTTGGGCACAAAGAGTTGGCAACTCTTGGTTTAGATTCATGAAGAAAGGCATTTATTTGCAGACATTATCAAAGCTTTCCTACTGTTTATCTATTCTCTACTCCAAAAAGCTTTTCTGTAACAGAGCAGCATCAGTTAAAAGCAGGACTTTTTTTACTACATCTATGGTTCCACCATCTGTCATGGAGGTCTGGGAATAAGATGCTCTCCTCACTTCTCTCTCGTCTGTTTGTAGCGGCAAGCATTGATCTATTTCACCCCTCCCTGCAGTAGAATCAGCCAGTAACAAGACTTAATGAGACTGGGCTAAAACTCTGCATGCACACTCAATCAATGCCACCAACATAATCACACCTCAGCTAATGGCTTCCACCATCTTCTTGATTTCTCCATCCGCTCTCTATTTAAGAGAGGAGGTGCTGGAGCGACTTAACATCTTCAACTGCTTTCTGTATTTATCTGTAGTGTGTGTTGTCAGATGATTGTAAAAGGAGCTGCATTAATGTAATTTTTTCTCACATGTTGTGTTTTCATCTCCAGTTCTTACCTGGGACCCTCAGGAGGAAACTATGGTGTCATCAACAACAGCCGGATCAAGAGAAGGCCCTCAACACACTTTGAGATGGAGCTCAGCGAATGTGAGTTTCTGTGCGACTAAATAAACAATCAGATGTAAGAGTCATATTGAAAGCATTCAAAGAATGAAGTATTCTGTATTTTTTACCATTTTCAACAGCATTGATGTGTCCATCTGTCTCTCACTTCTTTCCTACTGCATTATGCTGTCTGTGGCTTTTAGCCCAAATCCTAGTTGTTCCTCTGAAGAACATAAATGTAAAAAAATAAGTGATTGACACATATTTATTTTAAATAGGTTAAATAATTCCTTAAACTAGCCACTCACTGTTCTTTTAAATAAGCATTATTCAAATAGAGTAATAGTGCATTTGTTGCCTGGGGTACACAGCTCTGTGCAACAACGTGGCTCTCTGACATGTTTTTAATGGTTGTAATTGAGGATTAAGGCACTAATCAGTTTTGGCCACACAACAATTGTTTATATCATTTCATTCTTATTTTTCTATAAGATTTGTTTGCAAAAAAAGTGTTTACATGTTCACTACAGGCCCTCCTCAGAAAATCGCACGCCGTGTCTTTACCAACAGCCGTGAACGCTGGCGACAGCAGAACGTGAACGGGGCCTTCTCCGAGCTAAGAAAACTCATTCCCACACACCCGCCTGACAAGAAGCTCAGCAAGAATGAAATCCTCCGTCTGGCTGTGAAGTACATTAACTTCTTGGTCACTCTGCTCAATGACCAGGCGCAGGACAAGAGCAGGGACTCAGCTGAGGACGAGCCTGAGGACGAAAGCGCCACGGCTGGGTTGGACAGTAACAAACTGAACCCACTTTTTCAGTGTGACACCTCTCCCCCTCCTCCCCGTGCTGCCCCGCCATCATCAACCCATCCTGCTTTGGCGACCGTCCACAGAGACAGAGACTCAACCGATTCAATCATTGCTCTGGCTAACTCCCCAGCAACGTCCAGTTGCTATGGTGACACGGACAGTGAGGAGAGCTTCGGGGCTAAGACCTCTTTGGTGACCCATGGCATTCTGGGAAAGGTTAAGGGTCAGATAAGGATGGTTGCAGCCACAAATGACGAGCGGTGACACCAAGGACAGAAAGTGGTGTAAAGCATCTGGGAGTTTTAAATGTCACACTGCCAGACAGGACAGGACACAGAATCACCTTCGGATACCAAAAGTAGCGTGAAAGAGTAACAGAAAGAGAGTTGGTGATATTTTATACTTTTTACAGTCTCTGTCACTGAGTGTGAAGCTGAACTCTGCTCCGGGGCAAGTTGATACATGACACATGAAACATCAGAGAACATTCAAACAGACTCATACATGTTTTATATCCAAATTAAGTCACAAGGTTTCTTTGTTAAACATTACACCTCAATGTCAAACAAAATGGATCCAAAACATGAGTGAATTATGCAAAACAACTTCAAACAGACCATTTTGGGCTGGAGCTAAAAGCTTTGTGTTAATGACAAAAGTCTAATAAACTTTTTTCTGTCAAAGTTTCAATATCTTGAATTCCCCCTCTGTAGATCTTCTAATCAGGAATCATTTCACAAGAGGCTTAAAACCTAGTTTTAAAAATGTACATGTAAATAAGGAGCATTGCCCCAGTTGGAGCTGGAGAGCCACATACTCGTTACAAGCGTTCATGGATCAAAGTTGCAGTTTTAATGTTCCTGCTGTTCTTATTGTCAGAGGAGCAGGCTCGATGGTCCCTCCCTGACATTGTGACACACTTGTACCAGACAGAAATAAAGTGTGTTTTAGTTTGCTGTTCCGTATTCAACATCCTCTTATTGCGCTCCAGAGACTCCTCTTTGTCAGCAAGATTTCTCAACACATCCAAATGTTTTGCCCTGGTTGTCAAATGTTTATCTTACATTGGTTCAGTGAGCAGTTATGATAAAACAATAATTTTAATCGTGCTGTTGGACGGGGGATATCAGTCAACCAGCTCAAACGTGAACCCTTATTTTACAAACATTTTGACACATGACTTCTCTAGTCATGTGTCAAAATGTTTAAGGATCAACATAACTCACTTGTCACCAGCACATTTTGCAGTATGAGTCAAATCTACATGTTGGGGACTTTTTCACCAGAATGAGAGATTAATAATGGTACTTTCAACACGGGAGCCATGAACAATGTAAATAGTTAAAAACAATAAAAATAATGAGTGATGTGACACCGTGAAGCACAAAATAACTGTTGACTAACATTATTGGAAAAAAAAATCCCATCACTGGAAAACAAGCTGAAATAGTGGTTGGCCTAATTGCTGTTGATGAAGTGCTGGTGTTTTCCCAGCAGGTCTAGGGACGAATGCTGTTGCCGTGTATTGTGCTAGTTTTTAGAAAGATGTATTTGGATCTTCTATTTAAGTAACAGTAGCAACCACTGTGTAAAAATACTTTGTTACAAGTAAAAGACCTGCATGAAAAATGCAGCAAAATGCAGTATTAGCAAGCATTAAAATACATTCAGTATTTGGCAGAATGGCCTATATTAAAATAATTATATTTTATAATTAAATTATATTACTGAATCGTAATTAGTGACGATAAGCATCCCTAGTGTTCCAGCTAATTTTAACTGTTTCATTTACTGGCAGAATAGTGTATCTATAATAATACATTATAATTTATTAGGTGATTCAGGTTTTGTATTACAGGTTTGTAGGTAACTGATAAACACAGAGGAGTAAAAAGTTCAATATTTGCTTCCAAAATGTAGAGGAGGAGTATAGAGTAAACATAAAATAGCATTAAATACAGTTATCCAGTACTGTACTTATTCTGTTTAGTTACATTTCAACACTGCATGTTTTAGTTTGTTTGTGTGTGTGACATAGAGAGCGAGAGAGGGAGAGAGTGGAAGCAATCTAGTGGATGCATAGGTGGCAAAAGATTTTTGTAACAGCAACATTTGTAGATGTGTGGTTGTGTGTGAGGAAAGCCAGGGTGGATGTGGGACTGTGGTTAGAGATGGGGTTCAGCGTGGTGGTGGTGGTGGTGGTGATGGGGGTGCACAAGTGAGAGGTTTGGGGGTTTGGGGGCTATGTTGCAGCTGTGTCGTGGTGCTGCTGGTGTCTCGCTGCCTGTGTGCTCGGTTCTATCAAGTGTCCAGGAAACGCCTACAGTTAGTGCTGTCTCATTGACGGCCAACGAGTTTCCTGGAGGAGGGGGTGGTGGTGGCGGTGTATGTCTGTGTGCATGTGTATGTGTGTTTGATGGGTGTTTGGACATGTGGGGTGGCAACCGCTGTATTGGAAGAAAGGGAGAGGGGAAAACAGACAAAGAATAAAGCCACCAGGATGCTCTGGGAACCCCTACACAACCGGTTTCGGGGCCACACAACAGGAAGTGCTGCTTTCACAATGCTGTTACGGCTGCCTCTGCCCGCTCTGCTGTGCCAGGCTCCTCTGCCCCCTCCCTGCTGCAGTCTGAAACCACAGAGAGGATTACAGACTGAGGCAGGGGTCACACAGAGTAAAGGGGTACTGCAGAATTTTGCAACTAAACACACACACTAAAGGTTTTGGCACTTTTTTGCAGCAACACAAGGGGGTTTGATACGTTGAAGCTACTTGACAATTTAGCATTATTATTATTATTATGAATTATTGAAGAACATCTATACAAATGGCCTGATGTCATGGTGTGATGCATTAGATGATAAACTATAAAAATAAAATTAAAACAACTGCAACTCCCATCAGGTGAGCTGGTTCCAGAGGGTTTCGTCAACTCGTCAACGTCAATTTGTTTCACCATGCTCCTCCTGTCTGCGCAGATGATATCTATTAAGATGAGACTGAATGAATTGAATTTCTTGCCATTTTTTAAGGACGAATTTGTAGGATTTAGTGGCATTGAGCAGTGAGGTTGCAGACACTACCAGCTGAATAGTTTTCCACCTGCCCTCCTCCAGAATGTCCCTCTATTGAACCAGCATGTGGATTGGCCTATGTAGGCCACTGGAGAAACATGGCGGTGAGACAGGACTGATGTTACAAAACCAACGCAGATTATTATTACTATTTTAAGTGATTATAGTAATTCAGTTCTAACAGTTCTAATATGTACTGACTTCACAGGTATCAGCTGCATCTAGCTACCAACACAAGCACGTAGGTGAAGACTGAACATGTGTATGTGTCGTGTGTTACATCTTGAAACCTACCAGGAACTTACTTATTATATTTCTATTCGTCAGTATTTTCTTTACCCTCTCATATCCACATTCATTCATCGCGCAGTCATACAACATTCACACAGGCCAGATTGTTCTTTTACTCAGGCTGAAACTTTTTAACGACAGGTGCTGATTTTCACAGCTAAGACTGAAAAGGCCTTTTTTGGCAGAGGACATTTTGATGAAAGCAAAAAAGTGTTACTGATCACATTAAACACGCAGTAGCTGACTGTATCAGACACTTACTTATGTACTTATTTTCTGATTCAACAGGTACAGGTCAACAAAGTGTTTGATTTGTAGTCGTGCTGATAAATATCTGTGTCTTTAGTTACTTTTTGCTCCCCTTTGTTCAGCAGATTGTCTCAAGCTGTAATTTAACCATTAACGGCTGCCTGCTGTGGTCAAAAAATGATAAACGCAGTGTTTAACCTGCTGTAATGCTGCAGATTCAGGTGATACTTTTCAGTAGGTCTATTAAAATGAGTGATACCTTTCACATTGTCATTTTCTGTTTTTCTTGCTGTGACATGTTTATGAAAAAGGCATTTTTACAACAGTGTGCATCCAGTAACGTGTTTGCTTTTATGTGTAATTGTGGTACATATAAGAATTTGCTTCATGCTCTGTACACACCTTAAAATCACATTCAATGTGAAAATATTAAGACTGTGTTCTTATTTTTGAATTGAAACCTGTAATTCCCTGTCCTATATTATCCATCCAACGAATGGGGTGAATGTACTGAAAACTACTAAAAATCACAGTTTTTGCCTAAGTTCAGCTCTTTTAGAGAAAAGGTAAAGCCGACAGAAAACTTTGTATTAAATATTGTGATGATGCGCAATATTGGTCAAGAAAGTGAAACCTTAGACATTGGGTGTTAACCTTCTCTCCTTCTTCAGATACAGGAGGCCATGCAGGGTGACTCTGACCAGTCTGCATCTTAGAGATAATGCCTTTGCCTCCACCCCTCTGTTGTGCCCCTCTTGCCACCAGAGTCACACCCACATGTGTACAGAAATACCAGCAGCTCTGTTTCACCATTCACACACCAAACTAAACCTGCACATCCCATGAGAGGAACCGAGGTGGTCCTAAAGCAGCTTTACTGTTGCTTGCTTAATGCAGAGGTTTAAACAAAGTATAACACAAACAAAGTGAGCATAGATATATTTACAATTTTGTCAAATTATAAAACTGTTCTTCATATTTGCATCAAATGTGCAATGAGACTTTTTCAAATGTTAAATTACAACTCAAAAACAGACACAATATTATACTGAACATGTTTAATTAGGTGCTGAAGAAAATTACATCAGAAGGAGATAAGTGTTAAATGACCAATATACTGTGTATTTTCAATATGACTTACTAAATAACTTACAGAAATTCACTTTAAATTTACGTTAACAGATGGACCATAAATAATAATGATTGGTGGTTTACAAGCTTTGGCAAAACTAATAATTGCATTTTCATGTTCTTACATAATTTGATGCATCTTGCACATATGTATATGACAAACACCTAAATACTTGACATTTGACCCTACAAATCAATTTGGCCTAGTTTAGCTAAATTAATTTAGTCAAAATGTGTAGAATACTTACTCCAGTTTGACAATGGGTTTTTGAAATTAACTTGTGACTTGTGTTATATTTGTGTAGAACGAAAAAAGGACAGAAGTACTAATAGAAAAGTGTCTGTGAAGATCCAGTAAATTTGCCAGCATTTTTCAATTTTACACTCTGATGGTGCTAATTCAGAAGAAATAAACATCTTTACATTTGTTGTACAATTTATTTACATCCATTCACTCAGTTTTCAACACTTTCTCTCCTTGTTTCACCAGAGAGTCCATGCTGTCGTCCACTGTTCTCTGCACACTTTTTGCAGCATCGTTTGTCGTTTCAAGCGTATTTTTGTTGCTGAATTTTCTTCTGCCCACCTCAGATACCGCCGATCCAGCAGCTGCCCCGACAGCTCCGCCGATCGCACCACCCAAAAATACGCCAAGCACCAGACCCAGCAATGCACCTGCTATGACTACCTTGGGCATCTGTTTAGCTGTGGCCCCAATTTTCTCCCATGCTGAGCTCTCGGCCACCATTTTGGCCCCTGTTTTGGCCCCGGAGCCCAACTTCCCCCACACTGGACTCTGTGCCACCGTCTTTGCACCAGCTCCGATTCCAGCTCCAACTCGCACAGAGCCGTCAGCCACTAGTTTTGCTCCAGTTTTGGCTCCGGATCCTATATTTTCCCACATAGGACTCTGGGCCAAATTTTTTGCTCTGGCCCCAATTTCAGCTCCAACACGCACAGAACTGTCTGCCACAAGTTTGGCCCCTGAACCAACTTTCCCCCACATGGGACTTGCTGCTGCTGCCTTTGCTCCAGATCCCACCCAAGCAGAACCATCCACCACTACCTTGGGAACTCTGTCTCCTACTAGTTTGGACACGTGTCCGGCACCAGCTCCCACCTTCCCCCACACAGAGCTATCGACTACCATTTTCTGGACATTTTGGGCTCCACTGCCGACTGTCCCCCACACAGGACTACTTGTCACCTTCTTTGCCCCCTCACCGACCCACACAGAGCCATCTGCCCACAGCCTGGGTAAATTCTTTACACCAGACTCCATCTTCTCCATCATGGAACGGAGAAGAGAAGGGGACATGGTAGAAAGTGTGACAGGAGGAATGCTCTCAATATTCATGGTTCTTACACTCATCTCAGCCTCATCCCTTGTTTTTTCAATCTCATCCTGTCTCACTTCCTCTTCTGCTTCAGCCACAGACTGCATGTAGGGATAAAGTACCCGTCTGTCAGAGCTGAGCTGTCCAGCAGATCCTCGTCTTTCCTCATCTAGCGTTTTCCCTTTTCTCTCCCTTGCTATCTCCACCTGCCTTTCCCTTACTCTTTTCTCCGCCTCCTGAAAAGCAGGACAAGAATAGCACTGTCCTCCGGCTTCCTTCACCGTCTGCTCCACCTTCTCTAGCAGCTCTGCCACATTCCTCCTGTCTTTTGAACCTCCTCCCTTCTCCATCACATGAAACCTGTCCCCACATTTCTCCACGAGCTTTAACAAATCCCCTCGATGACCAGCGATGTATGCCTCCACGCTATCGTTTCCAGCCTTCCCGCTCTCCCTCAGCCGGTCTGCATGAGTAAAGACAACCAGAGTGTGTCTCTGGACTGCCTCTGGGCCAAAAATACACTCAAGGGCTTTGAGAGCCTGCAGCTCAGTCTTTGCAGGCTGGTCTAAGGGGACGCAGAGAAGGAAGGCGTGAGGACCGGGAGTGGACAAAGTCACACAGGATGAGATCTGAGCTCGCACCTCATCTGGAGTTTTCTCTGAGTTGAACCAGTCTGGGGTATCCACCACTGCCACCTGCAGGGGAGAGAGGACACATTAAGCGTTGGTTCATGGGAAATCAGCCAGACTGTACTGTTTCATAACACAAAACAAGAAGACCGTGTCAAAGATTAGATGTTTGGGGTTTGACACATGTTGGAATGTGTGGAAGGAAAATGAAAGCAAAAGACATTTTAATAACATACTCGTCTTCCTTCAACCAGAGCTTTCTTTTTCTCACACTCCAGAGTGATTGCTGTGAGGCTTTCCGGGTGTGACTCAAACTCCCCCTGCCCTATTATGTCATTGCCAGTTGCACTCTTCCCTGCTCCAGATCGTCCAAGCAGCACCAGACGCAGCTCCGGAGAGGATGAGGAGGAGGAGGATGAGGCAAATGAGGAGGGAGGGGAGGAGAAGGTCGGCGAGGAAGGTGAAGAGGAGAAGACAGGTGAATGAGAAGTAGAGGTTGGAGATGCCTCAGGGGATCTCTCTTCAAAGCTGTTGATTCTGTGGTGAACTGACAACAAACGAGTGGTGATTTAATATGAAAAATGACAATCAAACCTGGAAGTTACCTTTTCATTGACACAATATGAGTCAGTGAGGTCCCGTGACTTACAAGTAGTGACCACTTTCGGAGATGATGATTTTTCCTCAGACATTTGTGAGAGTATAGCTCCATCTACAGAGGAGAAACAGTAAACAGGAGTCCTGTTCATTTTCTGCTCGCACTCATTCTTTTTCTTTATTTTTTTCTGTCAAATTGTGACAGAAAAACAACATATGGTACAAAAATTGGTTCCCTAATCAGTTTATCAGCTCTATAAGCATTTACCTGCATTTAGTCTGAAACTGGGCGTCTTCTTCAGCTGCCTGTCATTATGGGGCTCTGAATATGATTGTTGCTCTGCTGCCGGAGTTGAATGAAGCCCATTAGACACCAGGCTCACACCCACTCTTCCCTCTGTCACATCCAGCTCTTCTCTTCTCCTCCTCTCCAAGACAGTGCTGTACTCCTCTCCTCGACTGACTCTCCGCTGTGTTTCTGTGTTTGGGATGTGCGTTGAAGCGCCCGTCTCTCTTCTGTCCTCCTTTTGAGCTCTGAAACTTTCCATAAGTTCTCGTTTTCTGTCTTTGATCCGTTTCTCGAGCTCTCTCTCCTGGGCCGTTTTCATATAGTATACTCCATTTGTCTTCACCATATTGTCCACCTGTGACATAAATAAAAAAAAAATAGACACGATTAGAAACCTAATGTGATGTGAAATGTGAAAATCACAGTGTCTTGTTTCATAATTCTTGCATTTGTCTTCACTGTGGAGTGAATTCCCATATTACTCAGGACTACATGTAGCCTGATCATTAATACCCAAACTGGTCCTGAATACGGCTGGGTGTGATTGTATGAGAGTGAAACAGGGCGTTGGTGGGAAAAAAACAACAGACAAAGTAATTACAACAGAGGGAGACAACAGGCTGCGACACAGCAGGAGATAATTTCACTTGCTGAAAAAGTCACAAAATCCGCTGTGTCTCATTTCACGTTTTGTTTTTTAAGTATACAGAACTGTATACAGACCATGGTATATTGCTCATGGTCAGTATGAACACAGAATCTGTTGACATTTCACATTGTCAAGTTTGTGTGCAAACTCCTCTCTTGATACTCTTCTGTTTACTGTGCTCTTTCTTAACTTCTCACCTTCTCCAGCAGCTCGCAGACCTGATCCCTGTCCTGCCGCTGACGATTATTGATGACGTGGAACCTCCCACCGCATTGCTCGATTATCTGCCTCAAGCCTGGGTGTTCTTTCTGCAGGTATTCCTGTGGAAAACAAGATTTCATTAGGAATGGGTTAATTCTGCTCTCCGTTCTTGCAAATGACAGCTGATCAGTCCATGTTGGACACAGTGAATAGTGAGGAAAAACTGGAAGTAAGTCTGAGGGAGATGCAGTTTACACAAAATGATGCATCATTGTCTGAAAGACGTTAACAAGACCTGAGCTGAAAGGTTTTTGTTCTCTTTCTTTCAGTGTGTCACAAAAATGCACAAATCATTTCAAAATTAAATACCAAAGCACAATTTAAAATGTATCCATATCATAAAACAATGGTTGAAATCAGTTAAGACAGCAGACTGAAAAGAAGGTAGAAGGTATTTTGTACTTGTACAGACCTGCAGCCTCCAAAAGTCACAATTCTGTGAAGTTCATGGTATCAAAATACATAAAATATCTCAGCACTTCCCAGACACTAAGTGTGCAAATCTAATACCTCCACTTTTCTTCCCATCAGGTAGTCTCCACATGTCAGCAGGACAAGGGTGTGATCCATAGCCTCCTCCCCAAATGCCTCCTCCAGCAACGCAGGAACACGACCCTCCATCTGTGAAGGGTGGAGGAAGGGACAACATAAAAATGTATTATTTGAGCAAATATTAGGACTTGTTTGAATACTATATACTAAGAAGCAGGAATGTAGTTATAGTCATTTACATTCAAAATTGATGCCAAAACACAAGTGGAAGTGTGAACAGAGACTACTACTAACCTCTGTAAACTGGCTAACAGGCACCAGCAGCAAAATGGCGTGTGGGCCGGGTGCTACCAGAGTCATCGCTCGCTCTGTCTCCTTCTTGACACTGTCCTCCATCTTGCCGCCAGTCCAGTACCATCTTGGCGCCTCCACCAGGGTCACTCTCCTGCCATCTGAGACGCCCTGTCGCAGCTGGCAGCTCCTGGAGGCACTGGGAGAGACAGGGGACAACTGGCCCAGGATTGTGTCTGCTGATGATGTCTTCCCACATCCAATGTTGCCCAAAAGGACAAGTCTGAGCTCTGGGGGCGAGGACCCATAGTAGCTTCCAGTCAGGTGTTCACTCATGGCTGAGAGGGGAGAAAGGTAAAAGAAGTGGTTAAATGTGCTGTTGAGATACATTCAGTCCCACAGGTTACTGGCTCTGTTTGGCAGCAAAAAAACAAAAAGGTGTGTTGTAAGAACTTGTGTTCATACATGTGACTTTAAACAAAGGTTTGTCTGTGAGATGAACATGAAACCACATGCAAATAGAACAGGAAAAACGGAAGATTGGACACGTTGTGTAAGAGTTTAATTGTCTAATATGTGGCTAAGACAAGTCCAGGATACTTCTAAAAATAAACATGAAAGTTGTGCTGTCTGTCTTGTCAGTCGCTGTGAGTATGAGAGCCTATTTTCTCTGTTCGAGTCCAATAGTTAAAAGAACAGTCTCATTTAGTTTCCACTCAGAATTACATTTCTTTCCTACATATTCATGCTGTCCTCTTACCTGTTGCGCATGAGTTAACAAGAACTGAGGTGATTGATAATAGCTATGCTCTTAGACAGAGCTTTCATTTTATTGAACTTCTTTGTAACTGCATCCCTTTTTTCTCAGTGTGCCTGATAAGACCACACCTCACCAGTCCTGTCCAACTACATTCTGCCCGAACCTTTATATTTGGACTGATATGCATACATGCACAGAACACAACATTCACCAACAAATACACACAAAATCCAAGGCTGAACATGTGGCACCACCCAACAGGGTAGTATTTTATAAAGACTACAGACATGTGGCACAAAGGTGAAATGTAAACTTGAACCAATAACAAGTATCAACAGTGTAACTAGACAACAGACACCTGCACAACTGACACACAGCTGGTATTAAAACCACTATGGTGCACATGACAGAGTTTAAATAGAAACATGGCCAGAAAACTTTGTCGATCAGTAATAAATATATTCGCTGCTTCAGTTAAACTCACACAAAAGTATTCTTCAATAATAAAGTAGTTGAACAGAGTTGAGTAAACAGATGTTTTATTCAAACAGTAAGACACATACTTACTCAGTTGTTTGAGGTGTCTGAAGATGTGTTCATGTATGGTCTCCTCTGTTCAACTGGCACTGAATTATGTCTCTTATCCAGACAACTTCAGTACATGTCGACTTCTAATGGTGAGGTTCATCCCAGGAAGCAAGCCGTCTCACCACTCCCAATTCTGAACACATGCACACTTGAGCGATCTCTTAAATATATTTTTGCACGCACAACAGGTTTCTTTGTCTGCAGGTTGCTGAGCATTCCAAGATGGGGCGGAGGAGGCGTATCCTGCGGCACATGTGAATCATTCTGCCTGAGTTTTATCTACCACACCCATTAAGTGTCAAAACTCATGGATGAGCTTCAAGGTTTAGACTCATTAAAATGGTTGATAATTGGTCAAATGTCTGTAAAGGTTTTGATATTCTGCAGTTGTCATCTCTAATTAAGAATAATGTCATGACACAGGCAGACACTAGTTTACAATGTAAAGTAAATCAAAGAGGAACATTGTGTTGTGTGTCATAGCGACAGACATTAACAATATAGTGCTTTGCAAAGTGTGCGACATCCTTCAAGCCTCAAGCTTCAGTTCTTTATTATGTATTAACTGAAAACAAATGAACAGGTGCTGGTTTTCAGGGCACTTAGGGACATTTAATAGACCTCATTATAAAGTTGTCTTACAATAACATTTGTATAGAAATAATGACTTAAGTTCTAACCTGTGGTCAACTGGTAATTTATAAAACACTGAAATTACTCTGCAATAGTGTTGCAGGTTTGGATGCACACATCCTATAAACTGGGAGCAGAATTTGAAAGTAACTAATACATGGCCACTCTTTGCCTCTGTGTGAAAGAGAAAGTGAGAGACAAACCAGTTATTCTGTGAGGTGCATGTGCAGCAGAAATTAAAAACAGAAGTAGACACTGTTTATATGTCCAGTGACACAGAGGGAGAGCGCCTGGCTAAAAAAAAGAAAGTAACATAATTCAATCTTCAGGCACATGTTTCAGCAACTAGTGCAAGAAAAGAATCTTAACATTCAAAGGTGAACTTGCTTATTCGGAATACAAAAAATATATCTTATACTGCAGACAAAAGTAATTATTTACAAACAAAAAAGAGGTTATATTTATTTTCCAAATCTAAACTAATTTATCATGTCTCCACGCATATTAGAACATGCTGTATACTTTTAGTGGCGTCTTCGTCATCGCTCACAACCCGGGCATCAAATAGGCGATATTTTCCAGAGTGGATGTCTTGAAAAGAAAGATATAGAACAAATGTTTCATCCTTAACATATAACATACACCAATCATTCATTCATGTGCATGCAAGCCGAGTGTAAAGTATGAGGTGTGAATGCTTTGTTAAGTAGCTGAATAGACTCTCACCAGTGTGTGATGTGTGTAGCTCCTCAGTTCTGGTATCTCTGCAGTGAGGCAGATTAAAGGAGCCAGGGCACACAGCAGAGAGTCCAGCAGCAGAGACAAGCTACACGACATGCTCACCCTTTTCTGCAGTGAAACAAAGAAGAGACGATAATCAGCCCTGAATGTACTGAATATGAATAACACATGCTCTGTACATTCAGTCAGCTGTCAGCTGTTGTCACGTAAAGACACATGATTGTGTCAACTGGAGCAGACAAACCAGTCAAGTGTTAAGAGTTCTGGGACTACAATAGTTCACAGATTTGTTTTTGCTAAAAATTATCTTGTATCTTTTCAACCAGATTTGTTTAATAAATTTTGTTCCTGTTTATAAAAATGTAAACCGGTGTAAAACTGGCTGAAATCACCCACACCATTAGCAACAACAAGAACATTTAAGGACTCATAACTGATCAAATGTTTTGGTACATTTTTCATTTCCTTTGTTTTTATCACAGTTTTCTATCAAAAATACTGTGCAACAATAGAAAGAACGTTCATTACTTTAACTCTATTGCACACATACCGTATCATTGTAAATTACAAAATTGCCTTCTGCTTTGTCTTGTCTTGGTGCTTCACTTACTTTTAACAATTGCCAAAGTCTAAAAATATGTGAGACACTGCTTTCAAACTGCCCAGGAGAGGAATCAACATGTAAGAGTTGCCCATTTCTGACAGTGAAACTTTTACTGTCTCACCTTGATCATAACTCATTTCTGCATTTTAATTCTACATTCTACATTTAATTCTACTCAGTTCGCCACCTTATTTTTGTGTTTACTCACAGGCTGCTTTAATCATTTTAAACTCAGTTTACTCAGTAAAGTAAGTTTCAGTAAACTCAGTCTTTATTCTTCCATATTCAAACCTTGCATTACACCTCTGGACCGATCATGGATTGTAAAATATACTTTGGCGGCTGTTAATATAGCTGAGCAGCCAACCCAAGAATAGACTTTGAAACTCTGCTTTGTCTTCATTGTTTACCCTTCTCTTTTGAGAGCACACCATGTACACCATCTATATTTTGATATGAGATTTCTGTACTGTTTACCCAATACTGTAAAGGCTAGAAATGATGTGCAAGGTAAAATAGAAATGCTCCACCAAAACTTACTAATTCTCTAATTTAATTTGTCAATAATTAAATTGGTTATAGGTCCAGATAAAATACTGGCAGGGACATGTCAAACAGGGGCAAACCAATGTCACTGGATATCTAGATATCAAATTATGAAAGCAAATATAATATGCACACAATATATAGGAAAAACTCCAGAGCAGTATTCATGAGAACATCAGTAATAAAATTTTGTATTTGCTACACTCAGTTTACTCACATTTGTCTCCTGAAGATGGTGTCCTATCAGGGACAACGATTCACCCAACAGGTGCAGGTGAGCTGCAGCACTGACAGGATCCCGATCGGAGCAGTCAGGACTCGTAGATGTGGATCTGAGAGTGCCACAGGCTGAACCAGTGGGGCTGCACATAGAACTAATGGGACTGCAGGTGTCAGTCACAGGGCTAGATACCACGGGATTAACTCCAGAGCTCACTGAAGAGGCTGTCTCTAAACTAGGAATAGGTATGAAGGGACAAGGCCTGCAGGCTACTGGAGTGGCAGGAGGGGTGATAGTTTTAGTAACAGGACAGTCTGCCATGTATTGCTGGTTATCTAGATAAACCCAGTACTCCAACATTGGGTTTGGACTTGCCTGGGAGAGTCAAAATAGTAGAAAATCAACTTAAGCAAAGCTTAAGTAAAAGTAGTCATATACTATGTCACAACTTACAAGATAATTACCTGATCAGTGCTGCCCTCTGCTGTGCAGCATGAAGGCAACAGCTTGTCTTGGACATCCTGGAATACAGAGGTAACATGTTGGTCAAGAGTAAACATGGGGGCGTGTAAAGAACTCATCTTTCTTACAATGTCAATTTCTACAGACAAATGTCCCCTGGCTGCGTTAAATGTTCTTCTTCTATCCCATCTGTTCTCTCACCTCCTCTCCTCTGTCGACACAGACCAGATAAGCAGCAGGTGCGCTGCAGGACTCTGCTCCATGAAGTTCAGACTCAGCTCTACTCTTACCTGCAATGTGACATGTATTCATATTAAAAACCTGCTAAACACCACTTTATTTTGTGAAGTGTCCTTCCTGAACACTTACACTGCACTACTACTGAGTGGATGGACTCAGTACCACTTCTGCAATCTACACAGCTGACACCTCATAAACAACAAACACAGCTATGTGAAGAAAACCTTACCAGAGTGTTGCCTTTTCTCACTGATTGAGCCTTTTGGATCCTGAAAAAAGGGGAACACTAAGCAATCATGAATGGAGTTAGGAATTAAATCACAACATCCCAAAAAAATAAGGTTATGTACAACAATGACTGTAACTGATTAGAACCACGTCTAATCAGAGATCAACAATCAGTCATACAGTTCACTTTATTTATTCAGTACATTACAAAAACTGCATGTTTCACAAAGAGTAAATAGGACAATGTGTGCCAAACTGTAGAGCCTGAGCCTAGGCATTTACACACACACACACACACACACACACACACACACAGCTATAAACTGGCAAACAGCTGACGCGAAGCAGAACAGCTCAGAGTTCAATTATCTGCAGTTAAGGATACACCTTTGACATTGCAACAGCACACAATATCTAAGTGCACTATCATGCCAAAGCATTATATCATAAATCTTAAACCTTATATCTCACACCTCTGGTGCAGGCCCAGAGTACACCTTGTTAATATCTTGTTCCTCCTGCAGCACCTCCACATCCATCATTAAGTGTTCGTAGGATGTTGTCCTGCTCCCTGGGTCTGCTTCATCATCCATCTGCACAGCCACAGAGAGAATGCAAAAGGAGAATAAAGTGATCGATAGACTGATTTAAAGAGCATTTATTTGTAGAAAAGAAGTTTATTTTGATGCAGTATCTGCTATTTGTTTAGATTTATTTCAGACCAAGATGGAGGGTAGATGAGACATATTCTGCCAATTGAAACTGTGTTTGCGAGAAATAGTACATGTGCGCTTGGCAAGTAAATGAATCATTAACCTATATTTTAAGGTGACCTAACATGAATAAGTAATGCCAGCGTAAGCTAACAGAGTGGAAATATGTTGGTGCCACGGAGGTCATATTAAGACATGTAGAAAACAATGTTACACATGACCGTGAGGGTTCACTGTTGCTAAGAATACAGTGTAAACTTGGGACTGTCGGTGTGCTCCACTTCGTATGTCAGACTGCCCACCTGTTTGTTGGTGGGCAGTCTGTTTCGCTTTTTTCTCCTAAAACAAACAAGATTAGTCAGGCTCTGTGGACCGATTAACTAACGTACATGTCGCCAGGATACAAGTTCAAAGTCTGATGTCGTTTCCAGGTTACACAGACGGCAAAAGTTCACAATTTGTCCGAAACACGGTTAAAAGCTAACTGTTTGTGCAGAATATCATCGGGTTTTTACAATGAAGCGGGCTAACACAACGAGCTAAGATATGGCTAATAACTCCGGACACCTGCCTTGCACTCAGACCATGTATTTGGCCGATGGTGCCGGGTCAACTCACCCGTCTCGCTGCTGCCTGGCAAAGAATGCTGACTCACGTTTAGAGCCTGTCTGCTGATTCATGTTAGGCTTGAACGAGAGCAGACTCGTCAAACTAAACGCCACAGTGCTGCATATTTGTCTCCCCCCTCTGGCCATAATGTTAGAACAGACCCCAGAGTCAAAAGCTCTGTGTACTGTAAAATACAGTGATGGCGACAGGCTTATTCAGCATTATGTGAACTTATGTGACAAAGTTCATTTAATTGTAAAAGTCACGCTCTATAGCTTTAGGGGACCAATTATTGTGTCTGCAGTTAGCAGATTAGCTCTGTAACACAGAAAACGTAAAATTATTATCATTTTATGCTTGAAATGATTTTAATCACCATAGACAGAACTCATTTCTACATTTATATGCAAATTAATTTAAAAATGTTAATGTCCAGGTGGGCCTTTTAATAATGGGATTAATTACATGTTCCATCCAGCTTGCTTAATTTTGGTGTTTGGTTTGTTTGTCTGTTTTATGGTTGTAGTTGGTTAGCTCCTTAATTACCACTCAAGGGAAATCCTAATTTTACTGCCTTTAGTGATATTTTAATCACATTTTTACCCCATATGGTTTCACCACATTTGATTTTAGAATAGTGTATTTACAATCTGTTTTGTGCTTGTTAGTTCTTTAAATGAAGTCCCTTGTTGTTTCATCATGACACTGAGATCCATAAAGAAATGTTTTGAATGTAAACTGCAAGTCTTATCACACACCATCACTGCCTGATGATCATCAATGCCAGACTCAAAATGGGGGTGTAATGTTCAGGTGTCCACATTCTATTGTACCTTTTTCTTTATATGTGAACACTGATAGACTTGATAGTACTCTGGTAATGTGGTTGAACTTGTTCACGTTTCTGGTGAACTGATAGCTGCTGGTGTGTTGAGTCAATACAAGCATGAGATTGTTTTTTCTTTGCTATTAGTCACTGTTTCAACACTTCCTCCCTCCCCGGTTTTAGAAACTCACACAGTCATGTTTAGAGTCGGCTCCTCCTCTCGTCCAGTTCAACTTTGGAATTTCAAAGCTGCACTGTCATGTTTAGCACGGCTCCCTCCTCCTCCTGGTTATCCAGGGCCATACTAACAGTTCCTGACTCATGCTACACCCCATTGTCCCTCCCTCAGGACTTTCCCAAGTTGTACTCATAGTTGCTGAATCATGTTAACTCTCAGGTCCTCCTACAGTGTTTTTTGCTGAACTTGCCATATCACGTTTAGCTGAGGTTTTGTGACGCTTCAAGTTCCTGTTTTCATTCAGCTGTTAGAGGGAGGAGACAGAGGAAGACTGTATAAAAGGAGGAGAAGACTATTGGCATAAAAAGCTCAATCTGCAGTAGACTGCCAGAGAGAGAACTGAACTGCTGTGGACATAAACCAAGCTACACAATCTACAGAATTTAATCCAGACTGGTGAGTAAAACACAATATTTTACATTTCTGTTTCTTTCACACTTTGAATTCCATAACCTCTCTATGACATTTTATCCCTCTTCAATCCAAATACAGTTTTGTGATCATGCTGCAGATAGTTGATGATCCTTGACGAGCAATTTTCTGACATCTGAACTTTTTTCAGGGCCACAATGGAAACACAGAAGAAGACTCAGACAACAGCAGGTCCAATGACTGATAGGTAAGAATGAGCTGCTGTGATTTATTGTATCTATTAATCATTTCACCAGCATGCGTTGCAATGTTCATCTGTGAAATGCTCTCAGATAATTGTGTTAAAAGTGCAAATATCTTAGACTATATCAAATTTAGACAAGGGATAGGATGTTCATAATACCTGAATAATGCTGCAGCACAGGACATAGGTTTGTAGTGCAGTATGTTGACCTACTGTGCTTGCAGAGTTTTATCAGCTGCATGCTTTTACATTACACAATACATCATAATGTACTTTCGAGTGCCATATTTGCTCTTTATGTGCATTTCATGTTTACTTCTGTCACACTTGGTGCTCTATATGTCACTTTTGACAAACCTGTCAGAAAAAGCCTGTTAAAGCTGTCTTCAATGACTGTGATTCATTGTCTTTTTTCAGAGATCTGTCAGAACAAATCAAAAAAGTGACAAAGGAGAGTCACGTCAGGGCAGAGAACACAGAACTGATGCTGAGCTTCCAGAGGGGGAAAGTCACACTGCAACAGTACAAGGTGATATAACACTGCCTAACATATTTTTAATCTATTTTAATCTTTTAATGCCTGTTTGTATGCTCTGTGATCACTTTTGTCTGACACCACCTCTCCCCCCCTTTTCAGCTCCTCCTGTGCTCACTGTATGAGATCTACCAGGCTTTGGAGGAAGAGCTGGACAGGAACTCCAGCCACCCAAGTGTTGCACCTATTTACTTTCCAGCTGAGCTAGCCAGGCTGGAGGCCATCGAGAAAGACCTGGAATTCTTCTACGGGCAGGAGTGGAGGGAGAAGATTGTTGTCCCTGCAGCCACTAAAAGATACTGCCACAGACTCAGACAAGTATGTTTTATTCATTTATATCATGCATACAATTCAGTTTCTCTGCTGTTTGGTACTACAATAACACTCTTTATCTGTGTTTTTGTTCTAGATTGGTAAAGAAAACCCTGAATTTCTGGTGGCCCACGCTTACACCCGGTACCTAGGTGACCTGTCTGGAGGGCAGGTCCTCGGTCGAATTGCCCAGAAGTCCATGGGGTTAAAGAGCAGTGAGGGTCTATTGTTCTTTGCCTTCCCTGGTGTGTCCAGCCCCAACCTCTTCAAACAGCTGTATCGCAGCCGGATGAACAGTGTGGAGCTGACAGAGGAGGAGAGGAATGGCGTGCTTGAGGAGGCTGTCAGAGCTTTCGAGTTCAACATTCAGGTACATAGCTAGTCGGTTGGGCAGGGAGAGAAACCATGAGGTAGAAATGTCACTTTGAGTGTGGCTGAATTACAAGATCAACCTTTGCTCTTGCAATATTTTTTTTAAAGCCAGAAGCTGCTGATGGAGCTGATGTCCTTTTTTGTTTTTACAGGTCTTTGATGATTTACAGAAGATGCTGAGCGTCACAGACAACAAGCTGCAGAATTGTTCAACACACTCAAAACCAGTAAACACACTCCAGATTGATGGGACCATGATCAAAACTACTCCTCTGCTCAGGATGGTCCTGGGACTTTTTGTAGCTCTGGCCACAGTCAGTATGGGAATCTACATGTCTTAGAGAAGGCACACAACAAGAAGTACTGTGTAGATTCTGTTAGGTTTTAAGATCTTTGTTTTTGTACACTAAGATTATTTAAAACACTCAACTGATTTTAATTTTGTGAGATTTTAATGTTTTATAAATGACCGAATACTGTGTAATATTTTTGCAATTTAACCACCTCTAATATGCATTCATGAAAACTGAGTATGCTGATTTTTTAATTACACAATTTCCTGTCCAAATGTGCAATATGTGTGCTTTAAATGCTGTAAATATGTTACTTTTTAAATAAAATATCTTGTTGAAAGAAAGTACTGTCTTTTTGCGATGACATGAAGTATTTGTGCTACAATGGGCACAGCTCATGTGTACTATTGTCTCGTAATCACTATGACACTGTTGATGTTTGGGGGACAGCTGGTTGACATTTGCGCTAATGTTCTGGCAGCCGACCTTGTGCCTGCTGTTCATTTGGCCCTTGGTTATAATGGTTCCTGGTAAAACACTGGGAAAGAGTCCTGGTTCACACGATTGCACAATAAATGAACACAACTGCTGGTAAACCAACTACAACATTTCAGAAAATTGGTGCAGCTACTAATTAATATTTTCATTACTGATTTATCTCTTAAGGAGATGAATATCTGTTGTTATATGTACTCATGTTCATTTAAAATAGCATGTCTATTTTGCTACATTTTCCAAATGTTTACAAAGATTCTAAATATTTGGTTCCTGCCTATGGCTGTGGTCAAACAGTGTTCAAGCTGTTCAATGGATCATGCTAACTAAGATAATATGGAACTAGGATGGCAAAGCTTTAACCATGCTTTCTGCGTTTCTTCACAATTAACTCTTCAGCTTTAGCACACAATAAGGGGACAACACATTATACTTGTGTAAAATTTGGTATCCACTTTTATTGTGATTTTACAATTATCCTAAAACATGTGCACCAGTAGCACACATAAATTAAAATCCAAAATGATTGTTAACAGCAGCCAGAGCACATTTCTGGCTTCATCCCAAGCCTATTTCATAGTGACAAGAGTCAGTGCAGTGCTGGTATCTGTCTCCCCCTAGAGGACAACTAAAAGAAAAACCAAAAGCAATGTCAGAAATGATTGTACTTCACAGGAATTGGCTTACCTAAACCATAAAAGGCACAGCAGCCTGAGTAAATCAGAAATGTCCTCTTATTGTCACCTACACTTGCCTGAATCTTTAAAAGCTGAAATAATGCTTTACATTCAAGATACATTCCTTTCTATTTCTGCTCTTTCATTACTCAGTTGGTATCAGAGAGTAAGCTACACATCTAACACCAAAAGGTAAAAAGCATTTTGCTGGGTGAGACGCAGGAGATCTGTAAGAGCATCACCTGCTGTAAGAAGGCCATCAACACAAAACAAAACCCGACAGCTTCAAGCAAAAAAGAGAGGTAACTACAACAAAGTTTACAACTGACGGGGGGTTAATTCGCGTTACCTCAACACACCAGTCTGCACCCGCCATCACCTCAAATATCACACACATATATCAAAACTCACAGTCATCTACGAAATCTACAAGCTACAGTGCCAGGTGAGGGGTATACCAAGGTGCTTTACAGGGGATTGCACAGCATATCTTGTCTTTGTAAATGTCAATGACAGTAAACAATGAGAAGGACACACTAAGAAACAGAGCACAAAACCAAAGCAAAGCAGAGGAGAGGATCCATATTGTGGAAAGGCAAAAAAGAGAGATCCACATTAATAAAAGCAGCTTCAAAGGGAAAAACTACAGACAACAAGAACTTTATAAAATTAAATAGATTAACTCTTCAAATATCCTCAAAAGATGAAATGACACCATTTTATCTCGTGGTGTTGTAGACATGAATGGTCACATGACCTCAAAGCATATCTTTGTTCAGTTTTTTTTTTTGATGATTGCATATAAGTAGAAAGGCCTGTGTTTTTGTGACATTCAAGGCCATGGGTTCATTTGACACAAAAAAACCCAAAACAAAAAAACCCCAACAAAAACACAAACTAACTTCACTTCATGTTTTTGCTGCATTTTCTGACAAACAATGATGCCAAGACAGGTATCCTGCATTTTCTCCATTATTATAACATATTGCACATTACGTCTTGAAAGGGGAAGTAAATTACATTGCTGTCATGCATCTAATTACCATTACCCAAAATCACAAATTAAATAGACAGTCGTTCATACAAGAGTGAAATTACTTTGCAGTAATGTTTTGCTACGTTTACAGCTTTTCCTATTCTTCAACTAGCTCGATTTGGCACATGGTCCTACTGTAAAAGGCAAAGAGTTTCCAAAGCCCACACTGGTGCTGTCAGACCTAAGCAATGTACTGTAGGGCACATTTTAAACATCTGCATCCTAAAAAACCCTCCAAACAAAGCCAAATCACCATGGCTACCTGTTGAACATCTAGGACAGTTTCGGCTAAAGGTGCAGTTACTTTTAGGCAGGAGCAGCCATCGTGGTGCTGCTCAGTTGGTTTCGTAAGAGGACAGCAGAGCTGCATCCACCGGCTCCATGCAGGAGGGACAGGTGAAGGAACGCATCAGCCAGGGGTCAATGCAGTCCACATGGTAGATGTGAAGGCAGGGCAAGAACCGAATGGGATCACTATACTCAAAATCCATCATGCAGATCACACATCTGGGGAAGAAAAAGACAGCAAATATTCAAATATTATTAAAAATGAAGATATGATGAGATTCGGACCTATTTATCCAAAAGCTCTGACTACAGCTTTATTTAGAGATGGTACTTAAAGCAACCCAGTCTACTATGTTCCACCAAACATTATGCAACTTTAAAAAAACAAAAAGAACAACAACAAAACAAAGAGACTCACTAAGTCATAGATTTTGCCTATTTTACACTCACTCTTTGACTTTCTTGTCAGAGGGGTCAGAGCCTGGATCAAAGATGCCTCTGGGCAGGTGCTGGATGAGACCAATTCGTTGGGCAATGCGGATCTGCTCCTCCTCTGTCAACTGGCAGGCCAGACGACTCTCACCTGGGGTGGGATGGAAAACTGGCAGTGGCTGGGTGCGCTCCTGGAAAGGAAGGAACATTAAGCAACTTGCATTATCTGTGAAGCATGTCTTCTCAAAGAGGGAATTTTAGACAAGTCAGTGTTCCCTCTGTCCAATCCAGTTTTCACTGTCACATGGAGGACCCTGACGCTGGGTTGTGTCATTGCAAAAACAATGGCCAATTTAAAGTAATGATGGATGAGACAAACACCCACATAAATATCATGAGATCCAGACACCGCCTCTGAACATCTCATGAATTCTGCCTTGAGAACGAAAGTCATGTTCAGTTTTGAGTGCCACTGTCAGAGACACATTAATTTGAACTACATCTTAATTATTGTGGTTGTGGTGTGTAGTGGTGTTGAACACTGAAAGGTGTTCCTCATATTTTTGTCCACACTGTGTGCATACATAAGAGGCCCACAATGGTAAATACACCTTTTGACACAACAACACCACTTACTAAGAGCTCACCAACAGACACTCAATAGGACGTTTACCTTTCTGACCACTTTCATGTAATGTGCAATTCGCGGTAGAGCTGCTGTGTTGGACCACATACAGCGGCTGGTGAGTGTTAAAACACTGTTGCTTAACTCTTAATATATATACATACGTATGCTGCTTAATATATCAACAGATGGCTTACGTGATGCCTGCACTGTATTCACAGTTATCTTCTGAATTCAGCACGGTGTGACCACGCCTCCACCAGCTAATATTACTTTACTATAACCATTTTTACACTTATAATTTCTTTAGGCAGCCCAAGTTTCGATAGTGCTTGTTGTATTATATATTACATAAAGAATGTGATTTTGATAAAACAAGAACTCGAACATAAGTGAAATCCTTAAGTTTCTATTGTTTCAGTAATAGACATTTCTGTGACTAATAGCGTTACATCAACACTGAGTGCTGATGATATGACAGGTACATTAATCAGTGATTAGCAGACTTTGTGCTAATAGTATATTAGACCACTGAGGGGACGTGATCTTGTATCCCCGCAGTGTGCTGAGCTCGAGCCCCAGCAGTGCACCTGGTAGGGCGGCGGAGGCTCTCCGGGCAGGCTGCCCCCCTCGGACTCGTTCAGCAGCGACAGGTCATCCGCACCTTGTGAAAACAGGCAGTTCCCCATTGAACTGACACCACCATGAGAGTGTCCACTTCGTCCTAATAATGGTGACAGACACCTAGCTTGCGCCCGCTGATGCTAAGCTAACTAGCTAACGTTGGAAAGCGCTGGCTTGACGTTAGCGTCGCGAGCTTTCAGCAGGTAGTTTGTTGTCATTCCGCGAGGAGCCTGACGGAGAGTCGACAGGAGGAGCGACGTCTTAACGGAATAATGCTGAGCTAGACGGTGGCCGGTAAAAATAAATGATACAGATTTTGACCGTCACAACGAGTTGACTTTTGAGTGTCTGCTTGTGTGTTGGTTTTTGTGTTTACAAAAACACAAACCGGAAAATCGTCATCCGGAAGTTTGCAAAACATGAGACTACGTTTTTGGAAATATGTTTTCAATCGTATTATTTGGACTATAATCGCCACAAGCATGGACGGATTTTGAGTCACAGACATTGAATAATATTGCTTTATCGTATTTAAACAACATACCACGGCACAGTATAAAATATAATAGGAAATCTTTAACGAAAGCATGAGATAAAAGTTCCATATTTTTGAAGCACAACTATTCTACTTTTACTATTTTTATTTTATTTTATTTTTTTTTTACACGTAATGCATTTTGTTCCTTAGAGAAAAACTTTCGTGATGCCGTCGTTTTTATTCTAAAAAGTCATTTCCGGCTATACTGCTATTGTGGTTGGGGTACGAGTCGCGCACAAGTACGCCTTTAGACGTCATATGTAGTTGAACTCGTGTTCCGGCCTGTTTGTTGTATGTTGTCAGCAGAGACATATTAGCTGTTTTTACTTATCTGTCGTCATAATGTAGCTGCCGATCCGCCCAGTGCTGTTCTTTTATTTAAGAGGGATCCTAAGGACCTAAGAAATGGTAGGAATAAGAGACAACGCATGCATGATCCGGGCTATAAAATGACGAGCGGCTCTTGTTTTACCAGTCGGTAGAGAAGCAGCAGGGGTGTTAGCAGTTATCAATACGTGTGTGTGTGTGTGAGAATTATTCAGTAATATTATTTGTAAATCTGTTGGAATGATGATGATGGATCGTTAGATTGTGTGAATTTGCTTCGGGATTAATAAAGTATCTATCTATCTATCTATCTATCTATCTCTTGATGATCAAAGATCACAACCTGCAGATGGTTTGGTTTGTGCCTTAAAACAGAATGATTCTCGAAAATATTTGAGTATGCCTTTAAAAACTGTTCATCTAATGTCGTGTTAATGCATACCAGGCCACTGCTCCGCCACCACCACCACCACCTCCCTCGTTCTGCACCACCGAGCCTGTTAAAAGCAGGCCTCCGCCCTGCCCTGGATATGCTGCAATACCTTTTATTTCAAGAGAGAGCACTCCAGTCCAAGAGACAAGTTATTCATCAGAGACTTCAGTTGAGACAGAGGTAAGTGTCTCCTCCAGAGTCTGTTGCTGTGAGACTCCATATCTTTCTGTGAGACTTTTCAACATCCAGAATGTATAAAATGGACCCCAGGTTACATGGTTACAAGGACAAGAAGACAATCCCTCTGACAGTGAAGACACTCATGGTCCCGTGCAGGAATCTGACCCTGCACCAGAGGCACTCAATAATCAACAGGTAGATTATCTTTAAGCTTCACTATCGATTTCACATTAAAGACGAGATATGGCTGTTAATTTTCTTTCTTATTTCAAGGTCACAGGGCAACAAGATGAGGCTGCCACTCAGATGGACCAGGCTGGAAAGGACCATCTGAAGCCCTGAAGCACTCTGGATACTTATTTACCAGTACTTGAACATGCTTCGGTTATCATCATTATCCTTATCACTTGCAGAAAATGTAAAAAAAACCCCAACAACTTACTGGTAATAATCCCAAAGTGATGGCTACAAGCAAGACTGAGTAAAAGCATTTTAAATATAAATCATTTATTCACTATACACTGCTTTGGATAATGTTCTTATGCAGTTGTGAATGCAGTGGGCTGCAGTTAGCACAGGCAAACATTGCTTATATTAAGTGCATCTTCTAAGATCTGAGTACTATTTATTTAAATGCAGATTTTGTTCCAAATGAAGATTTTATCACTGTTGTCACGTAAAATAAAACTCAAGCTTTCTTTGCTTTACTGCTTCAAGGAAAACTTAAATAGTTACATGTAACGTGTTCAGTGCTTATTTACATTGAGTTTATGCAAAGAAGTACTGGACCCCAAATGCAGCTGAAGCTGATGGGAAGGCCATTAAATTTTAATGGTGCTGGATGAAAAGTCGGGATCAGCAAAATTATTTCAGTTCATTCTCTGGGAGTCACGAAACTGCACAAATCCATCCAACAAGCCGAGAATGTGAACCTAACTTTGCTTAATTTCTAATCGACCTGCTGGTTGTACTAGATGAAAAGTAAGTGGAATTCACCATGGATGTCTATATCATGTTTCATGGCAATCCATCTCATAGCTGTTGTCTTCTAATACTGCTGGTATTACATTGATAAACTCTCCTCCATAGATTTAACTCACTGAGAATGAAGAGCAGAAGCACCAGGATTGCTTTACAAACAGGAATTTATGTCACAAGAATGACTTACAAGAACAAATATACACCTCTTAAGAGTTAATAGTAATGCTGTTCTAGTTACATTAAAACAAGTATACAAGCATTTGCTTATTAGCATTATCTTTGTCCTCTACATTATGAGCTTTGCAGGACATGTAGCAACTCCAGCACTGATCTTTCATTGAGTCACGAGTTTATAGAAAGAAAGACATGGCACAGACAGATGGTACAGTCAAGAACATCCTTTTTATTCAATCAGGTGCTGCTCTTCTCAAACTGTGTTTTTCTTCTTATGGAAAAGAAACTGTAATTAACACATGCATTTCACCTAGAGCTCTGGGGGTGTTCTCACAAAGAAGTGGTGCTGCACTGAGGGCATAGACAGAGGCGTAAAAGAGCTGGGAGTCGGGGGGCCCTAGGGTGCTGCCTATTACACCAATAACCATACACGCTTAAGAAGATGAAGAACAAAATGAACAACAGAACAAAGACACGGAGCAGTCCAGCATGAGGTGGTCAGAGGAGAAAGAAAAATGGAGGGACTTGCCTGAATCCTCAAAAATCTGAGAGATCAGGTTCATGCTGGCTTTTTATCTATCTGGTTGGTGTGTTGTAAATGGCTAATACTGCTGAGGGTCTCACTGTGTAAAACCCATCATGAACAATAATACTTCACTTTAAAAGATTGGTATGAATGATTGTGGGATATGTCCTGGAAATACAACCCCCTCTTTCAGCCTCGTGCAGGACAAGTCCGGTTATAAGGTGCTTGTAGCTTTCATTTACAGTCCAAGGCATCCTCAAAGAGAGCCTAAACGACAGCATACCCTGATAGCAAAAAAAAAAGAAATCCAAATTCAAAGGAAACAAAAACAGAGATAGGGGATGGGGGGGGATTAAACAAAGCCCAAAATAAATAGCTAAAACAAAAGAGCACAACTCTTATCCTAGTCAAAGCAGCCCCGTTCCAACATCCCGAAGCAGTTCACCCAGCCCTCTTGACCCCGTTTATCTTCTCCCTAAACCTTTTTCAACCCAAACCCCTAAACCCCATGTCGTCCCTTCCTAACCCACCCAAGGACACCCCCAAAAGCCCGTCAGCGTAATTTGTTCACTTACATTAGCTGTTGAATGGAGAAGCTGAAGAAGATGGGTATGGTAATACAATGTGAAGCATACAGACAAGAATAACATGTGAGCTAACTGCATTCTGCTCAGACAAAAGTTTTTCGGCAATTTTTTTTCACCCTCCCAACAGCGGAGAGGGCAGAAGAGAGAGAGAGAGAGATAGAGAGAGAGAGAGAGAGAAAGACAGAGAGTGACAGACACACAGTTACAGACTACTCCAGTGTCTAAGAGAAAACAGACATTGGAGACAAAGGGGAAGAAAAAAGCAAGAGCTGAACGAGAACAAGTTTTTTTGCCTTTTCAAAAAAAATTTTTTTATCATCATTTATCAATAAAAAGTAAAGAACTAATTCACACCAGTTTCCTTTTGTACTGTACTGTATATATATACACATACATATATATATACACACAGCTTTGAAAAGGAAGAGAGGATATAGGGGAGGTACAATGAAGGGGATTCATTTCGAAGGTGAGGGAAAAAAGTTGTCCCTGAATGCCGAATGGGCTGCGACGTTTGGTCTCCCTGCAGCACTCAGGGGCAACCTGCTACCTCCAGCCATTTCGAAAAAAAGGGGCGATCTGGATTACAAAATGGAGTCTGTGAACAAAAGGCACTTTTAAGGGACAACCTTTAACTGCTGGGAAACTATACACTACAGCACAAGCACTATAAGAGTCATTTACAGAGGAGGGGGTGGAACAGGGGAGAGGCTCACCTTGCTGCCAGTTTCATAAATGGGTCAGACTTCATATTTTTACCTGATTTTTAGCTACTTTTTGCCCCTTATCAATTTTTTCTGGTCTGTGCAGTAGACAGAAGATCTAGCCTCCCATTTCATCTGTGTCTCAACACAACCTGCCAAATTTAATACAGCTTGAGGTTTGTGATGATCATGGGAATAGAAGATTTTTGAAAGTGAAGCATCTCCCACTGAACGGGGAGGAACTTATGTATTCATGCCAATTTATATGATAAATAAATGAGTTAAGTACGGAGGGTTTTTTTGTTTTTTGCTGGTGAGTTTCAGGCAGTGCATGGGTCATTTATCTGAAGAGTTTCTTAGGCTTGACAGTACAGGTTTGTTTTGTTTTTTCTCTAAAGGTTGAACCAAAATGCCTTTTGTGTCACAACCTTAGGGAATAGGAACCTCTCCCCCCACTCAATACAAATAGAAGAAGAATAAAAATAGAGAGAGGAATAATGCTGTTTCCTAAATGGTCTGTTAATTTTGTTCATTACCATTCATTTACAATAGTTCTGAATGTACTTTATAGTGTTAAAGCACCAGTTTTCATCTGATGATAGAGAATTTTTTTCTCTAGTTGTGTAGAATTGTTTTTCCTTCAGCCCTCCCACATTTTTATAAACAACTGATTACACATAAAACATTAAAAAAGAGACAAAGGAAATAAAAACAAATACCCCCAACTTACAAAGACTAGGATTTTTCATGGCCCTCTAGTTTAGAGTCCTGGAGCTTATGGACTTGAAACAAATACATTTTTTTTCTCTTTTCTCTTAGCTTTCTTAAAAATCTCTAACAGACAAACACAATGATCTACCCAATGCATTGCACGTGGCTCAATCGACACATATTTTTCAATAATAATACTTTCCATCAAAAAACAAACACTTTTTTTTCTTCAAACCTACTGTCGATTTTTGACATGTTCAACTAGGTATTATAATGCTGGGCTGCAGATGGCGAAGGCGTGTGTCGTTTGATCCATACTGGTAACAGTAAGGTGACGTTACTGAAACGTGTTGTGTGTGTGGAGGGAGGGGACGGGGAGGTGAGAGTTCAGAAAATAACTAGACTGCCAACCAGCTCATGTAGTTAAAGTTAAAAAGGAGCATATATCATAAATATATATGTATAAGATCTCTCTCTCTCTGTCTTTACAAAAAAAGTTTGCAGTCCTCCATAAAGATCTGTCCTAGGCCAATAGTTTCCACATGCACCAACGCTACCAGTCCCCGTAGCTTTAGCTTATATGTGGGAAAAGAACCTGAAGTCAAGTTTATTACTAATTGCATGAAGGGAATACAGAGGCACTTTCATATATTGTTATAGTCTTGATATATGGTTTTAGTACATAGAGCTAATGTTACTAGAGAGGCTGAGAACAGGACCTCAGCCCTGTTTACTATCCCTGCAAAATAGAACCAACAGCTAGGCAGTCCAGTTATTTTGTGAGGTCGGCTTTTGTTGGATTGTGTCATGATGAAAATAATACCAATAGCAATTTCAATGTGAACATTTACATAGAAAAAAATGTCAAATTAAAAAGACAAATCTTAAGTGAATGAAAAACCATCAACAAAGGCAGTTTGGAGAACCAAATATAAAGGCTTCCCTTTATTATTTAAATGTCAGGTTGTTGGCGGTGTTAGTGTGCATTTTGTGTGTGCGTGTGTGTGTGTGTGTCTGTGTGTAGTCCTCTGGTGTTTCTTGTGACTGGACTAAGGGATACAGGGTGAAGCAATGCAAGGGATGCATGTGATGAGCTGTTGTTACTGTGCTGTCCATACGTGAGATCTGAGAAACTGCTGTTACTGTTCCGCTGAAACTTGAGCAAGATACTTAACGTGTTACTGCAAACTAAAGAAAAAGTGTTATTGCATGCAAGAGAAGATTAAAACAATCCAAGTGAGACAAAACCAAAACCAAATCTTGCAAAAAAAAAAGAAATCGCAAGAAAACACCTACAAACAAAATGAAAACTAATAATATGAAGCTGATGCTGCGTACGCATTACTGTAAATTAAATTCCATGTCAATGAATAATAAGATGATTATGAGTGGTTGTGTGACAGACTGTTCTGAAGAAGATTGTCTGTAGTGCTGTATGCAAGCGTGCAAGTGTGTGTGTGTGTGTGTGTGTGTGAGAGAGAGAGCATGTGCGCTGCGTGTTTCAGTTCCTTGACCGGAATGTTAGCACAGCCACATCCCTGCAGTGGCAACCAGCCTCAACTCACTTCTCTGATCGCTCATCTGACCATCGATGTGCAATATTGTCCATCCCTTATTAAAAATTAATAGTGCATAGGTGAGGGGACGAACGAGCACATGTAGGGTTAGTGTTATGACTGACTGTCGTGTGTTCACTCGCTTGCACTCGCCTCATGGCTATCGCTTCTCCCACAGCAGGACGCCCTGATACTTTGACAGGTAAACAAAGACCAGCCACTTAGTGCATATATGTCACACCATCAGACGGTGTCACCATGATTGGCCAATCAGAAATGAAAAGAGGCTCCGGGCTGAGCGAATGAAGTGGCAGAGTGTGGCGACACACAGGTATCTGGCTGTGGTTACAGTCTGGACTTTGGGCAGCACCCAGCTGCAGGTGATTGTGGAGGTGGATAGTGGTGGTGGTGGGGGGCTCAGGTGGGACCATGCACCTGGAGGAGAGGTATGTTGAAAAATATAAAAATTATGGAGGCGTGCAATTTGGGTGGCGATCTTTTCAACTTGCACATTCAACTTCACCTTTTACCACTTGGCTAATTGTTCTTTTGATTTTTTTTTGGATCTCCCAGCCAATGCATGGAGTTTCATTGTGGTGACAACAAAATGAAAAAAAAAAAATCATAAAAAAGAAACAACAAATGTATAATTGGTCATTTTTTCAGGTTGCCATTTTGTTTCCTTTCTGACATTTCGTGGTGTGTGTGAGAAAGTTCCTCATCTTCCTCTTCCTCCTCCTTGCATTCTGAGTCTGTCCACTCAATCTCATTGAAGCCTCCTGCGTAAAGGGGGGGGGGGGCGAACGTTCCCGTTCAAATTGTGTTGGATTGGGAGTCCTCTTGGGGTGAGGTGGGGTTATTTTTCTTGGGGTTCTGTTGTAGTACTTTGAATAGTGTTGGTGAGAGTGAAAGACCTTTTAGTGTCAGCAGTCTGTTCTTAATCAGCGGTGATGTGTTTGCTTTTCAAATTTCCAATTTTTATGACACAATTTTAGCTCTTGATTCAGAGAGGCCTTGTCAGAGGAACCAGGACTGTGGAGAAGAAAAGAAGAGAGAAAAAAATAATTTATTAAACAACAAATCATTAACAGATTTACATTCCTCATCAGTCCTGAGTTAGAACACGCTCTGTAAAGAAAATAAAACGTGAAAAATTAGAACATTATCTACAAATTGAGACACACACAAGTTATTGTTATGAATACAGGAGGTAGACGTGGTGGGACTTAACGGAATATGAAAAGGAGGAGGAGGTGTGAATGCCACACAGGATCTTACACAGTGAACTTTAAAGCATGGTGTAACATAACTGGTTTCCAACCTTGGGGTCAGGACCCTGCACGGTTGGAAGGTCAACTATAAATATAAAATGGAAGGTCGAAGATAAATCTGAGAGGTCACAAAATATCAATCAAACTGCTGTTGAAATCAACCCTCTTCAGACATCTAAAAACAAATCTTAGAATGTACCCTGTGGTTGAACTGCTTACAGCAGTCAGCAGCAGCAAGGGGTCTCCGGTAGAGGTTGCTTTGTTTTATGGTGTTTGTAACTGTTCAGATCCACTTACACAGATAATCATTCATCCACTAGGTGGCCCCATCTACTCCTTTCCCCACCCTCACTTACAGTTCTTGCTGAGCTCAGCTGTCCCATTCAGTGTCTAAAAAGTTATTACCTCAGCTTCACCACTTGCTGTTTTTAAGAGGGCTGACTCTGGCAATTTACTCATTAAAAACACTTGTGTTGTTTCTGAGCTACAAATAGCTTCAGGATTAAATGGCTTTCCAATGAGCAAACACAGGACTATAACTGCTCTGTCATGCGCTACCAGTTTACATGTAAGGCAATCCGACTAATAAGTCTCTGCTCTGTGGGCCCGACTGGTCTCAGGCTTCACTGTAAAGCTATTGAGGGCAGCTACTCCAGGGATCCAGTTTCTCAGTTTGATAAGAGGGCAAAGTGGAGGCTTTGGCACAGGCCGAGCTGTTCTGGCTGCCGCTGACATTCCACAGGCCTCAGCCTGGGGAGAGCAGTGGATCACCCCATCTTTAACAGCAAACTCTGTGTTGTCCTCCATTCTAGTGAACCCAGAGATAGAGGCCAAGAGAGAGTTTTTAACAGCCCCCCCCACCACCAAACTCTGTCTATCCTCTGCCTACCCATGATTCTCTGGTGTTTGTAGATAAACTCCTCCTCCTGGCTCCGACTTCCCTTAACCCCCTTCTCTTTTCCTCTCCCTCTCTCACTCCAGCTCTCCCAGTGTAATCCTTGGCAGTGGAAAGTGACCCCCTCTCTCTAACCCCCCTTCAAGTCCAAGTTCAACTGCGTATGACATCATGTCTGGTTGCTGCGGGCAACCAGACAGCCGGGACGTGACTGTGGAGTGCAGCGAGCTTCGACTAACTCCCTCTCTCTTTTCCCCCTCAGTTTCTCTCAGTCCCTCCTACTTTGTTCATATACAAGTTCCCCTATCTTCCTGCATGGCTGCCGTCTCACCACCAGAGAGCTCCTCAGACCAGCTTTTCTCTGTTTCTTGTCCCGACAGCAGTGGGAAGACTCTCTCCCTCTGTCTTGGCTAGTTGGCTAGCAGGCTGCAAGGCGGGCTGGCAGGGCCATCGTCTGAACCTCTCCATATGCCAGAGAACAGCAGGATAGGCAGAGACCTCGGTTACTCACTCTGGCTGGGGTTGTTACTGACCTACTAGGCTCAGCAAACTGGGAGCAGTCTAGACCAGTGCCCAGGTTCTCGCTGTGTGTGCTGTAAACCCGGCAGAAATGTTCAAAGTGGACATTTTTCAATAATGTTTGATAAGCGATAGCTGAAGATAACAAGCATCCTAAACAGATGTGAGCCGTTGTAAAAGCCCTGTTGTTTTTTAGGAGAGAAAATGAGGGGCAAGAGTTTTGGCACAGAGTTGAAGTGTGTGCGCGCGTGTGGGTGCATATGCGCTCACACACATTTGGATGGTGTTTGGATGTCCCCTCCGTGCCAGGGCTACATCTGTGGGAGAGTGGTGCAGGTGGGGAGCTTGAAAAATACTAGAGGGAGCAGCAGGACGAGAGAGGGAAAGAGAGGGAGGGTGGGCTGCTGATGCATGAGGGGAGGAGAGGGGAAGGGAGGGAGGGAGCGGAGCAGCCGAGCAGAGCTGTGTCGGGGAGGAATGCAGATTGTTTCCATGTGTGGGGAGGACAGGAGAGCCGAGTTGGCTGCAGGCAGGTGCGGTTAGCCCCTAATGAGAAAAGTTGTGTTGGTGATGGAGGAGGCCCAAGACACTGCAGCCCAGTGGCAGAGCGCAGCCAAAGCTGAAACCACAATGTAGTTCACTACTGGCCTCACACGCTGCACTAATACACACTGTGGGGCCGAGCGGAGATAAATCAACACTGCTGGAGCTCAAACTAACTGGCACTGCTTACATTCACTGTGGGGAAACTACTGTGGTACAGACACTGTAAACCAATACTGAAACTAAAGGCCTTGATACATGGGCAACACTTTATGTCAGTGTAGGTGGGCAAGTTTGTAAACAATTGATGGACAATATCTTGTCAGCGTGACATATTTGGCTCCCCCGGATCATTTTAATATTCCTTGGATGGCAGTGTGTGAGAAGAGGACAAGAAAAATGTATCAACAGAAGATTATCAGTAAGAGAAAGTTTAAAAACTGGATTTTATAAAAACACATTTATTGTTCAAAGATGCTCTTGACCTTGAAAAAAGTTTGACCAAACAATCTAAACTCAAGGTCAAGGTGCTATCTTTTTTTTCAGGCTTTCAACCAGATCGCAAAGTGTTCATTAAAAGGACGGAGTTTGCTCAGTTTTCATGGACATGCAAGCTTAACATCTCTTCTAACATCTATTGAGTGTGAGCGTCAACTCACCATGTACATTAAAACTGAGCTGGGTTTTTTTTGAAGGCCGGATTAAGCAAAATGATGAATGACTACAGATGTCATGTCAACTTTAAGACTCTCAAAATATTCAAACTGTTGACCAACACTGTTACCAGGGGCTGAATCACTGAGTGTATAGCTAATGCCATTATCTGAGCTCTGCCTCTGTATCAGGGCCTTCGCTCTGAATGACATGCTTGTCCCTTTAAACAGATCACTGTAAAGCATCATCTACATGCAGCGCTGTGCAGAGTCAGGCTCACAGCGGGTGATGAGGGACAAGGAAGAAAAAGACATAAAAACAGAGGAGGAGGGAGAGGTGGATGGGTGGATGTTAATTAAATGAGGGAGGTTGGCGGGGTACCTGAGTCTGCTGGGGGATATTCAGAAAGTTGTCCCGTGTTCCGATGCCGACAAACCGGTTGGGAGCTGTGGAGCCTGGCGTGGAGTATGCTATAAACAGAGAGAGACAAGTGTGTACATGCTTTTACACACACACATGCACACCGAGCTCATAGTAGAATTTGATGCTCTTGTTATCATTTATTGAGGTTTTATTACAATAACCTAATGCTAAGACTACAATTCACTGTCAAATGAATGACTGAGAAAACTGAGACTGAGACAGTAAGGGTCAGGGATACTGATGCCCTATTAGTCACATGAATGAGTTATTCATTTTGTGGGCAGGTTCATTGTGATTTTCATTAACTTAACCAATCTGTGGTTAACATGGGGATGTACAGCCTGTAATGATTAGCGCTAGCATGAAGAAGCTATTTCCCCCAAATATGGCTGTGCTGTTAGTCACAGACACTCCTCAGCAGCCCCTGGCCTCAGTAATAAGCCACTTGTAATCATAGAAAACCACTGAGGATTCACTGTGGACTTAATAATAGGGTGACCGATGGAGAAACTGTATTCATCACCAGTGGTAACCGATGCTCCATTTACGTATTAATGGGTTAAGAAGAGCATCTTGCCGACAAAGTGACACCATTCAATGATGCCACAGGATCAAATTTAGGGCAGTTGTGCTCACTGGACTCCAACATGGCAGCTGAGTAGAACATTTGCTGTGCGTGGCTTGTTATAGGTTGAGGGGTGGGGATGTGTGGGGGTGACAGTGAAAGGGCTGGAAACTGATGCATGAGTGAGGGTGAGTGTGTACCATATGCATGTGTGTGCGCGTGTGTGTGAGTGCTTTTATGACTGTAATTACGATGTTTTCAGAGACAAAAGTAGAGGGGGTAAAAAAAAAGAAATACAGTGATAACAGTCACTGGGATGAGAAAAGAGACGGAGAGTTTGATATTTATTTATATAGATGTTTATATAAATAAATAATAAAGTGACACGATAATCTGAGAGAGTTGGAAGGGGGAGGGGAGGAAAGGTTGATAGGACAGTTAGAGGAGGAAAAAGTCAAAACAAAAGGAGGAGAAGGTGCCCCGGTTGCTCCGTCCAGTGCCCCCTCTTGGTGTGCCTCTCCCATGGCCCGACTCTCGCACCGCACCTGTCTGGGTGGAACCAACCAAAGCCTCACCGCTCCCTGATGACACTCCTCTCTCCCGCTCCCCCACTATAGCACTAATTAGACAGGTTTTATTAGGTTTTATCATTCATGTTTAGAGAGATTGGGTTGTTCTTGTTATACTGTGATTTCCATGTTTTTTGTTGTTCTCAATTTTTAATTGTTGTGAGATTTGTGTGAAAGTGGCGAGGGGATTGGGTGGGTAAAGTGGGGCATGATGTTTTTTGGAGTCCACGCCAACTGCCCTAATTTTGTTCCCTTAAAAAGAAAAAAAGAGAGAAATAAAGGGAAAAAAGAAACAAAGAAAGGAGGATATGAGAATATATCAAATAAAGAAAAGAATAAGGCAAAAAAGAAATGAGAGAAGGGGGTAGATTGTATTGCCGCTGTCACAGACAGACATGCAAAGTCTGCATTGATCAAAGGGTTGCGGCTACAGAGGCAACGTGCACAGGGCCCTGCTCTGCTCTGCTCCCCCCAAACTACAAAACACATCAAAAAGAGGGGAGAGAGACTACACTGCCTCTTGTGGTGCTTGCAGGAAACCGAACACCAGAGAGAGCGCGAGAGAGAGAGAGAGTAAAAAGATTTTGAGGAAAGCGAAAGGGTGGAGGAAAGAAGCTAAGGAGCTTTGCAAAGACATGAGGAGAGAAAAGAAGACTGAACTTCAGAGGTACAGAAGAGCTTGAAAGAGGATCTCTGGTTTGGCAAGGGCGTGGCTACTGCCTCCACAGAATTGGATATTGCCAGTACAGTACATTACAGTACAGTACAGTGGCATACAGTTCAAAAGGTGATGGATGACACAGGAGTGAAGCTCCTGGGGCTGCTGAGTGTTTGACTGAGCAGACTGAAACCTTGCTGGGAGGATCTATCTATCTATAAAAAACTATAGCAGTAGCCATTGTAGATGTCCCGGGCCGGTTCTTTTTCAGTTATACAATAAGAGCACAAGCATAGCTGCAATGCACATTAAGACCGGGGCATCTGTAGTGGCTACATCTGTTCTAGCCTAACAAACTTGATGTAGTATTACTTGGAACAGACGACAAATTAGCTGCCAGCTAATATCTAACCAACCTACTGGAGCCCAAAGTCGGTTTGGACTGGCCTCTATGAGAAGTCTGCGGGGAGACTGGGGCAGTAATGAGGGTTTGAGGAGGGGAGTGGGAGTTGGGGGTGACTTACACGGAGATGCGGGTGAGCTGAGTCCGCTGTCAGTGGGCGTGCTGATGATTTTAGAGTCGGGCATGGGGAGGGGCACAGGGCGCGCCACCGGGGGTGGCGGAGGCAGCAGGAAGGAGCCCGGCATTTTGCTCTGGCCACCTCCATTAGGCTGCAGACGGACCATACAGACAGGGTGAGCAAGACACACCCCGAGAACATACAGTGCACAGGGAGCCAGAGACACACGCACACAAGCAACATAAAATCTCACAAACACAAAGAGTCCCATGTCTGGGTAAGACACTCATCTAGATAGATGCCAATAGTATTCATACAAGTTGTCTTAAGTACACTCAGACAATCTAAAACGTACACAGCTGCTCGCACACAAGAGCAAGAGTGATCACCAGACTTTTAAAATAAAACAAACAAATCTATCAGACAGTCTGGCCAAAATAGTGAGGTAAATAAGAGGCGAGAAAAATGATGAACGTTGCCAAGACAAAAGGGGAAAATAAAAATGGAGGTGTTCACAAGGAAAGTTATAAAAGTGCAATGTGAGTATTTACAAAAGAAGGGGGAAAAACGGCCGTGTCTGTGTGTGTGTGTGTGTTTGTGTGTGTGCATGTGTGTGAAGTAATGAGAACAAAAGGACAATAGGACATGAAAAAGGGCATACATGATTTCAAAGTTGCTCACAAGGCCAAGATAACAGTAGAGGTTTACAGCACTACCAGCACACTTTTACCACCTCAGTGAATGGGTGTAAAACCTTTACTGGCCAGTTGATAGTCAGCTGTATAACGTCCTCATTTTTTATGTTTGGAAACTCTAGTTTTCAGGATGACTGAGTGATTGTGGTCAAGTTACTGGGTTTGTCAAAGGGGCATCACTAAAAAAGCTCAGCTGTGTCCCAGAAACATCCCCCCACCCATGTCCTAGTTAGCTTCTGCAGTTTGTTTCCTCCTCATCCAGAGCCACTCTCTAGTTTTCCACAGCTTCATTATGCACATGGTGTATTTTAATATCTATCCTTTGATTCCCACTGGCTCACATGTACATTTTATGTGGATAAATATCTCATCTGATATATGATTACAGATGACAATGAGAACTGGGCACTTTAAGGCGACATCATTGAGAAGAAACATCACTTAAAACGGCAGGGGGCAAAGAGGACTTGAGTAATGAGGAGTCTTAAATGTCTGCTTCAGTTTCCTTCCACGGGTTCCTAACTGTGCAAACAGTGCTAATCTAGATCTGTCCACACGCTCTTTACCAGCCTCCCACAAGTTTGTAGTTTTATTGTTTCCCTGTAGAAAATCCACTGCAGTTGCCGGTCTCACCCTATAACCTGTCTGCCCAAAAGGGCTTCTGCTGATATATTCTCCCTCATTCGACCTGAACATAACTGTGGTAGAAGGTTATACGTTGAGCCCATGATGAGTCAAATGTGGTTTGGCTGCTTCCCCCCTTTTTTTCCACGTTTTCTCCAGCTGAATTTTTTCTTTTGTTTAAGCACATCTGGCTGCCTCCTTCTGTTGATGCATTTGCCCTAAAACCATTTTCCTCCTCCCTGGTGAAGTTGCTTTTACTTCATAAAGATTGTTCTATTATCCACAAAGGTCTAGGCTCACATGACCCTGTTTCACCTTTATATCTAATACATGAGTAATTAAATAATGGAGCAGTCACTCTGTATATAATTATGGTGCTTCAGCAGTGAATTTAGTTGACAAAAATGAACTGACTTCCAGTCAGTGCCTTTTCTTTTATGTCAGTTTGCACCACAGACCACCCCAGTGTTCCCTCACTTTCCTTTGCTGAACCCAGAGCACCTACCTGTGCGCTGGGCTGTCCTGTGCCATCGGTGCACACAAACTGCACAAACTCCTTAAGCGGGTCCTGGTGGTGATGGTAGCGTATGGTAGGGTGGGTGAAGTACGGGCTGGACTGCTGGATGATAGAGGAGGAGGGGAAGTGCAGGGCTGAGGCTGAGGCACGGGGACTCCCTGAGGAGAGAAGTCAAAAGGAAATGGGAATGGGAAAGGAGAGGAGGAAGAGGAATGTGAGGAGAAGATAGAAGGGAGACCAAAAGTGGAAAAAAAATTCAATAAGGCTCAGGTCATGTTAATCCTTCAACTAAACAAAGTACAGATGTTCAGCTTACACAACACTCTACACACTATACTACTCAGTTCATTAACATGCACACCTATGAAAGCGTATAAGACATGCATATGTTTTAACTAAGCACCAACACATTTGGAATTAAAGACCAGGTTGCTGCTTAGGCCTATTATTGTCATATCACAGAAAATAGCTGTGACATTCTCTTGTGGTTGACTGACTGAAACCATTTCTGCTTACAAACGACTGGCATTATCCCTGGCTATTGGGAAACATCTGGTCCCATTCATTTTATAAATCAGCCCACTAGATTTCTCTGTACCTCTGGTAAGCCTGGCATCACCACACATACACACACTTTCACAGTCCCATACACGGTAGAGAGTGTTACAGTATTTTCTGCCTTCTGCTCACTCTCAATTTCTCTCTCAGGGGCACACACACGCACAAACCACTGGGGTATGACAGTGCCACACACACACACACACACACACACACACACACACACACACACACACACACACAGGGTTTTTCCACTTTTGTTTTATTGCTTGTCGGTGATGTGTAATCAATCAGCAGCATATTCTTGCTGTGCGGTTCTGCCCAGTAGTTTGAAGCTTGAGAGAGAATCCCCCCTCCGCTCCCAACCGACCACAAAACGCCTCCCGGAGACATTAGTCAGTCAGTCAGCCAGCCAGCCAGCCAACCACACACACACACACACACACACACACACACACACACACACACACACACACACACACACACACACTAGGCTCCACTGTCTGTCTTCTGCTGAGATTCTATGGCTTTGGCAATTTGGCACACCAAACTAAAGAGGCAAGCTGCTAGGTGAGGGGAGCCTGGCGAACAAGCATCTGTGATTATGTCTGTCACCTACTATCTCTTGTGTATGCCGTACTCACAAAGTGTGTCAGTGCCTGTTCGCTCAAACTTTGTGTGCTCTGGGTTTTTGCACGTCTGTATCCTGATAGTCTGTCTGTATGAATGCATCGCTACATTTGTTGCAGCTTTTCTGTATCTTTGTACGTACAGTATACTAGTGTGTGTGTGTGTGTGTGTACGTGTGTGTGTAATCACTGTCACAATGGCATACTCTCCAGACTGGTATAATCAGACAACAGTCAATCTGGCAGCTCTCCATGTCAGTCCAGAGCCAAAAACAGGACATAAACCATCCAGTCCTTACCCCTGAACACCCACACTCACTAGACCTATACAACAAGAGCTCACAGCTCCGGTCCATCCAAGGCAAGCCATGATTGCTAACTGCTTCTTCCCCCTCTCTGTCTACCCCGATTTCTCTTTTCATCCCTCTCTACTTCCCTCCCTCCCATCATCCTCCAGTCTCTTTATAGAACCAAGGCCTCCGAGGGACATTCCATTTGGATGGCAGCCATTTTAGCACAGAGAGTCCTCCACAAGAGTGTAAATTTACACATGCGCGCATGAGTGTGTATCTATGTGTACGTGCACAAACGCGTACACAATCTCTAAACACTGTCTCATTACAGCCTCTCTGTTACATGAAAACCTCTTAGCCAAAAGTCCACACACACACAGTTTTGGAGAGTGTGAGAAGTTAGTTGGGGGAACAAAGAAACCTGAGCCAGCGCCTCACACCTCTTCAACTCACGCACCAAACAGAGGAGCAAATTTTAGAAATCAATTCAAATGCAAAATTCAATCTGGTGCTTTGGATTCTCCGGAGGGTATAGGACTGCTCTGTGCAGATAAACAACATGGCTTAATGGCGCGAGATCCGGCCTGGACTATATTTTCTAAATATACTGTGGGGAGCTCTGCAAGTAAAATTCAATACGTTTCAACATGGAGGGCAATGAGTCCAAATGACCTTTACGTGGTAGGTCTGGTTTGGCTGTGGACCAGACCATCCCTTTGAGAGAGAAATGGAATGAGAAGGAGAGATAGAGAGAGGAGGACATATTTATTCCTTTGAAAAGTGAGACCAGCCTACAGGGACTTGTTGGCCAACTCGAGAACCTGGAGACTTTGGGAATTCTCAGACTAGAGATGGAGAAACCATGTCGGTTATCTTATAGGGCCGAAAAGCTCTTATGAGGACGATCCGCCCTTGGAGCCTCTAATGAAACAAGACCTTGGAAACACTGGATGTTACTTTTGTTACTTTAAGAATTTTATACACTACAGTTGACATCTGTGCAACATTTAGGTCTTTTTTCAAAATCAAGCTAAAATCTGTAACTGTGCACGCACGCACACACACACACACACACACACACACGTATAATTAAGATTAAGTGTAAAGTGTAATTAATGTTAAGAGGGCACTGTAGACCTGCTCTATATGTATAAGTACCCTGAAATAACCTCTTCTGTGATTTAGCACTACATAAATAAAATTGAACTGTACTGTAAAAGAAGCACTGATCATCAGCAATAACTGAAAAGTGTATTATGGTAAAGAAAGACCCCCGATTAAGATGTACATGTCCTTCATTGTATTCTTCCACGTAATCAAACACTTTTAGCTTCACTGTGTCTTTTTTCACAGGCACAGCAATTGTTTTGATCTCAGGTACTATACATATAAGTGTTTAGTCTCATGACAACATAAAGTCAGCTATTAAGTAAGCTGATAGCTCCATTTGGTATGTTAACACACAGTCATTTCCATTACAAGAGAATAAACAGCTTTGTCAGTTTCAATGCCAAGAGCAGCCTTCTAAAAACATAACAATGAATGCATGAAGCAGTAAGATATGAGGCGAATCAGTCACAAAGGCATGGATGCAGCGATGGTACCATGCAATGACAATATTAAAAACACACAGGCACAAGGATGGTGGTATAATGGATGGATGGAGAGGCTGAAAGAGAGAGAGAGAGAAATTTATGCCAAGCCATGGTGACAGCTGTAACACTGAGCAGGTGAAACTCTGCGGGCATATTGTTTCTCAGCAGTTGCAACTGCAAGATTTTAAAGTTGGATTTCATTTTCTCAGCAAGTACATTTGGGATTTTCATTATTTCCAGGCACACGATTGTAGAATTTGGATTGTTTGCTTCCAGAGGAGTTTGGACGTGTAAATATGGCAATCTAGGATCAAGTTTGACACTCCCTTTCCTTCTCTCTCTTTTTCAGGTTATAAAAGGGGGAACTGGGGTTGCTGGGTTCATGGCAGCGCTCTCACCTGGTCTCACTCCTGCCAGCACAGGCAGCGGGTGGTGTGTGAACGCCATGCGGGGGGACCTCGTCTGGGAAGTCAGGGCGTTGAAATCAAACTTCCCCGGCTTCTTAAGTGAACCAGGCGAGGACAGTCCTGGCAAAAAAAAAAATGGGATCAACAAAAAAAGTGGGGGGAGGAGGGAGGAAAAGAGAGAGGTGGTTTTAATCAACAAAATGTTGCTTTACTTGATTGGCTGCACTAAAAAAATCATTTTTATTTTTACTGAAGGGGACTTGAACAAATCATGATTTTTGATTCAGTTATTTTGTTTCATCAATGGTTGACGGAGGCGCATTACTCCCTGTCCTTTTGACTGTTTGCCATTTACTCCTGGAGGTCTCTAGGCTTTAATATCTCATTCTGTAGGATTCCCAACTCCCAGCTTTATCGTCATATAACATGGGCTGAGCAATATTTCAAAGCCTACGTGCAAGTCTTCAAATGGAAAAAAGGGAAAAATAGCTAAAGCCAATCTGAATCTGCCCTTTGTTTTAGAAAGCACATGTGTAGCTATAATAACCTCAACTGGGCCACTGTATGTTTTTCTGTCTCATCTCTTTCTCTCTGTTTCTCTCTCTCTCTTTCAGGTGCCAACTTCAGGCTTTCTCTGTGTAAGAGCATGGCCACCGTACAGCCACAGTCAGCTAGTTGTGGTCTGGCTTCAGCAAAGCTCACAGGCTGGCTGCACGAGAAGAAGGCTTCATTCAGAAATAGCACACACTGTACAGTATGGACACGGCAGCTGCTGAGTGCGAAAGACAAGCAGACGGACAGAGAGAGGAGACAGAGGGAGAGGGAGAGAGAGAGAGAGAAAGAGAGAGAGGGAAAGAGAGAGGCGAGAACAACGTGGGAGACATGAAAATATGCGAGGGAGCAACGGAGCGAGAGAGCAAAGCAGAACCTGTGAAAAATGCAGCAGTGTCTTGTTTTTCAATGTGTTGCTCTGACGACATGTATGAAATTGGAATGTCATAAGATGTTAAATATGGTTATTATCTCTCGCTCACACACGCTCGCTCACACACTCGAAAGCGCGAGCACACACGTCCAATCACAAAAAAAACAAAGACCCGTACAACACCGCCACATTTAACTGATGAAACAATGGACACATTTCTTCTCTATTAAGTTTTCTTCTAATCTTCCTAACAAGTGAGTGATGTGATAATGTTCTCTGTTTAAACTTTTTTTAGACTGTTGTTTTGTAGTCTATTTCTGTGGCCCCTCCGCATCAAACAAGGCATTAAATACGATTCCTCCTCAGTTCTCCAGCTGGAGACGTGTGAAAGTCTATGGGAGTGTGGGGGCGTGCAAAACCTTCCCTCCCTGTGTGAAAGAGTTAAGTCTCAAGCAGGTGGGAGTGAATATGTGTGAACCATTTATGTCTTTAGCAGACATATATTTCTTTTTTTTCCCCCCACTGTAGCAGGAGTCTGGGGGCGTATTGTACTGTCAGACAGATTCCAAGCATGAAGACAACCCCAATCCCACTTCTGACACCAGTAGTTAGCAGTGATTGCTATGACACTGTCACACTGGTGGGAGCGAACTGGAAATAAGAGCAGTCAGTGGAGACTTAAAGAAGGAAAGGCACTGGAGGGGAGAGCTGGGAAAGACGAGGATTTGGAAGAAAGCATAAAAACCAGAACCTTATAGATTTAACAGTTTCAGAGAGGTAGTTATGTGCTTTAATTCTCAAAGTATAAAATATATCTGAAGTATAGAAGTCAGAGCCAGGAAACACAGAGAAGATCAGATGAAGACTGACATCTGTATATATGGGAAGTTATAGCACTGTCACTATCACCAAGGGAATGTGAAAGACAATATTCAACACTTCAGAGACTGTGCAATGGTCTGATCTGGTGTGTGTGTGTGTGTGTGTGTTTGTGAGTGTGTATGTGCCACAACTGCACTGTTTCCTCTCTTGGCAAGCCTTAGTATTTCACTGGCAACCAATCAAGCGCTCCCATGATGACCCTTCTGTCTCTTTGCACTAACAGGCCTGCCACCAGATGCGCCTCTGAAGCACACACAGACGCAGACACACGCATGCACCCACACACGCAAACATACAGAAACACACAGTTTGAAAAGGTAGGAAATAGAGATTTAAACAAGTTGAAGAAAGTCAGGGAATTCTCCTCTCTCCAGTGTATTAAACCACATACACAGGTCCAGCCGTGTCCCTCGACAGGCCTGTAACATTTAACTCAAACAACAAGAAATCCGCCCCTCCACCACCATGAGTCTCTGGTGTCTCAGGAAAATTTCACAATCATTTGGAACTAATATGAAATCATGGTTGTTTCGTTTTCCTCCACTAACCCCCCCCGCCCCTCCTCTAGCCCCTGCGGAGCAGATGTCTCCAGCATCCTCACGGATCCCAAGGCTACACACACGCAGAAACACCATCTGGGTCCATGCTTCAGCTGTGCATGTGTGTGTGGGGGCTGTGTGATATGTGTGCACAAATCTACCATGTGTATTTCTGAATGCAACTGTGTTTGTGTGATTTACATGCATAAATGCGTGTGTGTGTTGCTGGTTTTGTGTGTCCTGTTGGTCATGGAAGGAATTGGGTGAAAGATGGTGCTGTGGGCAGACGGTGAGGCGCACCTGTGTGTGAGTGTGTTTTCTTTTTTTTTTTTTTTAAGAAGCCCCTCGGTTGGTTTGTGTGTGTGTCTATGTGTTGCTTGTTTACATACCCCCCACCTGGACAGGAATTCCCAGATGAGCTTTGCCGGTGGCAGGTGGGATCCTTTGGAAAATCGGATACACACCATACTAAAATCACACATTCCCTACTCGCTCCATCTTGCTGTTCTGTACCTCAGTCTCTCCTTTTGGACTTGGTTGCTCCTGCTTGTGAACCATGTTTTGTGCTAGCTCTTGTGTTACAACGTATTTCCAAACCCACGCAAGCATAAAAAAATAAGGTAAAATAAAAACCAGCTGATATTTACAAAAGCTTGTTGGCTTCTAATTTTTTTGCGTGGATTTTGTAAATTAATTGGGTAAAGGGTCCAGATTTTCACGTCAATCTACACTGCTGTTTGCCAAACTCATTAGAAGGTGTACAGGGCTGTGTGTGGTACATTTTGGAGAATAGGGGGGCTGGTGCACACACATGGAGAGCAAGAGCGAGTGAGAGAGGCAGAAAAAAATGAGAGGTGAGGCTCTGGTGCGCTAAGGCGTGCAGCAGCCTCAGTTGTGGCTCTGATGAACAGCCTCTTAATTACATTTACAGCTAAGTGGAGCAGGAGCAGGAGAGCAGCCGCTGAGGCTCGAGTGAGAGTAGACGGGGGCAAAACCTAAGCATGGCTTTTGGCTCCTCTAGTTTGTATCCAGATAACCCTTCTATCTCATTAGCTATCACCATTTGAGTACACCAAAGTCTTCTTCTCTCCTCTCTTCCCTCTTTCACCTCCCACTTTTCCCATCCACTTGCCTGCTTACTGCTTCTCTCTCCTCCTTCTCTCCTTTGACATGTTTTCTGCCTCCCAAGGGTCCCTCCCGCTGTACACGTTTTCAATTAGACAGAAGGGAGACTGGGATGGAGGGTTGAGGGGAGAGCTAGGGAGCAGGAGGAAGGGTTTTACACCTCTGATCCACAGACGGTAAGCGTCTTAATGAGGGATTTGAAGCAAGGGAGGAATGGAGCAACAGAGGGATGGAGGCAAGGCAGACACCTGAACACCTGCAGGGGTGGGGAGCCTGATAAGCATGTGTTTCAATGTGTGAACGTCTGTGCATGAGGGGGGTTGTAAGTGTTTAAGTCATCGCCTGAGCTGGAGGGGGGGGGTCATCTGTGTATATACAGTATACATTTCTGCATGCTTGTATGTGTGTGTAGGTACCTTAGTGACTGACTTAGACACTGTGTTTGTGCATGTGAGACAGAATGGGCACAGCATGTGAATATGCCTGCTGGTGTTGTCATTGTTACCCTAGTGACATCTGTCAGTTACAGAGCCGCTGAAAGGACCGACAGGACTAAAGCGGGATCATACTACAGATCACATAGGTGAGCTATGTGATGTTTCACTCAGAAAGTAAAGCCTGAACTGAGTAATCCTGGACAATGCTGCTACTGTGCGTCACAGAAAGTGTAATGTCAGTAAACGCAATTAAATCGCTCTAATAACAATTCAGCATCAAGTATACCGAGGTCCCTTGTACCCTTGTCCTTAACACAGACATTCAAACAACCCATACATAAATAAACACACACCCTCCCATAAAGTATATATTATATACATATGTATATAAGTTGTATATACATACATATACACACACATACACAGAGGAATGACTGAGCTACATAAAGGCTGATAAATAGCAAATATATATGAGTGTAATCAATGTTGTTCTAACCATGGTAAGGAAACTGCACGCCATCGTTTTCATGTTTTATCTTCCTCTCCTGCACACTCGCCAAATGGTGCTGCACTGAAAGTGGAGAAGGGTATTGTTAACAATGAGACAGAAGAAGCATGAGAGAGAGAGAGAGAGAGAGAGAGAGAGAGAGAGAGAGAGAGAGAGAGAGAGAGAGAGAGAGAGAAAGAGGGAGATAGTAAGAGTGAGCATTTGTGTATGATGGAGGTAGTGAGTGACTGGTAATTGACACAACATCAGGGTAAACTGTGTATGTGATTATGGCTTTAAGGTGAAGATGAGGAAACATGAAGTGCTGTGATTTCTAATTCAAGTTAAGTAGATAAGAGGGGGGTTGTTTGTTTTTTTGTTTTTTTTCTTGGAGTTATTTGGTTGTTTGAGGGATGAGGTAGGATTACTGAGGAGGTAGAATAAAGAGGGTAATGTCCAAAGCTGAATCATAGAGGTAGTGGTCTCTGCCAAAACAATGGAAACACTGACATAAAGCCTTAATGCAGGCTGCTGTAAGCTGTTATTTCATCCTTGATGAATCTTGGCATTTATATTCTGGATGTCTGGAGCTATTTGGTGGATAGCATTTATCACCATTTATCCATGATAAATTCAATTTTCTGGGGTTGTAGTGATAGTGTTGAAAAAATGGTGACAAAAAGGCACAGACTATAATTTAAAAGATGTTGATGCTTTTAAACACATTTACTGAACAATAATGGAAGAGACTATTCGGCATAAAATGCCCTTAGCGAATGGAGTGGAGGTGACGACTGCAATTTTATTACCAATTATATTTTTTCACGACTAGACATAAACCTGGTCTGTTACTTTAATCTAAGTCTCCTTTATTTTGGCAGGTATCATTTAAAGATATTCATATTTTCAACTGCATCTCAAGTGAAAAACTGGTCATCACTGTCAATATTAGCAAAATTAAATTAAATTAAATTAAAAATAAATTTGTTCATCAGTCAGCAAGTATCTCTTTGGTTTTTAGTGGTTGCCTTAAACGTCGCTGTCTCTCTAAGGTGTAGCAATGTCAGACTGAGGTAAATGGCCTTAAGGAAGGTGGTTGGTGAGTGAAAGGGAGGCTTTGAGGGGTGCTTAGAGTTGTGTAAGTCATGAGAGTGAAGGCAGGTGATTGAGGTAGTGAGTGTGGGGAAGAGGGACAAACTCAAATGGAGGATTCAGTTGGACTTTGGTGCTGGTGGTGGTGATAGTGGTGGGGGTCAGGCAGAAGTGTAAGAAGTTTTATGATGCTTGCTTAGTGGGTGACAGGTGTGGGGTGGGATAGGGGGGTACCTGCATCCATGTCGTTGGGCCACGCACTGGACTGGGAGGAGCTGGCAGCAGGCGAGCGTCCAGGGTAGAAAACATCATCTGTGGGACTCTCCAGCTCACTGTCATCTAATGACTTCCTCTTGGTGGAGCTGCGGCCGTACGGAGGATGTTAAGAAGGTGGAGGAAAAGCAGGAGGCAGAAGGAGAGGGGGAGAGGAGGCATGATTTTTTAAGTACATATAATGACAGGGAATGTGTGGACCGAGGGTAAAATACCTTGTAAATCATTAAGGTAACCATATAAAACAAACACTTGAACATTTAGAGAGGCTTCAAGTTTTGCATCTTAGGAGAAACAATATTACTTTCACAAAGTCTTGGAGCAGAAGATAAAGCACAAGAAATGTCAAAATTATGAATGAAAAGGAAGGAAACAGAAAGAAAAGTTAGAAAGCAGAGACAGCCACACAGTAAGAGTCTCTCTCTATGTGTGCATGTGTGTCTGTGTAAAGGTGTGTTTTTCAGAGCACGTGTTGCATTAGTTTGTGTCCTTGTAGGTGTTCATAACTACCTCCGTGGAAGGTTTGCGTACAACTCCACCTCAGACCTAAAGTGACAGCAGATGACAGAGGTAAGAAGAGAGAAAGAGACAAGTTAAGAAAGACAAAAAAGAGGAAAAAGCAGAAAGAGCCTTCACACATTCATAAAGAGGAGAGAAGCTAAAAGAGAGAAACACACATATATATGAAGAGGTTCAGGACAGATTCCAAGACTGGGAATGGACTGGAGTACTAAATGCCATTTATAGCAAGAAACCTCAATGTAATAGCGTGCTTTACTTGCCAGTAAAGTCATTCTTCTGATAACAGGCGATATACCGTTGGCAGATATAACTGTGATTTCACACTTCCCTTTGGTCTGCCCTTGGCTTCACAGCAAATCACATACCAAGGTAGCACTACTACTGCCACATGGTGGCTTCACCCACAAGGGAGTCTACTAATGGTGGACAGCTGGACTTGTATAATGGTCATGGTGTTTCCTGGGCACCATACATGTCTGTACATGTTGTACAACTACACTCCTGTTGTCTGCCTGAAATCAAAGATGAACTGTGTACCTGGTAGAAGGAGGGGAGGTGAGAGAACGTCGCCCCAGAGCCACTGGGTTGATGTTGTAGTAGCTGGGACTGCTGTCCAGGTCAGCCAGTGAGAAGTTAGGACCTGACGCAGTGGCAACAGGAGCTGATGGGAAGAAAGAGAGAAAATATGAGAAGAGAGAAAGATAAAAGAATGAGTTATATATAATATGTAAACTCTAATAATGTAAAACAGATTTGTATAAGTTTCTAAGACACAGAATAGATTGTACTGGGCTCCTTCTGTATACATTCATTTTTGTATTTTCAGTCCCAGTTAGGAAACAGGTGTATTTTAGTCCACAGACCATACTGTGGGCGTTGTTGTGAGGCAGTTTTGGTGGTGTTTTCACTACTTACTCTGTGACACTCTGACGAGCTCCGCCACGTTCCACACCCCTGAGGTGACAAAGCAGTCCTGGAAACTCAGGTGCCCTATACAGAAAGGGATGTGATCAGGACATACATATACACACAAAAAGCTTTAGAGAAAAAAAACCCCAAACAAACACCACATCAGAAATTCATGAAACAAAGTAAAAACCCTGAAAATCACATTCCTTTGAGAGTCAACCATCTGCAACTATGTTTGTGCATCAACATCTGTGTGAGAGTGTTTTCTAATTGGATCCATAATTGGAAAATGTTAAGACTGATAAGCATGATGGAATCAATTCTGGTATGCTAATTTGACAGTGTTTGGACATGGATGTGTGTGTGTGTGCGTACCATTGGGCGGTGGTTTGATGTCTGTGTCCCCCTGTTGGCTGGAGCTGTCTGATTGTCCGGATTCTGCACAGAAACACAGACGGGGAGGGGAGAGCAGAGAAAGACAAATGGTTAGAATCTGGTTTGTATGCTTAAAAAAGTAATCAAAAACATACTGGTAAGTGTACAATGTCTCGGTGAATCATAGCTATGTATCCATGCTGCCAAGACTGTGATATTTGAGGTGTGAGAGGGAATAAGAGGGACTTGCAGTATGTGCTGGGGTATGGTATACATCTTGTCAGTGTTTGTGTGTGTGCCTGTGAATTCACACATTTTTGTGTGACAGTCTTGTATCCAAGAATGTTCTCTCCCATCTCCCTCTGTCCCTCCTGACTTAAGGTGCAATGATTTACAGTGTGCTGCTATGCCATTTAGTATCTAACCACGCAATCATATCCCTCGCCCTAATCCTATTTAATACCTTCTTGCTGGTAGGGATTTAGTCTGCATAAACAGAGCACCTTACACATACACACACGCGCACTTGCACACACACAAACACACCCACACAACCATCCACATTCTTTCTCAATTTGCTTCTTTCTTTAATTTCTGCTCCGTACTTTCATACAGTCTGCAGTCTTTGCATAGGCATGACACACACATATAAATGCATAAACACACAGACCCTGTGAAAAGACTGACCATGTCAGTCTGGGTAACCCCAGAGATTTGAAGGAGTGCAAGTTAAAATTGAGATAAACTCTTCCTCATGGGATCAAAAGACAGCAGCGGAACACAAATACCTGTAACGGCTGGTCTGCGAAAGCATTGGTGCTTCACTTTCATGAGCAGACGCAAGCATGCCAAGTTTTGGCAGTAAAGAGAAGCCACAGGCTGCAAGAGGAGCATGCAAGATGAGGTTTTGTAACATGAACACTGAGAAAAGTTGGTTAAGATGTTGCATTCTCGCCCAGACTGTGAAATCAGGCCTCACATATGTGTAAACACAAATGTGTATGAATATATATAACGCAGGCCATGCAGCTAGCTGTATGTGTTACCTCGATCTTTGTAACCACATGTCTGAATTGGTCGGACACAACTGCACTCCATTTTCAAAACTGGTGGTCTTGAGCGTGGTGGGATGGAGGGGCTAGCTCGTGCTACTGCCCATCCAACCGAGCCTACCTAGGCTGTGGCTTGCTAGCAAACTAGCTAAAGGAGGTGTTTATCTGCAGGCTGTAGGTGATAACAGAGCACACAGACTCCTGCCAGCAGCACTTGCCTTGCAGCCACACTAAGCCACAGATTACTGAGCAGAAACAATAACAGACCTGTCTCACTGCCTACGAAGCACTGCTTATCCACAGAGTGAGGGGCGAGACAGACTAGAGTGAGATTGAAAGACAGAAAGAGCACAGAAAAGGAAAGAGAGCTTCTTTTTCCCCTCTTTTCTCATGCAGAATCTCTCGCTCTTCTCTGTCTCTCACTGGCTGGGTGTAATCCTGGCAGCCATCTTAGAGCTTGGCAGCCATCTTAGCATTGGCGGTAGCGCCACATTCCAGCTAACTGACGGCACTCACTCCAAACATACGAGGCTGCGCCCCCACCACACACGTACCCAGACACTGTCAAACACACACACATATACGTGGACAAACATTGAGGTACACACTGAGAGTAAACATATATGATGGCCAATGAAAGCTGTTGAAAAAACAACCTGACTTCACTGGACTTTTTACCGTCGTGTAGTATTTCACCACAAGGCTCTACAATATTGTAAACACGCTATTTCTCACACCATACATGCACTGGTCGGATATACAGCCACCTTACTGTATGTATTCTCGACAGGTATCTGATATGCATCTAATTCTCACAAGGTGTGCATTGTTGCCACAGACCCCCACAAAGTACAAAGGAAACATGCACAGAAGGAAGTTCAAAGCGCATATCACAAAAGAGAGTTGCGTCTGCCTTCCGACTTATAACATTTTGCAACATAGAAGAGACATAAGAGAGAACAAGTTTGGACCTTCTTACAATATTGGATTGACACCATAAAGAACCATGTAACTAACACCATGAAACCACTATCTCACTGATATTTGGAGGCTTTTCTTTACAATACCATAATATCTCCAACTCTGGAATCAGGTACCGTAACAGAAACCTTTTATTTTTCAATGTGTATATATCACATTTTGGAAAAACCCCGCACTGAGAAACCCTGCCCTCATGGTTTCTTAAATCGACTATTGTTGGCCTCTCATGACCCCAACATGTTATGCTGTTGCTGAGGTGCGAAAGACTGAGAGTGAAAACTGAAGCTCGTGGCAGATAAGAGACTGTCAGGCTGATATGCGTAGTAGCAGGGATACTGATAGCTGCCCTCGTCACCCTGAGGCTTCTACTGGCCAAACCACATCAGTTCATCGGCTCAACAGATACCATGATAGTGTTTTCTTTACGAGTGGGTTTTTTAACTCCTGAAAAGCTGACCAGGAGACTGTACAATGAGGTGACCTGGCTAGATACCAGTGCCTTAAAATGCTCTGGCCCTAGTTTTCTGAAATCAGGCACTACTAACCAACTAACACTGTCCTTACAACACAGCACCACATCATTCAGTGGAAATCAGTGCCACTGTTCAACAGTGCATCATATAGCTGGGTAGAGAAGCAAGGAGGGCAGGGGGAGCGGGAGCAGACAGACGAGGTCTAGATGCTGGTTATCGCCGCTCTGCCAGCTGCAGTCTACAACAGCAGCCGCAACCCCCTTTCCCCCCTCCCAGCCCGCTAACTACACATCCAGCCCCTTATCTTCCCACCGCAGCCCCCCAAAGCCCTCCCTTCAGCAACCCCAATCAGAGTCCTGCAGCCCCCTTACCCGGATGCCCCTCCACCGCCACCTCCAACAACCCCATCTCTAACCTCAAACCTTTAGCCTACTCTGCAGCCCGCTCAAAGCAGCAAATTATAAAAAGTAGTACACGGAAATAAAAGCAGAGTATGCACAGTGTGACCTGACAATGCACATGTAAGAGTGAGCTTATGCTCTGTTAGAGCTATATTTATGTTTTTGATAACCAACTATGTTTGACAGGATTGACAAGATTGTTTTGTGCATGAGCCACAGACATGAGCAGAAACTCGCCTTTCCCCTTTATTTGGTTGTTTATTAACTATCAGTTTTGCTCATTTTATTTCACTCACTTGATAGAACTCTGAGGTCTAATGTGCAGCAAATTTTTCAACAAATGATCAGAAATAAAATCTGAAACTTCATGTATTTTCACAACTAAATCTTATTCTATGTTGTGGAGCCAGAGTAAATGGTTGGCTGATGAAGACTGGTAAGATCCAGTTCCAGTAAGATGAAAAGAGTGGGATCAGTTTTGCCGGGGTTCGTGGACCAAAAAGTCTGCTAATATTGGACCTAAATTTGACATTTACCAAGAAAGACAACTAAGTGTTTGCAAACACGTTCGCCCTTTGGAGCATGAGGAGTTGATACATTTTGGCTTGTTGTGGTGAGTTTGTGCTGGAGTCTGCTCTCTCACTCTAGTGGTTCTTTGTGCAGCTTAAAGACGGCTGCTGTCATTGGCTGCTGATTGCAGAATTTCCCTACAGGCTCCAGGGCAAATCACAGGACCCTCACCACGATCAACATAACCCCAGTCATCATGGCCTTGACATACAAATGGCACTGTACCCCCTACTGCGGTTGCTCTCTCCCTCAAACAATCCTTCTATCTTTCACTGTATGGTTTAACTCTTCCCATCACTCTAACATCCGTTATGTATTTTTGCAGCCTTTCTTAGCATCAATTTAATTTTTGCAGGATTGTCCTCATCATCCTCTTTTGTCCTGTGTGACATTCTCATCTTTTCTTCTGTAAGCACCTCAACCCCTGTTTTCAAGCCCCACCACATTATTTTGTTTTCATTCTCTTCACTACTCTACTCTTTCCCCCACAATTACCTGCTCCACTGTTGATCTCTGATCTGTGCCCTCTGTCTATAAACTATCTCACCAAGCAACCAACCAACCCACCATCCGTCCGTCAGCTGTGGATTAGACTTTGGCTCAGTGACCTGTCTGACCGTGCTGTTGACCGACTGGTGATAGGGGTCAGGCAGAGTTGCCAGTCTGTCACTCCTCGTGGCAAGGAGGCAGCGGTGGAGCAGAGCAAAGCAGGGCACTAAACCTCAGCTAAAAAAAAGGCCAGATTAAAACACATTCAAACGTGACCTAAAAGTGCTGCACCCCAACTACTATAACATCGCGAAGAGCACATACCAAATTACACTTCTCTGAGCGTGGAAATGCATGAGCTGATGATTACAAACTTGGAATAAAACTAAAGTTAAAGTCAAGGTCAGAAATGAAAGGAGTGACAAGTGGGTTCTGCAGTGGCACACCACTGTTTGACAGATGCATAAACAGTACCGGTCATTATGAGTCTGAGCAGTATGGGCATGCACACTCCTAAAATCAACATACAAACCAACCAAGTAAGTCAATGTACTCTGTAGCCACATCAAACCAGCATGTGTCCATATGTGCGCACATGTGTGTGTGTAACAACATGTATGTGTACAGACTGTTGGTTCACAGAGAATCCCCTCCTTGTTGGAACAAATGTCAACTCTGTTCTCCCCCTCTCCTCTCTTCTCCTCCCCAAAACACAGGATAACGCAGTACAGCCTCCCAATTGGGTTTCGCTTAAGAGGTTTATCGGTATGTTGCTAAACATTCTGACCTTTTTTTAATCCTTAATGCGCTTAAAATGTTCCAAACCCTCCTAATCCCCCTGGCTATCCCACACAGATGTTCACTCAGCTCTTTTATTGGATGTTATTTTATTATTTTTTTCTTATTTATTTGTTTATTTATTTATTTTTTTTCTCTGTTTCATTTTTTAATTATTTAAGTCTGCGTCACATGAGGGTATATTTCTGTTTCAGCGTTAAGAAGTCTTTATCATTTCTACTGTTTAGTGTCTGTGTCTGCTTTTTGTCCTAAATGTACTAATCAGATTCTCATATTGCAAACCTAAAGTGTGAATGTTTGAGGCTTCAACTTTAGAGTGAAACTTAAAATCATCACAAAAAAATAACAATGTCAGTAGAAATGAAACATTCAATCATGAAATGTAGTATTAAGTGTGTAAAGAACCATTATTTGCATAGTGTACACACTACAAATACATGTACAAATCTGTGTATGCGCAAACGTTTGTATAGTACGTATGGATGTGCAAATGAATGTATGTAAGTATGTATATGTGTATGCACGTGTGTCTGTGTGTATTTGTGTTTGTGTCCCTGTATCACTGTGCCACTGTGCCAGGCAGGCAGGCTGTGTGGCGAGGTGGCAGAGCAGGGCTCTGTGTGTGTGTGTGTGTGTGTGTGTGTGTGTGTGTGTGTGTGTGTGTGTGTGTGGAGCAGGTGTGCCTGGCCGCCCTGCGCAGCTTGCTGCCCATCTGTGCTCCCGTCTGTGTGCCGCCTGCGCCCACGCTCTGCCAACAGCACCACACCACGGCAAGAAGACCCAGGAGAGAGGGATGCTGAGAGACGAGGGGAGGGATGGAAAGAAAGCAAGGGATGGAGGGGAAGAGGAGGAGGAGAAAAGAGGAGGGAGGGGGAAGGATGGAGGGAGGAGCAGAGAGAGGAGGGAGAGGGGGATTACAAGACTGGGAGCATGAAGGATAGGAACGGGTGCAAAAGAAAATGGGAAAGGGAAAGGGAGGGTTATGGGTCTAGAGAGTATGCATGAACTCAGAGGGAATTGGTGGAGTGGGTGATAGCGAGCGAGTGGAGGAGGTTTGGGGAGCTATGTGGCTGGCTGGATGCCCATACATACCCCCTCCTTTATCCCCTTCACTCTTTCCTGCTATTCTTCCCTCTCCCCATTCATCCTCTTATCCTCACCCCAGCATCACCTCTTGGCTCCATCAGTGCAGATTACTGTGGACCTGTGTGATACCACCACACAGTATTTTGATGTTTTTCCATCCTTGGTTTAGGACCTGAACAGTGGGTTGTATGGGCCTCTTTAAAATGGATCCCTAACTGTTGAGACATCTTTTATCCCAAAATATTGGCTTTGTTAAGTCACTGGGGTATTCCCAAGCTGCTACAATATAACCTAAGCTAATTATTAGGATGTTGGCCCAGAGGTAATATCCCCAAATGCGGTAGATTATATTAAATTAGCCTACCCAGCGGCCTACAAAAAACAATTTTGGGAAATTCCAAGAGTGAGACCATGAAAATCCAAGGTGTACCAATTACACATATTTATGTCCTTCATTACTGAATATAATAAAAATGGCAAATAAAAGCAATTTCAATGTTTTAAACCAAGTGGATATATTTGGCATATCAAGGGTCATCTCGTTCACTTGAGACATTTACAGTAAGCCAAATGGTTACTCAGAGTGGTGTAACTTTGCTTCCCTTGAGAATTATGAAGTGAAGTACAGGATGTGTAAATCTACTGTTATATGTATGTATGAATTAGGCCTTGTTTCACAAGTTTGTATGGAACTCTGTTCCTGTATGTTGGATTTCTCATTAGACTCTTCTACTTCTGGCTGCCCGTCCCACGACATCAACACTTCTATGATGATGAAGAAAAGGTTCAAGTAGAAGTAAAAGTTCTGATATTCTCGTACCACTAGATCACTTTCATTTTCTTTTCATTTTCTTTTTTTCCTTCACCAAGGTGCCACAGAAAGCCAAATTATCAACGCTTAACACGTTTTGTAATTCATGTCATCCTCCTCTACCATTGAGCTGAAAATGAGTCATGGACTTAGCATCTGAACACGTGCCATGGCTTGTTTCCTTAAATCAGAGCATGTGAAACAATGCATTGTGTTGAGATTGGTGGTATTTAGGAGATTGTCAGCTTGTTCTACATATACTGCAAGAAGAGAAATGCAGATGAATAAAGAATAAAATAGAGGATGGGAATAGATATGTTATTGCCGACTGTTACAAAATATCAAAGTAATGTGTTCAATGTTGATGATGCAAAAATCCAGAAGGATAAAACATAAACAACTCATTCATCTATTTGTAAAAAATGGGTTTAAGTTAAATTTGGGCTCATTAAAAACCTTATGGTAAGCATATCCATGTACTTTATCCTGTTCTTAAATTGTATTTAAGGCATTTATGACTTTTTCATTTTGGGTTTTTTTAATTATTATTTTATGCAAAGAATTTTGTGGTAGGATTAAACCTGTTCACCTGGAACCAGGTATTTCCTATTAGGGGAAGCTATACGTAACAGGAACATTTCTGTAAGATTGTTGTAGGAACTCTTGAACTTTAAATGTATTTGAAAAAACAGAGAGTAAAATAAAAGCAACCCTGGAGTTCACTCAAAGAGGCCTATCATATCATATCATATCATATCATATCATATCATATCATATATATATTCTAAATGTTGTAATTTCCTTCACATAGCTAAAAAGACAGTGGGATAGTAATTCATATGGTGAGTTAGGATCCCAGTTGGTAACTAGGATCATTGCTATGCAATGTAGTCACAGAGGCCTCCAACAGAATTCTGATTCATGATTAATATGCATTGTTGAGTGTAAATTAGATGCTGTGCTTTGGAGTTACGCTGACAAGACTTGCTTTTGGACCGCCGCTAAAACTCCGGAAGGACTGTCAGGGCTCAGGGAGCAGGAATCACAGACACACGCACGCACACACACTTGTAACTTTTCCAACTGACACGTGTCAGGGAAAGACAGCACACAAGGCTCTGATATAAAGTGTACCTGACTTATCTGATTAAATTTGAATTCGTAAAACACTTTCAGACGCAAAGGTTTAACATCTAACAATGTAGATGTGAATATATATAATATATATATAATAATAAAGATAAGAGAAAAAGTGCACCTGAACTGAATCAATGTGTCTAATGTGTGTCTAACCATGCCCAATGTGTGTGTGTGTCTGTATAAATGTGTTTTACTCATATGAATATGAGCAATTTGCAATCATGTAAGTCTAAACTATTTCATTAGCAGAGGCCCAAGCGTGTGTGTGTGTGTGTGTGTGTGTGTGTGTGTATGTGTGTGTGTGTGAGTGTGTGTGTGTGCGCGTGTGTGTGGCTGAGGCTGGGGGCCCCCAGCATGGTTCACGACCCAGCCTAACAGAGTGTGAACGTCCCCCTGCTGAGCTGATACTGATATATAACTGTCCTGTAAGTGGTGTTGACACCACCATTATTACCCTGTCAACCTCCATCTCTACTCAGCTTAAAGGCGTCAACTGAGGCGGGGGCCTAAGCGTGGTCAGAACCAGTGTCTCTACATAGTCCTGCTCCAGCCCAAATAAATACAGCTGCACAAAGGCCGGAAAGGGAAAGAGAAGGGGAACCCTAGGGAGGGAGAAGGAAGGGGGGGTGGGGGCACTCTCACTAATACCTTCACAGCACTCACAGATACAAACATTGGAGACACACAAACACTGAATGGGTGCCTGCAGTAGGGGGTGAACACCACCAGGTGGCATTTTCCTGGCACATAGAGAGCATAGTGAAATGCAAATAAAGCAACAAGGCCTTGGGCCAGGCGTCTCAGCTAGCTCAGACTTCACTCTTTAGACTGCAGAGAGAAGCAGGCCAGGAACGGAGAGAAAAAGAGACAAAGAGATGAAAAGAGAAAAAGATGTGAAGGGAATAAAATCAAAGTGAAATATGGAGCCGTGAATATTATTGAAATGTGAGTAGGAGCTTATCCCTACTGCGTTTTGCCCTTAGATAGCAAGATCCAGTGCATAGAATGCATACTATCATGTTCATATAAAGTGTTTGGAATCAAAATGCCTTACACTCTCCAACATCAGGAGCTGAGGACTGTTAAATAAAGAGGCAGTTAGTGAAGGAAAAACCTACCAGAAAGTGCAGAGACAGAGAGTTAAACAAGCCGGGTAATGTAGATTTGCAAGAAAATGAGACAAACATAGCACTGACAAAATGCATGTTTGTGGCAAAAGAGAACTGCAATAAAAGAATGAGAAAGCTTTGCTGAAAGAAAGCAGAGAAAAAAATAAATTACAAGGGAGACTGGGAGAACATATAGAGGACAGCAGGGTATGAAAATAAGCCATGACAAACTGTACAGCTTTGTTTTACTTTCGGTCAGTGTTTTTATATCCAACATTATCTACTGCAGATTAACTATTAAGGAAAATACAAGCAGCCAAAAGCCAAAAAGGCGAATCATAGTGAAGTAAATCAGTACAATGAAAAGACAGTTGAGTTAAGCTTACCAAAAAGAACATTTTGAAATGTTGCATAGAAACTATATTACAGAGCTGAATATAGCGAGGGAAGGCCTGTGTTGAGACTTGGATTTCTCCTCCCTTGGTCCCTCTTCCTGCTGGCCCAGATACACACTGTGGGTCTTTGTGCTGAGGCTGTTACACACACTTCCTGTCTGGCCAGCAGAGGGGTGCTTTAAGGTAAGCCGCTCCAATGTTCTTGCACTGGAACTGTCTTTCTCTCTATTCATTTCTCTTCCTGTGTAACATTTCATATTTACTCTCTATTCATTCTACCTGGTTAAAATGCATAATTCATTAAAAAAATTAAACAACTTTCTTTCCCTAGTTAACATTATGTTTGTTTTAAGTGCAATTTTTTTTATGTCTGATTTACTGGTACTCTTTTTCCTCACTTTAATCTCCCAGGCTTGTTGCATTTCTTTACAAGATACATAAAAGAAAAGTGCCTTACACTAATAGAACGCCTGAGCACTTGCACAGCCAAGGACACGTCGATAAGAGTGAGAAAACATCCTCAGCACAGACACACACACCCACAAAGTGATACTGAGCAAGGTTGCCAATTCCTCCAAAAGCACCACTGAGATAACAGTGATAACAAACATTCTTTCGGCAGCCAAGTCTTTTTCTCCCGAGGAAAACTTCAATGAAAATTCAGAGCAAATGTGCCACTTTATGAACATAACAATACGTCAAAAAGTCAGTTGGGTGAATGTGCTGCACTGCAAAGCAAGAGACCCAATTACAGAGGATCTCTTAAGTTCTTTACTCAGGAGAAATGCAATGATGAAAGTAAAGAGAGAATCCATCCCATTTGAATGCATTTGAAAATAATGATTGCTCTGTTGGGAATGCATGAAAGACATAATCAAAATTACATTTCTGTTGGAAAAACTTTTCAGTATAATAAGAATGAAGACATACAATATGTTTATTTGCTACTGTGTATAGGCAGTGGTGACGTAGGCAGTTATATACAGTAGATACCGGATAATGTTGCTCACTGCTGGGTTGTGCACATACAGTGCAGCACTTAGTGGGCTGGACAGTGACACAATATGTGTCTCACTAGGAAGTACGGACAATCCGAGTGACTCAATCCTGTCAATCTCTGCCAAGAGAACAGAGGGAGGGTGGGAGGCAGAAAGTAAGAGGGCTGTGGGTGGTGGATGGGGGAAATCAAAAGAAAAGGAGGAGCAGGGATCCTCACAGGAGAGAATGAAGGCTGGCAAGCAAAACAGTAGAATGAAGGCCGTGAAGGATATAGAGACTGTGTATATTATACTGTATACTGTATATAAATGGACGAAAACTCCATGAGAGCAAACTTGATCAAAGAGGTCACGCTGTCACACTGACACATACACAGACACACAGACATGCACACAGAGGAGCGGAAGGACATGGAGCTAGTGCTGCCAAGCGGTGGTCACCTTTGGCCCTTTGGCACTGTAGCTGGAGATGATGCCAGCCAGACAGCTCAACGCAGGAAGTAGAGCAAACAGTGTGTTTGAATGTGCTTATGTGAGTGCGTGGATGTGTGTGTGTGTGTGTGTGTGTGTGTGTGTGTGTACACAGGGGTGTGGACACACAGTGGCCAATCACAGCCAAGAAGTCAGATCGTATGAGCCAATGAAAGCAAAGTTTGATGAGGTTGACAAGGGTTGATGATCGCTCATTTTCTGCAGTGTCAATATGCGTTCATGTCTGCAAATTGTGTGAGCCTGTATCAGCGTGGCGGTGTGTGTGCCTGCGTGTTGAGGGTGTTTGAGGGTTGCTGCACAAACTGAGGATTAAGAACCATGTAGGAAGAATGTGGGAGGGCAGCGGAAGAGTAGAGGCAAAGTAGAGGAGAGGAATTGGCAGGTAAACAGCAGAGAAGGCAGATTGTGAACTTGTGCCCTTGAGTGCCATGTCTCAGGAGCTGAACTGCCATCCTATCAAGTCTGGCGCATGGCGCACACACTTCAATCACGCAAAAACACAACACAATAGTCCAAAAAGTCACAACACGTTGCTTTGTTATGTTGACGCACTTGAACATAAGCACATATCAAACCACTCTTGATGCACTCTTTGTCTATTGTGTGGCCTGGTGAGGGCAGATGGAGGAGCAGTCAGGGGCAAAGGGTGAGGTCATGTGAGGGAGCTGGAGCCAGGCGCGACAGCCAGCTTGAAGTCAACCCACTGGCCTGTTTTGCCAGGGGTGACCCTGCGAGGATATGCTTGAGAGATCTTTGGATCTCTGTTGCAGATGAGACCATCACAGGTAAAACATATTTTGTGTGTACATGGATGTAGCAAAAATAATGAAACGCGTCTGTTGTGCTCATGGCCCATGAATGAACAGCTGGCTGGAGGATTCTCAGCAAAACATTCAAAAAGATTCAACCAGGAAATTCTTTCTGACTGCATCACCCAAACACAGGTGACCCCATAAAAACAACTTGCACCTAATGTACAAAAACACCACACTCACACAGATGTATACTGACACTGACATGTTGCACACTAATAAAATAAAAGGATGCTGCTGGTGGTGGTGGTGGGGGGGGGTGTTCCAAAAGTTTTGCACACATAGGAAAAAGCCGGTTACTGCAAATAACAATGTCAACAAGCTAATCCAACAAATGGTGATGGTGCTAACCCTCACATCTAGAATAGCTCCGAACAGCTTGGAGTCCAGACAAAAAAAGTGATGGCACCAACACAGACAAGTAGATAAACCAATCAGGATGTAGATATACAGTAAAGCAGACCACCATCTGCCTGGTTGTATAGGCACTCACTAGGGAGCCGCATCACCGCCACATAGGGTCACATATCGTGTGTGTGTGGGTATGTGAGATAGAGAGAGCGAATGAGAGGAAGACAAAGAGATCTGAGTACACCTGAGGTGTGTCTTCATGGTCACTAAATTTATACATTCATATAATTCCTCTCAAAATCTTTTTGCCATCTTCACTTTCCGTCCCCAGAAAAGAGCACTCAGTCTCGGCTGAAGACAGCAGGCAACTCCAAGGCTCTGCCAGACAACAGAGAGCCACAGTCTTTTTAGAGTTTGGAACACAGACAAAGCGTGTGTCTACCCACAGAGCAACAAGTCACTCAAACACTGAACATTTGTATTTGTGTGTTACTGTTTGTTGGCCCTTTTTTTGGCCATTTCTTTCTTTTCCCCTCTCTTTTTCAGATATATGTTTTCCACATGAGAGACCACACAGGTATTCATCTTTTGATTGATCTTGAGCTTGATGTGCTGTGTTTGTATGTGTATGAGTGTTTATGTAAGGATCACATCCCCCCACCACCTCGGAGCGCTTAGCCTGTAAGCCCATCCTGCTTAACATCTCCTCACTAATTCTAATGCTAAATCTAATTCACCTCCTTACCACAATCACCCCACACATCATCCCTGTACATGGCCACAGCTAAGCTACACACGACGACCTGCACACACACACGTGCGCACATACACACACACACACACAATATCTGACTGGCCCTGTGGCAGCTGGACCACCGTATTTGACTGTGCTCTGTAGTTAATCCATACTAATAGTGCTTTGCTTAGCTTCAGCCTACGACTCTAATCAATTAAATTTAGTGTAACCCCACATCGAAAGCCTGCCAAAATATACCAGTAGAGGCTTCTGCAAAAACACACCTGATACTCATGTTGAATTTTGACACAGGAAGAAGAACAAGAACAAACATTAATATCACTGTTTATTATTCTCTTCAGCAAATGAGCCAAAATCATTATAGACTCTAGCTTTTATCCAGACTATAGTTGTAAAAATGCTGTTAAATTAGGAGCAATGTGTGTCTTTGGTGGAGCAGTGGTTGTATGTGAGCAGACCTGAGCCCCTGTAATCTAACCAGTGATGTAATGCCTGTTGCAGCCACCATAATATGTTACATAACCTTATAACAGGCTTACATACCCGAGGGTTCACAGGGTTCATTCTGGGTATGAATGGCTGTTTTGTCAGGACCAAACGTATAAAAATCAAGGTATAGAATCATTTATAAAAATCACAATTTTACTACTCAAATCAACAAGTCTTCAGTAATTTTCAGATTGCTGAAACCACTGAATAATTCCTACTTTGCATCGTTGAATATTTTGATGATGCAAATATCATCTACTTGCAACCCAGAGTATTTTTTTAAAAAGTGTCGAGGGTCATCACGCAGCTCCCCGCTAAGAGGACCTGTTTTAGAGACTGAGCTCCACTAAGGTCGAGTGGATGCAGAGCTGCATCACTCACACAAATGGTTACATTCAGCCCTCAAAATGGCAAATCAGTATTAACATACCTACTCACAGCATACCTCCTCGGCCCCCAACTGTTCTTAGCTCAGAGGGAAAAGCTTTTGATTTGGTTGTGACTGGCAGCTCATGTAAACACTGCATCAGCTAGTGAGCGATAGTGGAGACCGAGAGAGAGTTGAATGCCTGCCAAAAGCTGCGAAGCCAAGTTTGGCCATATAGCGCACTGTGTGTGTGTGTGTGCATGTATGTCAGAGTGTGTGTGCAAGCGTGGTGAAAAGGGGGTTTGTATGCGCAGGCCTGAGTGTGTACATACAGTATGTGAGCACATGTGTGTCTGTGTTTAACCCATTTACGTAACAGCCTGGGTCCCTGGGTTCAAGCAAATTTAAAGACTGAGCAGGCAAGGAGGAGAGGCAGAAAGAAAGAGGGAGAGGAGTGAGCTATACAGGGAGGGTGAAATGGGGGGGCAGGCTAGCAAGTTCTGCCAAAATAAAAAAAAGTAGGGATGAGGTAGGTTGAGAATTGTAAGAAAAGACAGCAAAAAGGCAAGAAGGAAAATGTAGGAGTGTAGACTTCAGGGTGGATAAAGAAGAAAAGGAAAAGTAAGACAGAGAGAGAAAGAGAACCTTGATTTTTCCACAGCTTCATTTGTTTCCAAGCACAGGAGCCTTTGCTCAAAAGGGGAGGCACAAAGCGACAGGCACCTGACAAAAGGGTTTTGATGGAGGAAGTTTGACGAAACAGAGGCTGAACAGACTTTGGAGGCCAGACACCGCACTGCTTGGACGACACTCTGTTGAGAGATTAGGACACCAAGATGTTGCCCTTGACTGAGAGAAGGGGAGTGAGTCAGACAGAGGAAAGAGTGTGAGAAAGTGTCAGGAGAATGAGAGACAAGGAAGAAAGACTGGGAGCCGGGGACAGAAAAGGGAGAGAACAGACAAAAAGCATGAAAGTGTGTGTGTGTGTGTGTGTGTGTGTGTGTGTGTGTGTGTATGTGAGAGAGAGAGAGAGAGAGAGAGAGAGAGAGAGAGAGAGAAACAGAAAGAAAGAGAAAGAGGGTGGAAGAGAAAGAGAGAGAACAGGAGAAAAAAGAGAGAAGCATGAAGGCTTGTTTCTGGTGGGACTCCAAGAGCCAGCATCTGTTTGGCTGGGGCTCAGAAAAGTCTAGTGTTTCACCCTGCAGCGCCCGGGGGAATGCTATTCCAGGCTGCATGGGCTTCTATGAAAAACAGCTTTATGTGGAAAAGGGGAGATGGAGGGAACCGGAGAAAGAGAGGCAACAAGGGAAGGAAGGAGAGCAGGGGTGAGAGGAAGGAGGGAGGGAGAAGGAAAAAGAGGGGAAGAAGAGAAAAGTGGGGAGACATATGGGGGAGAATTGACATTATGAAGAGTGGAGTCTGAGTAAGAGGAAGATGATGAATGACAAAGTACAGTGCCTTACGAGATATTTAGAACATGACAAAAAGTGAAAATGAGAGACGCGACAGGGACAAAGCACAGAGGAAATGAGGGCCACACTTTCATCCTTCAGTTCAAGCCCACCCCAACAACAGCCCCTGCCTAACAAAAAACTCAAAAACTGACGGGGCTAATGAGGCAACAACAACAACAAAAAAAAAATACACACGCACACGCAGAGGATTTTTGTCCCTCCCCGGCACCTGGGCTAAGCCAGCTGTGTTGTGGCTCTCAGCCCTGGGCCTCCTCACCTGTCAGTCAGACGGCTGAAACCCCCCAAGGGACAACAAACAGCTGGCAGGCAGGTGCCGCTGCTGTCCACCTCCCAAACCAGCACCTGTGAGTGTGTTTCTGTTTGTGTGTAGGTGCCTACGAAGTCTTAACCTTAAAATTTAATGGAGACTTCATGGGGACTTTCATTTTGCCCCCAAAATTCAGGAGAGTCCCCACAATATGACTGTGTTAAGAGACTTATGTTCCCACAGCGTTAGTTACACATGTCCGTACACATGGGCGCACACATTGTGGACAAGGTGGCTTCTTCTGAGAGAGATATATTGGCAGCCATATCAGTATCTGGTTGCAATAGCAAAACCACTCTGCTGCTCAACAGCAAAGCAAGAAATAATGTATGATGCTGGTACAGCGTGTGGTGGCGGGGGGGTTCTGGTATTAAAGCCGGGCCCTTGGCTTAATCAAAAGCAGAGGCACTTTCCCCTGGAAAAACAATGAGGGAAGGCAAAGTTTACATGAGCTAACTGACAGAGAGAGGGGGCGGGAGGAGAGGAAGGAGAGATGGATGGATGAGTGAGGGAAGTTGGAAGGGAAGAAAATAAACATACATGGGAGTTAGAGCATGGAGATAGATGGAGGTAAGGAGAGAGAGAGACAGACTGGAGTGTCAGTGTGATGGAATAAAGTAGTGAAAATGTGCTTTTCATTTCTTGATACCTCACCACCAACCTCTCTCTGTCCCTAACCCAAACTCTATCTCTCCTGCTCCCATTTTATGTTTCTGAGATACCCTTGTATCTAGGTTTGTGATATAATTCTTGTATGTTAATTTGAAATCTCCAGTGGAACAACTCCCCCACTCTCTAGATAACTCCCTCTAGATCCCACTGGAACACGTAAGCCTGTACTATCCCTGTACTATCAGCTTTGGGGGGGATTTCAGTCATTTTAAGGCATTTTGCTTGTCCAGCCTGGATTGATGTTGGGCAAAGCAGCTCCCAAAACCACCAAACCCGCACACAAAGCTCTTCAGGGTTAGCTGAGGACAGGCCGGGTAGAGAGATCAACAGAAGAGAAAGACAGACAGACAGACGGATGGATGTCGGGAGGTGTGAGATAACCAGAAGCCTTGAAAATCTTGCGACTGACATGAATGTGGAAAAGTTACTACTGTAGACTGATGCCAGCAGTTTTTCTACTATTGTAGCACTGATGTTCTGCTGTAACAGGGTAGGCTGGTGTAACACTTTTACCAGCAGTTAATTTGGGAAGTAATACCTAATGACATTATTATATATGATGATACATATTTTGTTTATTTTCGGGTGCATAAGAAACCACAGACTTTGACTTGATATTGTAAAACATTATTTTCAGATGTAGTTTTATGTTTTAATTGGAACCTGGTGTTATTCTCTACTCAACAAACTTCTCAATACCTTCAAATTCAGTACAAACCCAATCATTCTCACTGAAGATGTAAAAAACATTCACAAATACATACATTTCTCTTTTACAAACACGCAAAGCAATTTCCCAAAACAGCTGGGTTCAGTTGGTAACTAACAGCAGGATCATACATGTCAAAATAAACCACAGGAGACACGTTCATTATAATGATGGGAACATATCAGCCAGTGCAAAGGTGTGGTGCACTAATGCTTGTATAATAGGACGGAGGCCCATGACACAGTTATATCAGGATTTGGCTACAAAGGAAATTCATTTATTGTCAGTTTTGATCTTTTAACCTTATTTGTTGACAATAAGAAACATGTAAACTGTCACCATAAATTACCTTTAAGCAAAGCACTCAATCTCCACAATGCGTTGCCCACTAACAGTACAAGACAGTGGTTGTACTGGGCAGCTCTTAGGTGTGTTAAATGCTCTGTTCTGCTTGTACATATTCCTCCAGGCCTTTGCCTTAAATGAGAACACATAATCAGTCAACCTGCCTGGTTCAATAAGATTTAAAGAAAACATAACATCAGCGCAGACACAGCATTCGGCGTCACCTCAAAGGCTGGGTCTCCTCACGTTATCTTTAACAAACACATCATTACTCTTCTCCATTCAGCTCTTTCTGTTTTTGAAGTGTCTCCCTCAGGCAAAGCTTTCTCTAAAAAACTGTAAATATTCCAGCTAAGTGACTGGTTTGAGCTTACAAGTGCATTAGCGTTATCTTTAGTTGTGCAGCTCTCCAGGCGATTTACAGCCAAGGACCTTCACAGTGAACAACGAGGAGACGATTGCAAATGGCGATAAAGAAAAGACTTCACAAGAGCCCACAGCTGGAGGTTAGGGACTGAACAAACAGTATTTAAAATGACTGTATATTTCATTCATCTGTCAAGACCAAGATGAAACCCCTCCAAGACAAGGATGATCTATTTGTTCTTTTGTAGTCACATTTTCTGCTGTTTTCCTCCATAATTTTATTTAATCTCGACAGCAAGTTCTTCCTGTACCTGAGCGAAGTAAAACTTTGTACCAAGACGCACATCCCCTTTTATCATTGCTCACTGGCAGCACAACTGAGAAACTGAAAAATAATTAAAAAAAAATTTAAATAAAAACAGCAAAGTCATCAAATTTTCTGTATTGTTCATTTTTATACTATATCTCTTAAATCAATACAGTGACAGAAGCATATTGCCTGCAGCTGTAATATTCCATATTGTGTCTCAAATGAAAACATTAGATGGGTTTCTAACTGGTTAAACTATACAACTCAGGCTTATTAAGCCCTAAATAAAGTCAATAAACTCAAAATGGATTTGATATGACTTAAAAATGACAATTCTATCTTAATTTGTAAATTGCCATTAATGGCCAGAAATTAAACAGATTAATAGTCCCTAAAAAAGTTTGTCATATTTTCAATATATCATCAAAGTTAAGGCAGTTTTCTGAAACTCCAACTAGTCATCACTTGCCACACGCTGCTTTCTATTACAATCAGTACATTTAAAAAGACCAAGTCATCTGGTCCTTCTTTGGCAGGAAGAGAGACCTGATGAAAGAGAACTGGTGAAATGGAACCGAAAACAAATGTCTGCTGACATGTTTGTGGGAAATTCATCCTTCCATGAAGGAATGAATGTACTTTTAATCTCATAGCCGTCTTTCACTGGTACCACTTCCATTTTTTCCCACACCAAAATAAACTACCTGATACGGTAACTGTGCTACATGACTGGCTCATATTTTTGCTTATTTTAAAAGTTCACCTTCTTTTTAATCAAGTATCGGGTATAAAACCTATATTACACCTTTTACACCTGACATTTTGAAATTCACAGTCCTCAGGCAGGTAAGCCTGAATTTACTGTACGTGACCGTGGCTTTCTTCTGGCTCTGTGCCACCGTGGAAACTTAATTGTTCAACTGTGATACCAATTATTTCATAGACACATTGCTGTAAGGAGGTGACTATTTCATACACTACTTGATCACACTTGAGTTCAACGTAAAAACCACATGGCACAAGTGTGGAATTTATGCAGATAAAGAATATGCATTAGAGGAAAGTAAAGACGCACATACACACACTCGTAGACACACTTACTCAAAGAGCCATATGGGCCATAGCATAAATGAGTTGGCTGTTTTAATGAGGGCTGTTGAATGAATGTTTACAGCTACATTGAAACCGTCTGCACTCATCAACGCTCTCTCCCTCTCTGTTCTGTTATGAGACAGCCATATGATTTCACTTATCCACGGCCTTGGTCTGAGAGCCTCCAGACTGGGGATAGTGACGAACTAATAATCCCCCTTTCCTGCAATTATCCCCCTCCCCCCTCTCCATCATTCTCTTTCTATCTTAATTCCTCACTTTTCGTCTCAGTCACTGCTGAGCTTTGTCTAGTCCTCTCCACCTCTCAATCAGTTTCTGTTTATTTCTGTTTCACAAGTTAACCTCTCCCTATCTCAAGCGCATACATGCTTATTTTCAGGCCCCTCCTTCTTTCCACTATATACAAACATTTATGATTACACCTAATTTGTGATATCAATACTCTTTCTTCTTTGTATATATTATTCTTTGTATATACAAAACCTGCTCACCCGTTCATCCAAGGCTATAGAGGAAATTCTGGCATGCTATAGCAATGAGAACACAGCATCTGATGGTATCTGATGGTGTCTGATGGTTTATATAGATAGGTTACTAAACTCCACATCCTGTTACACAATCCTGCAGATGTGTCCTGTATGGGACTGTGTTTACCTCCAGAAGGACTCTTCAAAACCCCCACTGCAAATAATCAAAATCTAATGCAGGTCTTGATATAACAGGTCATGCCTGTGCCTCGCTATGACTGGTTACAACTGGTTCCACTACTACAGTAAAGTTGAGTAGAGCACTGTATGAAGTCAACAGCACGCTGATGGTTTGTGACAGACAGCGTCGTTAACAGAGGCGGTGATGTAATCCACTTGGGGGCTTTGTGGCGAAACTACTGACGCCCTCGCTGATTGTCTTTCTCATGGGAGACAGCAAGTAGAAAGAGAGACAGAAAAAGGAGGTATGGTTTATATGAAATAAAAAGTTTATGACATACTGTGTTAGAGTTCACTCTGACATCAAGTTCATGCATATTAGCACTCACTCCCTTACACACTCTAATCAATGTGCGTGATCAATAAGCCTGTGTCAGATTGTTTTAGCTCAGCCTGGCTGGTGGTCCAATACTCAGCCAGAAATTATACAGCTCAGCCTGGAGCGCAAGGTCCACTGAGGCCTTATTATTAGCTCTTGGGTTGGACTAACAGCCGCAGATCCTCCTGCTTTGGCTCCTTAATAGCTGATAGTGATTATTTGGGCTTATTGACAAGCTAATGGTGAATCAGGGCTATGAGGGATTGTTTAGAGAGGATTACTGACTGAACTAGTGGGGATATAGTGACCATGACAACAGCAATGGTGGGTTTGATGATGGGGCAGAGCTGATCATCAGTGGGATAGGAAGAAAGGCCCCAATACAACACCGTGAAAATATTTTGCCTCTTCTGTTTTTCATTACCGTTATAAAGTGTCTGAGTGTGAGCAACATGAAATACATGTTACATCAAGTCAAGTCTGAACTGCCACAAAGCAGACTTCACAGAACAAAAAACATTTGCTTCAATATCAGGGTATGTCTCACCTCTCCTTTAACGTGTGTATAACTTTGATTATATTTTGCCTATGGACATCGTTGGATTGTCTACTTATAGCAGAACACAGCAGTGCAATGCAGGCGGAGCTTAGACGCCGAGATGATCAAACACAAGGTGGAGTGACTCGCTCAGATTAAGTATCCTCTGGCTTTTCAAACAACACTGACAGATGCATACCCCTCCGCACTGCCGTTTGTCAGAGATCTATTCCTGCACTTAAAGCATACTCTCTTTCTCCCTCTCGCTCTCTCTCACACACACTCACACACACACACACACACAAACACCCATGCACACACGAACAGAAACAGCTTACGCTACCTTTGTCACCTCCCACACACTGGTTATCTCCAAGGACACAAAACCCACAAGATCCCCTACCCAATTTCCACGCATGCAGCCTAAATGGAGCTGTAAGCAGGCATTAAGCCTGACGGGGAGAAAGGGAACAGGAAAGAAAAAATACCAACGCTGGAGAAAAGGAGGAGGAGATGGATGGATGGAGGTAGGGAGAGAGGGAGGGGAAGGAGGGAAGAAACAGAAGGTGGATTTCTACTTAACACACTGACTTTCATCTCCGCTTTACAACGTACTTATGCAGGGTTTTTGGGGAAGGTACGTGCTCTCTGGTTTGTGCACACACGAACGCTCCCCCTCTTTACCCAGACAGAAAAAGACACAATGAACCCTCTGTACTTTCTACACCGGGGACACACACACACAAAAAAGTACAGCAAGCCCTGCCAGACTTAAGAACGTCTTGGGTCCTAGCCAAGGCATCTGAAATAATACTCTGCAGCTCACAATACTTTATGTAACTTTTTTTTAAAAATCTGAGATTAGAGGTGATCTCCTTTCACTGTTAATGCTCCAACCAGTCTGATTGGTGTATCTGTAGTTTTGACTGGATACAGGCCAAGAAAGGAACCACGGGGAGCACTGGGCAACGGTCCAGGATGAAAATGTATAGCTGGATACCTCAGACACAGATACACATACATCTGACTTAAGCCTCCATTTGACCAGTGTTTATAAATTCCAGGATACGGTATACAGTAAGCCACAAAAGAGATGATCTTGATTTCCTGAATTTTTCATGGCTCCTTATCAAATCTAAATTTGTCCAGAAATGAATTCAAGGTCAGAGGTTTTGGGGGCAGCATAGAGCAGGTTCCTGTGCTGCAGATAGACAGAAAAAAGAGATGACAGAAACAAAAAGACACACCCACATAAGCACACAAATGCCATCTCTCTGCATCTGTCTTGTATGTTTACACACTCAAAAAGTTACTGAGTTTGAAAATAAAATTATTTAGACTTCATTTAGTCTCCGTTTCTGCTGTATTCAGACTTTGAATATATCAAGTTATATCAAGACTAACCTGTTTTATTTTATTCACCACACTGACATCACAGTGAAGCTTTCCAATTTCAATTCTTTCTCACACACATTTGAATATGTCAAGTATTAAAGTCTAAGAAACCAGGTTTCTCCTGCAGAAACTTAGATGTGGAAACTTGAATCATCAGTGTGATAAATGACATGGATTTCTTGTGTGCACGAGTTATTAAATCATTCTGAAAGACAGACCGATCAAACAGAGGAGCCTAAAATTATGTTGTTATCTGACAAGTCCACAGAAGTAAATAAATACAAAATCTGCAGATTGAGTGAGTTTTTGTCTGATGCAGTCAGCCTCCTGACTAGCAAGGTTAATGAGCTGCTTGACAGTCTGGTTTCACAACAAGAAAAAAAGTTTTTCTTGTAGCTGTACTCCTGGTGTTTGCAGAATTCCCATCTTGGAAATTTCTGAATACATCAGGACCTCTGCTACCACAAAGCTTTGACTAAGTCTAAAAAAAAAATGGTGCAATGGCAAACTGACAAGATGACACTTGCTGGCTCTCAACTTGTCAACTAAATCTGTTACCAGTAAACAAACCTTTTCTTTGCTCATTGGTACTGGCGAGTAATGCAAACCCGCAAAATCCTCCTATCTTAATGGCCGCCATGCTTAGTAAAGCTGCACCTATCCTTATTGCTTCCAGTTTTTCTGCTTCAGAGATATCTTTTTTGTTACTTCAGGTTAAATTGGTAGCCCTAACTGGTAGCACAGCAACAACAATGTTGCTCTTGCTTTCTATTACCGCTGCTGCTGAGTAATCTCCCATCTGATAACTGAAATTGGCTTTTACTTTGACTCAGCAATAGATGCTTTTCTAGTCTTTTAATCTGCTTCCAGTGCTCTGTCTGGGGGCATGGACGAATGCTATTGTAAAGTATATTGTATCATTACTGTAAATGCATTTCAAGTACTGCTGAAGTACTGTGGAACACCTCACTTTACTCTTGGGTTAGACACTAAAGATGAGATCATTGAAATCCACTCTATACTTCTTTTAAAGTGAGCAAAAAGCAAGAAATTCATAGAAAAGGGCATATGGCTCTAGGAGCCAAATAGCACCACTGACCAAATTCACTAACTGAAGCATTTCAGTATGCATAGCTTAACAAGTACACAAGGTGTCTCATCATCCACTGACTTCTCCTCACTCTATCTAGCATTAACAGTGGGCTTTCTGTATGTCAGCTGCCCTTTGCCTGACCCAGTCAGTCACCCAGAGGAAGGAGTGATTAGCAGGACTGTAGAAGCAGGAGCCCACCTGCTCTGACTCAATAGGAGCCCTCACACAGCTAGCTAGCTAGAGTCAACAGAATTTTAATCACATATACAAAGACACACTTGCACAGACAAAGACCCATGTACACACAAAGATACATAGGTGCACGTGCACACGCACAGACACACACACACACAAACCCACAGGGTGAATTAGGCACATAAGGAATGTTCCCTCACACGTACTCCTTCACTGACTCTTTCATCCTAGCAGATATATAGAAAGAGGAAGGAGGCAGATGAGTGATAAAGGCCCAGACAGCAGTGACAGGGGGGGCTAGAAGGGAGAGAGGGAGGAAGGAAGGGAGGAGGAGCGTTTCCTGGAGAGACGTGGTAGGCAGGATATGCAGAAGGAGAAGGAGGAGGGGAAACACAGGGGTGGCTTGTTCCAAGCAGAGGTTCTGTCCTTACAGGGGCTCTGAACACTATAGTGTCAAACAGAGGAGGACAAAACATTGGCTGCTTCCTGATGCACAACACACTGGAGAGGAGCACACACTACAGAGCACCAAAACAAACAGACCCACACGTAGACTTGTGCATAGACAAGCACAAACTCACATGTGCTCATATTGATGCACACAACACATGAAAATGCAGACATGCAATTACACGTACATCCTCAGTTTTCCTTGCGGGTTGCAGTTTGGATTCAGGTAATGAAATACAGTTTCTCTGTTGTGACTTCTATGGAGACAAAACCCTGGAGGACTCTACAGTATGTCCTGTCTGTAAGAGGATCTTCCTCTTTCTCCTTCTCAGCCTCTTTTTTCTGCCAAGCCTGTTGTGTTGACTGCTTTTCTTCAGCCTTCTGCCCCTTCTATCTCTCTGTCTGCTTCCTTTCTTTCTCACTCTCTTTTTTCATCTCAGTCTTTCCTTTGGCACAGTCTGGTTTGTCAGGCCTGTAATAGAGCTGCCATTGTTTGATCAGAGAAGCAACAGGAACTGTACCCTGTTAACCCAGCTCTCGGTATGTGCATGTTGTGTATGTAAGTGTGTGTATATTTCAGGAAGGTACATGTCACTGTGTGTGGTTGTGTGTATAATGTATGGCAGTGTGTGTGTGTGTGTGATTGAGAGAGAGAGAGAGAGAGAGAGAGAGACATTTCTATCCAGCCAGTACACAGACTTTCTGTTTGAAGTGTAAGTAAGCATGACATCAGGCTTTATGTTGAACAAGTGCCTCTCTTCATTGCTCCTTATGACTACAAACTTCCCGCATATACTCTTAAAGGATTTGACCTCTACACATGACCTCTCTTAGCTCCAGCTTTTTCACAAATGCATGCTCACACACGGACTTATTCAAAACCACACTGTAACATTTCGTTTTCACACATGCTTTCCCTGCCCTGCCCTATAACCCTTTCTGTAACATACTCTCTTTCCTTTCTATGCTGTTAATACCCCCATCCCAAATCTCTAAATGCCCCCATCTCAAGTTGCAGGACCTGTCTCTTATGTTTGTGTGTGTGTGAATGCACACGTGTGATGCTCCATTAACTCTAGTGGTGACAGGCCTTTGATGCTGCCACCACTCCTTAATCCCAACAGAGGGAAGGGGAAGCAGGGAAGAGGGAGAGAGACACACATACATAGAGACAGATAGATAGAGAGAGAGAGGGAAAGAGCTACAAGTAGTAGGGGGAGGGGATGCTGCCAACTGGCTATGACCAGGTCAAGCTCATGTTCAAGCTCAATCTCAGACTTGAACTCCTGTGTTCACAGTCTGCAAGTGCAAGAGCCCACTCCTTGTGCTCCAGCGGGAACCATTCATTAATGCATTATTGCCTTCATAAATAAGGCTGTTTTGCCCTCTTCTCTAATGCAAAAGGGAAAAAATGACACTGAACCATCTCCCCAGAAGTAATGTGAGGAAGCATTTTGGAGTAGACAACATAGGTGGAAAAATCCTGCTCATTGTGTTGTTTGATGCTTATATTGTCTTGGTTAATATAATTTTTTACAATATAGAACTTTGTTCTATATTATTCTATATTTGTTTACCTGCCCAACACAACAACCTAATTATTTAAGTTAACACTAGATTATATTACAAGACAATGTGTTCTGTAACCTCCTGTGGGTTAAACATTAAAGTGCACAGATAACACATGAAAAAATATACTTCAGCTTCATGTCTGCTGTGACAGATGTATAATCTTGGTTTTCATCCTGTCTGAGAAAAATGGTAGCAAATGTGCTCCCCTGAAGGGAGGAAAGCAAACCCTGCTATCTCCAACTCAAACTGAGTGTGTGAAGACATGGCCATGACTGACAGACAGAGCTGGGTTGAATTAAAACATTTAAAAACAACATTTGAGTTATTGCTTCATATATGAACATCTGTGGTGTGTTATTAATCTTGACACAACAGCATAAAAACAGACTGAAAACTTGAATGGTATATCATAAATCAAGAGCTCTGTATGCACTTTAAATGAATTTAGATGTTATGTGTGTCAAATGTATCCATACTATAGTATTATAAGTCTGTGATGCCTTATAACAGAGTCGCGCTCAAGCCAATAACGTCTTCATCAAAGTGTGGCGAGTATTGGCATTTAATGAATTTGTGATTGATTGTAAATGTCTAGTTTGGATAAGGATAAGGACTGTGGGCCGCTGGGTGTGGTGGAATCATTACTGTAACACAGAAGACTTCCAAAAAGGCGCTCTGCAAGCTTTGCAGTCTGAGAAGACAGCTTTGACATGTGTTTACCATTTTGCCATCACACAGGGGAAGATTTACGACGATCCCCTCAACTTCTAATCAGAAGGGTATTTTTTGTTCTTCTTCCTTTTTAATGTCTATCTTCTGTGAGAAAAGTGGTTGCTTCACTCTGCCAGGTGGTGTCTGTATGGGTGTGTGTCTGTGTATGCATGACTGATGAGGTATTTGGCAATCGGAGAGCAGGTTTAATAATAACTGATATATCCCTGGATGCTTTCAGACCCGGTTCCAGCTGGGAGCGGTCTGTGATGCCTCCAGACCCCAAAGTGAAAGAGAAAAGATGAGAGAGGGAGAAAAGGTTAGGGAGAAATGATGAAGAGAGACAGAGACGGAGAATGAAGAAAGCACACGAGATGAAGAAAAAGGGAGGGAAGGTGTGAGCTGACATCTGCCTGGCATCCTTTCACCTTGCATGCTCTTTGACCAATCACTCTCCCCCCTTCCCTCGTCTTTCATAAAGTAGGAGGAAAAATGACATCGTTCATCTGACAAAGGCAAACATCCAAACCACACAAATCCCCCCCGACACCCCTGTCTGACACTTCTTCACTTCTCCGAGGCACTGTGTATGTGTGTTATATTCTGAAGGGTGTATTTTTTTCACAGGCCTCTGGTCTCACACAGAGAGACGTTGAGATGAACCCAGTGCCTCTGCCAGGTTTCTACTCACTGAGAGATATTGAGGCGTCTCACACTCTCTAGCTGGCTGGCTGGCTGGCTGGCTCTGGTTGTGTGTGTGTGTGTGTGTGTGTAAAAAAGAGAGAGAGAGAGAGAGAGAGAGAGAGAGAGAGAGAGAGAGAGAGAGAGAGAGAGAGAGAGTGTGTATCCACTGGCTAGGGATGCCTGGATACGTCTGACTCTCACACACAACTGAGAGAACAGTATAGAACATTACACACATTGGCATGTCCTTGTGTACTTGTGCAGACACACACACATACACACATGCACACGGAGCAAAAGGGGGAACCATAACAGCATGGGCTCCAACAGTGCCTCTTTGACAGATTTAAGTAAATAGCAGCAAACAAGCGATTATTTTTGGCAGACCAGGCTGTGGCCCATTCCAAGAACTAGGGGAGGTCCAATGGGAATGGAGGGAGATGAAATCACATAAACAGATGTGATTAAAGTCAATATCATATGTGTCATTAGTCATTCAGACGATGTACTACTTCACTCGTCCCCACTTATACAAAAAAAGGCAGACACAGAAGCTGTGCATTTCGCTCTTTGCTGCTACTCTGTCATTTGGTGTTCTACTTTTGCTGTTGTCTATGTTCAGTCTATCCCTCAGAACATTAAACCGAAACATTTTACACACTTTGCAGCTCAACAGACTGCAAAGTCCCAACATCTGCGACACACAGAGAGAGCAGGATGACCATAATGCACTACAGTCAATATGTGCGTGTGTGTTGCCGTCATATACACATGCCTCATACGTTGCAACCAACCACTTGGGAATTCATCATGTTCATAATAGTTCTTTCAAATATGCAACATGAAGCAGTGTGGAAGGGCAGCAGGATCAGTGCGGGATCTGCAGCTGACATAGTCAAGTTGACCCACTATAAGTGGATTTGTAATCCCTGAGTGGATTTAAACTGTGTTTACTGTCACGGCCGCTGTGCGTGCATGCTTATTTGACTGTGTCTGCACAGCTGCATCTGTTTCTCTCAGTCACTAACTCTTGTGTCCATATTCCTTTTCAATCATATGCTACAAATCATATCGCAGACTAAAGCACAGTGCTTTCCATATAAATGCAATGGAGTTATCAGCCACATTCAGTAGGTAGTACAGTTCAGTCTTTCTAGTACTTTGGGATGGGGAGGTCTACTCGAACAGTTCTGTGTTACACAAACACATCCACACGTGTGCAACACACATACACACACACACACACACACAATCACAGGGTGTTCTGGCTGTGCCCCGGAGAAGCTAAGCTGCTTTGCGACTGAGGGGAGCTCTGATACTGTCACCAGTCGATTAATCAGCCATTACTAACACCAGTCCAGGCCAGAGAGTCTAATGCTAATATGGCTTTGCCACATACACAGCGGTATGTCAGAGTGTGTGCAGGGTCAAAGGGAGATCAGACCACTGCTAAAGCTGAATGTGCCATGACCCTAAATGTTTGGCTGAGGCAGGAGTCAACTTAGGTAAATCAAATCAAATTCGAATTAGGTTCAGAGGAGTTGGAGTTTAATGGTGGATACAGATGGAGCCACAGGTGACAGTCTAAGCACTTGAAGCTAATTAAGTGGAGTCATGAGGGGTTAGGAAGTCAAAACATTGCATCTACAAGAGCTCATATGAACATGTATGTACAGTATGATTGAATAAGCTGCCTTTGTGTTTTCTTTTACAACGTGATTATGTGTGAGTCACTGTTGTTCAAGTACTTTATGATGTTTTTGGAGCACTGTGGATGTATGCATTCTGTTTACCTATTTTAATCTTTCATCTCTTTGGCCAAGATATCGCAGGTGTTACAAAAAGCCAAGAAACTGTGTTTAGATCAGAAAACATTAAAAACCCCAACATCAAACGTACAAAAACAAATGTGTCTCGATAATGTTAGAAAGCACGTCTAAGGTGGTGATTTCATAGTTCACTTACCAAAGGTAAAGCTACTACATTTCCATAAGGACACGTCTGCCAGTGAAGCCAAAGCTTAAGATCCAGGTGCTGCGAGGGAAATTATATAGGATTTTCCACTGCACACAATCTTCTAGATTTGCACGGGATGACGTCAATAAGGTTAAATCTGGGGAAAATCAGCTCATGTTTGTTTACTGAAAGGCTCATGGATCATTAAGTAAAGCCAAGACAGGACTGTAGGAGAAAACAGGTAAAAATAGGTTAAACTAAAGTCTAATTCTGTACAAGGTGCTTCTGGGCTTGTGAAGGAGGACATAATCTAATTAGTTCTATTAAAACTATTTAAGGACCTAAATGTGAAATTACTAAGTCTGCGCTGGGATGGAGAGGAAAAATAAACAGAGTTTGAGAGAGATTAATTTAGCACAGGGTACTTCTGGGTCTGCGGTGATAACACAGGCAGATTAGTTGAGGACATGTTTTGGGTCAAAAGGTCAAAATAGCAAAAGAGTATAATGACTTTATTTACAGACTCACAAGTCTAAAGAAGTTTTAAAAAGCTAACAAAAATGCAAGAGTGTCTATTTGTAATGAGGAAAATGAATTGGGACGATATGGACTCCATAATTGTAGCCCACTTTAAACCAAATATAGATGAGATTATCTTCATTTGGTCAACCTTTTTTTAACACCAGGCAAAGTTTATATGAGTAAAACGTATCAAAGATGAGTTGTAGTAGTTGGCAGTAGCAATGCTGGTGCCACCCAGATAGAGCCCTCAGGGAAAACATTTACTGGCCCCTCACTAACACCTCTACGTGTGTGTGCGCATGCGTGTGTGTATGTGAGAAAGAGTGAGAGTGTACTTTTATTGGCCCCCTGCTGCCACCTCTGGAGTGGAGCCGTCCAAGTGCTGAGTGACACACGCTGCTTAGTGTCTTAATGGAGGGAGAGGAGGGCCAGCCAAACCACAGCCTTTAGACTGGGATCTCACAGCCTGTAATTATGGAGAGATGTAAAAGTCGCTCTTTGTGTGTGTGTGTGTGTGTGTGTGTGTGTGTGTGTGTGTGTGTGTGTGTATATGTGTGTCTGTGCATGTATGCGTGTATGAGAAAGAGAGGCAGGAAGATATGCTACATCCTACAATAACAATTGGATCATAGGTGTGTGTGTGTACTTGTGCCAACGGACCTCTGTACCTCTGTTATGTATTCTTGTGTGAAAGTGTGATTTTTGCACAGCGGTGTGTATCAGTGCCATGTGTCTCCTGCTGCTCCAGCTGTGGCCATGCTCACTCACTCACACACACAAACACACACAAAAAAAGAAATGAAAGTTGTTGGGAACTGGAGCTGCGTTCAATTAGGGTAACCACATATTTACAAACAGTGGGGGGAAAGCTGCCTCTCTGTGACTCATCAGCCAAGCGGCACACTTGCACTTTTGACTCCAGGCCTGCCTCTCCCAACTGCACGGTTAAGAGCGAGGGAGGAAAAGAACAGAGGGACGGAGAGAGAGAAGGAGGGAGATGACAGGGTGTGGACAGAATGAAAAACACACACACATGCATGCTGGCTGTACATGTGTGAGCAACCGCATAAACAAATACATATGTGTGCATACAAACACTTGCGCAAATTAAATGAGCTCATTTAAACTCCCGTCGTGCGAACAAAAGCACACAAATCCACACAGAACCTGCCTACTTTTAGAAAATGAATGATAGCCTTAAATGCAAAACATAATTTCTACTAGGAAAGAGTGACCGTAGAACAAAATGTTGCCAATTTACAAATTGGACCTTCATCACATTTTTGAATAACGAACACGATAACATTTTTACAGTAGTAGTGGTTGCAGACCTCTAGTGACAGGTCTCCCTTTTTTCTGCAATGTGAAACAAAACGTTTTATACAGTTGTCAGAAAAAAGAAACAGCCTTGTTGAACACATAAAGCCACTCTGATCAAACTGTTTGACATTTTTATTGCTAAGAGATGTTCAGTTTAGCTTCCATCCTATGATGGAAAGGTCCAGATAATTCCATAACTACGTGAACTAACCTTAATGGTACTGAAGTAAAAAGACAGGGTTTTTCACCATAAGTCTGCCAGATCCTTCTGATTATTCCTTGTCTGAATATATATAATAGTGTTTTGTCTTTCGTTACATGCGAAGTACCCCAGTTCTTCATGCACACACAGTGTGCGTCCATGTCGCACAGATGTACCCCTTCCTGTGCCTAAGGGCAGTTGTCAGAACCTGCTAATGTGCATGCGGCAAACATGAGAGTACATCAAAGCACAGAGAGCAGCACAGCAAAACCCTGGCCTTGTTTTTTCTCCTTGGCTGTCAGCGCCTTGAGAGAGAGCAAACGGAGGCACAAGGCCTTAAGTGTGAGTGCTGTTTGTCTTGACTTGACCTTGGTTTGTGTGTGCATGTATGTGTGTGTGCGTGTGTGTGAATGTATCTGCGTGGCGAACCACATCAAAGAACGATGGAGTGGCTCAGTTGTTATGACCTCTGACCCTGGCATGCTCCGAGACAGAGGGAGGGTGGTGGAGGAGGAGAGAAAGACACAGTCAAACCTACCCGCACACACACACACACACACACATACACACACACACAGACACAGATACACTTGCACAAGGAAAAGGGTGGGATACTCAGTACAGCCTCTAAATTTACAACAGCTAGAAAAACAACCATGGATGGAGACGTTGCAATTTGTCTTGTTAACTTTTATAGGGACCTGTTAGCGAGCACACACTAGTAAATCATTAGGACGTATATATGCACATGCACTAAAACAGTCATTGAGACTTTCCTGTCTCCTCTCTCCACCCTCTGTGCATCTTCTTCTGCGACGAAGCCAACCCATCATCCTGTTCAACCTGTCTGAGACTGAGTCAGTCTGTCTTGGAGCGTTCTCCTTGATTCAATCAATTGCAAGTGTCCAGAGTCATTCTCATATGACTTTGGTATCAACATGGAGGACAAATGGAATAGTTTCCTGGCCCTTGGATGAGCACTTTATGTCTCTCTCTTTTCATCATTTGTACTTGAAGAGAATTCTTCAAAGCCAATATTCCCCTCTATATCTCTGCTGCATTTATTTTTAGCTAAAGGCGGATATAACCTAAGTCCTTGACAAAACATCAAACGCTGGTTTGGCGTGTGTGTGCATGGTAAATGAGTCACTGGATCAGTGTATATGTTTTAGCATGTTTGTCCAACCTGCGATGAATGAGTCATTCACTCTATGTGTAACTGTACACATGCGCGTCTATTCGTGGTGCGTCTTGTGTGTGTGCATGCATTTGAATGCGTGTCACAGCTGTAATAACTTACAGCTCCCTGCATTTCAGCTATGCTGTCACGGTCCATTATAATGTTCCTTCCAAACACACACAACCTAATGAAAACATTTCTGACTTACACTCATTTGTGAGCAAGAATATCCCAGTTGAGTAATCATGGCTGTAGAAAACGGCAGTTAAAAGATACCTAAACCTGGTCTCCTTGATCACCTCAGGCCTGCGTGGTCAGCTACAGTTACAAAAAATTACATCTTCCTCGGGTGTTGACAGCATGTGTGTGCAAAGTGCAGCGAATCCAGTCTCAGTGTGTGTCGTGCTTTCTGTGTGACTGTACTGTATATATGCTCATGCACATATATGACTGCATGTTTGTGTGTCTTTGTGTGTATATAAAGCGGCCCTTGACAGCCATTGGGGGCGGCGGTGGCCTGGCCGGTGTGTTTGCCTTGGCAGCAATTCAGCATTCCACATTCCTCTGTGATATTCAGTACTGTGACCTCAGGAAACCCGCCCTGCAAAGACGCTCTCTCTCTCTTTCTATTACGTTCCTCCTCTCTCTCTCTCTCTCTCTCTGCTTCTTTTTCTTTCTCTCTCTTGCCACCTCCCCACTTGTCTATTTCACTATTACCCTCCCTTCGTCTCTATCATTTACTCCACCCTACTTTCATATCTGGACTTGGGAAATCATCTGTCATCCCCCCGCCCTGGTCTTATTTTCCCTCCTTCCTGGTCTCTAAAAAAAACAAGTTCTCCTCAACGTTCCCCCCTTTAATTCTGACAGAGGTCCCCTGATGAGGCACCTTTCTCAGTACTCCAAGTTTGAACACACATCTAGCTGCTTTCAGTGAGAAGTCACAGTTCACACTGTTGCGGTCACTCAATATATCACTCAGATGCATAGTTCTCCTTTATTAGGAACTCCTTCTGCATCTACAGTACAGCTAGAGGCCAGAAGGAGTTGCTTTTCTGTTTCCCAACCCTTTTTCTTTTTCTCTTCATTCCTGCTGGAGGAACCATCATACGCATAAACTACAACTGAATAAAATTTGATCTACATTTGAGACTTTCTTGCTTGGAATGTACAAGTATTGGTTACTGACTGGTTTCCTGATCTCGTCTCCTAAAACTGACTTTCTATCTATCTTGTTGTGTGTCAACAGACTCCTCCTTCAACCCCTCCCCCTTCTCTTTGAGGCCATGCCCACATGCCCAGAGAGACATTTCACCTGAGATGACCCTACGCCCGGGGCAAGGCAGTTCCTCCTCCCTCCCTGCTTACCTCCCTCCTTCCTCCCCGTCTTAGCTTGGGCTGTAAACTACTACACATACTTAAAACACATGGCTGCCACACCTGCCACCGAGGCAGAAGGCTGGGAGAAAGGCAAACAAAAGAGAAAGAAGGAGATCAGTGGAGAAGACATGGCAGAGTCGGAACTCTAAGGTGATAAAGTCCAAATAAACCTTGTGAGGATTGATGAAAAGAAAGACAATTCAACTCTTTTGGAGGCAGTAAATTTACAGGACTTTTGACAATAAAGAATTGGCAGATAGGACAACAATAAACTAAAACATGAAAGCCAAATTTAAGTCAGATAAAAGCTCACTGAATGTATGAAAAATCAAATATTTCAGACATAATGAGCTAAAAAGCAAAGAAAGACAACTATCAATGACAGTAACACCCCCTTGCTTCTTATTTATGTAGCTATCCACTGTGTGCAAGTTGTGTGCACTGTGTGGTTGACCCACATACAGTGGAGTGGAGCAGAGCAGGGGTGAACTGAGGTAAAGGGTGGAGCAGGCAGTCAGCCCTCTTATCTGCCTGTCACTGTGACACTTTCCACTATCTCAAGTGTACCTTTATATGGCCTGAGCAGCAACAGCCCCCATAACCACTGAAGTCATAAAAATAAACTCAGGAGAGAGACAAAGAGAAAGAAAAAGAGTAACTAACAAAAATCATGTTGTTTGTGTGTATGTGTGTCTGTGTACAGGCCTGTCCCTGCTGACTAAAAGGCAGACTGCCTCTATTATTAGCCGTCACCTTTGTTCAAAATCCTGTTAAAAATTAAGCAAAAACTATTGAGCCCTTTATCAGCAATGGCTCTGATGCACTTATCCAAAGTGCACTCGAGTATGGAGGGAGAACGATACATTCACAATTTCTGCACGATCAAGTTAATTGATTTTTGTTATTTGTGAGGCAAATGTGTGTTTGTAATGAAAGATTATCTTAACTTACAGAAATGAAAGGACCGCAATAATGCCAACTTTTAGACTGACGTCACATGACAAATCTAACAGCATATTTTACTCTGTTACAGCCGGTGCTGGCAGCAGGATGATGGCTCACACACCTGCAATCCTTCGCTCTTAACCGCAGACGTTTCCCTTTCGAACCACCAATAAATTAATCTTAGATGACACACAACCGACTTTATTTTCTATAACTACATGTTGATTTTTCCATATGTTTTATGTATGTTTGTTTTATGTTTGTTTGTCAAATCGTGATTTTTTTTTTTCACATATTCGCACAGCACTCTGTGTTGCATCTAGGCAAAGTGTGAAGGTTTGAGAGATGCATCATCAATTCAAGTTATCCTACATAAACAAGGCCGCTCACAGATGCTTAGTCCACCAAGAAAAACAAACGGATAAAAGTACATCTGCAGGGTAAGGTCAAATTCCAACGTGTTTGTAACTGCCTGGTGCACATGTGTCGCTATACTTTTATGCATTATGTACAACATATTTTTAAAGAATTTAAGAATATGCGAACAGATTTATAGGGAATTTCAAAACTTTGTGTGCACACAATTAACTCAGAGGACTGAGAACATGTGTATGTGCATATGTGTCTTTGTGGGGGTTGTGTGTGTGCATGTGTGTGTTTGCAAGACTATGAGTGAGCGTATGTGTGTGTTTTGGATTAAAAGCTTCACCCCTGGACCTCGAAATTAGATAGGGGATTAGCGGGACACATCCGCCACCTGGCATTTTAAGCCCCGCAATTACAACAACAACTTTTAATCAACAACAGCCACACATGTGTCACATACAGTCAGAACTCAGCAACTCATTCGTCTTCTTCCTCATCCAACTCTCTCAGGCTGTCATTGGGCTGACTCCGCAAAAACACCAGGCCTCATAGAGGGCAGCTGTATGCTAGGTTTTAGGCTGATCATGACCCACTGTATTAATAAGGATCAGCCTAGATTGGGACTTGTTAGCACAGTGCAGTAGCAAGGATTTAGAATCCAGAGTGACTTTTACTTGGCACAAGACTAGAAGATAGGATGTGAGAGCAGTTGGCGCTAGGCTAGGAGGTAGCATCCCATTAGCGCCTGTGCAAGGCATTTACCATCCAAAGAGCATGGTGCTATGCTAGGAGTTACTCGTAATGTGATACCTCATTGATTCCCTGTAAAAATTCTTTACTGTAGTTGCCATGTTCAGGAGGTCAGAGGCCATCTCACCTCTACAGCTGGTAGAGACTGAGCGTCTTGTTCAAGGCCACTTAAACTAGTTGGGTACTTGCCGACAACCGGAGCTTTGACCTAGCTCAGTAAGCCACCCTGCTGTTATTCAAACCCCTGGTGCCAATGCAGCTACAAGCTGGGAACAAGCGACGACAGTCAAATAAATTCATCATTCACTCTCTCTGAAAGAGATTTTACATCTTACTATAATGTTAAATACACAGAGAGACAAAAATGCTTTGGAATGTATGTCATTAATATGCCAACACTGAATTATGCCATAGCATATAAATGCCACTTTGCTATACATACTTCACAAACAGAGATAACTAAAGCTTCTGTTGTCTTGTGGTTTTTTGTTACGGCAGGTGGAGAGACTGTTCATCTGTAAGGATGCATTATTGCAAAGAAATAAAAGGTAGCATGGGCAACCAAACCCTTGACAGTTCTGCTCTGCTCTCCATGGCCAGCACACAGTGGGGAGGAAGACACAGCAGGCTAACGACCAAACTAAACAAAACAGCAGCCAGGCACCACGAAAGGAAAATAAGTTATGTTGCTTTTCATGCACACCTCTAATTAAATACATTAATACACATATACACAACTCCTACTGTGGTTAAGAGGCAGTTTAGGCCACAAAGTAAGTAAGTGGAAAGAAAGTATCATTCTATATACCACAATATTAAGGACTCATACATGTGAAGCAAAACATATTTTCCAAACCTTGTTACATATTATAAAAATTGTCCTCTTGATTCTGAGAAACAGCAATTTGGATAACACTGAAGAGAGGAGAAACAAAGTGAAATTAAAAATATTTGAAGCCTAAGTGAAAAGAAGGCCAAAAACAAATACCCCAATCAAATGAAAACAAAAAAGGGAAGAAAACAGGAGGGAGCACAGCTCTGCATTTTTCTTTATTAACAAGCAGCCTTTCCATCCAACATCTCAGATAGCAATCTACCACAAATTAGGACCAGATTACTCTAATTGACCATCATGTTGCTTTTAAAGATGAAGTGCCACCTTGATTTAGCACTACTTTCTGAAAGGGTGACAGCAAAAGGAGGAGAAACAGAGGAAGAGAGGGAACCAGAATGATTAGACTGAAAGTTAAAATGAACAAGCTGAACAGACAAAACTATACAGAGAATTTGAGAGGGAGAGGGAAATTGAGAGAGACAGAGAGAATAGGAGAGAGGAGGGTAATTGCAGGAAAGGGGGCTCATTAGTCCGTCACTATCCTCAATCTAACCCCCAATTTCAGGTCAGAAGAACACAGAGTGAGACTAGAGAAAAAAAGAGAAACAAACAAGGATGGAGCAACTAAATAATACTCCATCTCCTGTTTACGTAGTCTCAAATGATGTAGTCTCAAACTTTTCTCCCTCTGTTCAACTTTCTACCTCTGGCCTCTTTACACTTGCTGGCAGCGCTGAGCGTACACATTGCCGCCAGCACCGTCATGGATCACACACCATATCTCCTTACACACCTCGCATGACGAATCCACTCTCTCCCTGCCACAGGCTGAACTCGCTGCAGAGTGGGAAAGAAACACTGACTTTGTCCTCACACAGAGAGAGAGGGGCAAGAAAAAAACAAAAGGCAAAGGAGTGGTCAAAGCGAACGAGACAGGGACGGTCATGATACCAAGTCTATACTGTCACTGAAACTCTGTAAAGTTTCTTATTAATTTGAACCCAAGCACTGGCAAATTGTCCACGGCTAGTGGAGACCTATTGCGATTGACCCGTGACCAATTGCGAATACTGACTCATAGTTAAGAAAGTTGGGTGATTAGATATCTATTCCTTCCCTGCAGAGTCAACGTGTTGCCCTACCCACTCTTTGTGCAACTAAGATCTCAAATGTGCTATACCGACAGCAGAAGATTTTAAGTCGGGCTCCATGACAGATTCAGAGTTTGACAGCAGCCTAAATGGAATTTTGTACTGAAATAAGAAAGAAGTGATTCACACGCTGCTAATCATTGTATTTATATATTTATTAAATATTCACACTGTTGAGAACTACTTTTAGCCTCTGATTGTGTGCTATTTTTCATTAAAGCTGGGAGGAGCAGAGCAGCCTGTTACCTACCTGTGACTATAACGCCAACTCTCTATTGGTGTCTAGACTACAAGTGCTGGGGAGTATCAAAAGCAGTGCACTCTGCCTAAATAAAGATACTATGCAGAGCTTTTTCCAAATGTTGCTGTTTTTGGCAAATTGTCAATTGCCAGGCCAGGGTGAAATACACAGTGTGAAGATGCTCCAAGTCAGCTGCAGCCAGCAGCTCTAGTTTCCTATGCACACTCTGCCACAGCAAGAAAGCACAGCTGGAGTGAGCTGAGGTAAGGAAGAATGCCACATGAAACCCCCATTGCACGAGCCTGCCCAGGGATGCCCAGGTCTCAGCTTTGTTGGTGTGTGTGAGTGTGAAATGTTTGTACAGGCTCCAGGTGCTAATCCACGCAATGAGATAATATATGTAAAGTGTTGCAGGATTCCTATGGTATCTGGAGAAAGCGCAAATAAATACAAACATGCAAAAGTGTCCTTTCTATTTAGCATACAATCTGGATCACACCAACATAATCATCACATTAAGTATGAAAACTCTGCTCGTCACCTGCTTGTTTTGTTTGCAATTAAACTGGGTAAAGCAGATGACCATACATTCACTTTCACAGGGGAAGCCATGCACTCACACACAAACACACCCACACAAACTTTGCGGAGAAAAAAAGTACTCTGTATAAAAATACAATAAAAAAAACTCATGAATGAAATTCACCTCTCATTCACACTAATGGTTTTCAGAATCTGTCATAAAACCATATTGCCTCAACAGATGCACAGTGCTGTACACATCATAATGATGCATTTAAATATCATACACGTTTTGGCAAGACATGCAGCGCTGAATGCGTGCAGCTGAATATTTGCACAGCCCAAGTGAAAGGCATTGTTCAAAAAAACATATACTGTCATATATTATACATTGCAAATGCATCTCTATGCTCTTTCCCTCTCTCTCTTGCATTCTCTCATGTGGGAGGCAGCACTGGGCAACCAGCCATGCCACATCAATATGCGTACTGGTGAAACGCTTCCCCTGCTTTCTCCTGTGCTGCAATAGCTGAGGCCTGCAGTGGAAGTGGTGGCTAATGACACCAGATATGGCAGGTCATGTTAGCTCATAGTTAGTTAACAGGGGTTAGCAAGCTAGCACTCCCAATGTGACCATGGCAGGGCAGAGCCAGGCCGGCCTTGTCGCTGCGACCTGCCGTGGCAGCAGCCCGTTGATGCAGACAATGCCAGCCAGTGCCACCCTGGAGGCACCTTGGATTCTGCCCAGGCAAGGTTCCCTGGGAGCCTTGGTTGCCATGGTGCCAGCCAAATTTGGGTCCAATAAACGTGAGGGGAACAGGCGGTGGGCTGGGGAGGGGGACTTTGGGGTGGCAAGACCGAGGATAGAGAGGAGGAAAGGGGGGTTCCTGAGAGCTATGGCAACCTTAAAATCAATCCTCAGGTTCTAAAGGATTGACTTCCTTTAGAGCTATTAAAAGACCTGTTCAGATCAGGATATATTAATGGAAGGACATTAAAATAAAACTGATAACCCATAAAAGACCAGCAGCAACAGAGAAAATTGAGAGAGTATGTGTGCTGGATGCTGCTGATAACCGACACAAAGGGCTTTTAAGAGAGTCTCTTGGCAATGTGACTGACATTAATGTACATCTCTGCTGCAACTCTGATCAGTGAAATTGAAGTGTTAGACGACACATCTCATGTCTTACTCCGCAAGGCCAAAGCTAGCTCTTAGATGATTATAGGTGAGTTTAACAAAAGGAATTGTTAACATTCACACTAAAGTGTGGCACAATTAAGAACAGGTTAAATTAAAGCTTTTGAAAGACGCTTCTCTGCCCTGTTCTTTCAGTCAGAATTCACTAAGTGGTTGGAGGTGACTTAACCCTGATCTCGATATTCATAAAAAATTAATTTAAATTAAATAAATTCATTCAACTCATCTTAATTAAAAAGTTTTCATGATGGAAATGAGCAAAAGGACTTTCTGCACTTAGTCTGTACCTGGTTCCCTTGGCCAGCGGGCTGCCAGACTGATTTGTGAACAGCTGAAGCAGCGAGTGATGCACAGCACCTTGTTGTGGCCGGTTTACCGTGGTGTCCCTGAGACCCCAACACTTGGCTCTTTCCAAACTCCCTCTCATAAAAAAAGACCTGCTGCTTGGCTCATAGGACTGTAAATCATGCAAAATAGAGCATAGCACTCGGTCTGGAAAAAAATAACCATGTATAATGAGCAGACAGAGACATATGCACATATGCACTCTTGCACACGTGCATGCCTGCGCTGCGTACACGCACGTAAGCCTTTGCCAAAAGCACACCACCCCCTACACCGCTTTGTACTAGACATACACACAAATGCATACCGTCATCGGCCTATCCCACAGTTCTAACCCCAGACACACAATCCTTCCATGAATTCATGCTAGTGATAAAGAACACAACAAAAACACACTATCTCTACCCCCACCTTATTCCACTCGTTAAGACTATGTCCACCTCCCACCTGCTCTGCACCCCCTCCAAACTCACACAACACACACACTAACGCCATTCCACTCCAAACTCATCCTGTTATCTAAACAAGCGCCGTCCTCTCGTCAGCGTCAGTGGGTTCCTTTCTCTGTCTCCTCAGAGAAAAGAGAGACTCTCCTGTTCACAGATGAATGGAGTCTTTTGATGAAGCGCCGAGCCTTGTTTACTGCCACTCCATTTATTTACCGGCCTGTTTTTCAAGTCGTCATTGAGGGACACTCTACCAAACACCCCCCCACTCCCGCCTCACCCCCTCAACCTCACCCACCAACCCCCTCTATCTCATCTTCTACTTAACTACCCCCCGTCCCCTACACACATACACATAAACAGTATCCCCCCTCTCAATCCCATGTCGTTCCCTATCCCGTTTCATCCTGCTTTCTTCTCTCCGTCTAGTGTCCTAGATCTGTGTCCAAACTGATTTGAAGCTTACTCGCTTACACAGACGCATGCCAAATTTGATTCTCTGCATTCTGTTGTGCTTCTCAGCTAGCTCACTCATTCGGCCCCCACCCCACTTTCTGTCTTCTCTAAACCGCTCTCCTTCTCACGGTGTAACGAACACCAAACGATGTCCTCATGAAGGTTGTCTCTCAAGAAATATGAGTGGCCTGCATTGAACACCACGGACATTTTTAACTGAAAAATAACACAAAACGTGATAAAACTATTCTCCTTACAGTGTGGAAATTTTAAACTGGAAAAATTAAGTGACCAAAGTTATTCAGTGGTCACATCAAATGTTTTAAAAATTGCTTAAAGTGAAAGCAATACATCTGTGCAAAGAGAAATTAAACTGCAATGAAGCCTTAAAGCCCATATAATAATATTCAAAATATTTCATATAAAAAAATTAAACATGGCCTGTGACTAAAAATAAAATGTAAAGATACTGTTAAAAATGCAGAATGTCAATCTGTGTAAAGATATATCAAACATACTAACCGAAAGAAACATCAGAAAATTAAAAAAAAAACAAAAACCAAACAAACTCAGAGTCAAGCCTCACAGCTCCATGATGGCCTGCTTTCATTAAAAACAAGGATAATGGTCCTATTGAGAGCTAAAATGTTTGTGCTTACAAGTTATTATACATTTTTCTGTAGCTGCAAACAGGAGTCCGGGGTGCTAATGAGGCTAGGGGAGGGCATTCATTTGAACCCTATAGAGAAATAAAAGAAAAGGGGAACAAGTGAAAGAAAGAAAAGAAAGGAGAAGAAAGCGAGGATCAGAGGGAGGAGGTTGGCAGGGACTGTGTATGAAAATTTTGGCGTCTTCCATACAGAGAGATAGCATCGTGCCAAAAACGGCCGCCGACACAACTCCTCTCAACTCCTCTCACTTTCTGAACATCAGCGTTAAACTCGCCCACATAATAATTTCTTTATTCTTCAACCCACATGTGCAAAATAAAAAGAAAAAGGGTTTTAATTTTTTGTGTAATTATTTGTTTTCTAAAAGAGTGACCGAACTTTTTATTCAGCAACAAAAACTCAGCAAAGCTACGTCTTATAGGCAAGATACCTCTATGGGAAAAATACAGAATAAAACGATAAAAGAAGAGTAATGGAGCTTTGGATTTAAATCGTAGTATTGTGACTCTTAGTCTAGCATGACTGTGGCTGTGTGGTGCTGAATAGCGTTGTTAGCCAGCCTAAGCAGCCGATGCCAGGGACTCGCTGTGAGTGCAGCCCGGTGAATAAGCCATGTTCCCTGGCTCTCCCTCCTTTCTGGCTGGCCTGCCTGATAGTGAGCATTGGCTACTGCACTCTTTCTCCTGCTCCGTCTCCTCCTCCTCCTCTCTGTCTCTCTGAGGTCGGGAAACCCTCCTGAGTGGGTATATGGTTTTTGGGGACAGACACATTTCATGGTTGGCGCCGCTACAAAAGCCTGAAAAGAGACCCGGCACTGGGAAGACACAGTATTAATACAGACAATACCACCCCCTCGCTGCTTCTGACTCTCTCTTCTCTCAATAACCTCTTTCTTGTCTTTTATTCTTCTCCTTTCTCCCTATCCTTCTCCCCGTTTTTGGTCGTTCTAGTTTTTCTTTCCAAATAAAAAACGTAAAAAAGCCCACTCAGCTCAAGTAAAGAATGCAGTTTTTATCACTGCGTGCTTAGCTTAGCCTACACCCATTTTATTTGACAATCGTTACAATCGTTAATGTGTTTTTATGTGTAATTAAATCTCAACAGTAGGTATTACACTGGGTCCAGCAGTGTGTAAAAACACCCTTTTTGCCTTGACAAAATAAAAAAATCGTCCATTTGAGTAATTAGGTGCTCATTGTGCATAAATCCTACTGCATCATTATTTAGAGATTTGTAATTATTTTAATAATAGAGAAATACAATTTAATTTCCAATATATATTTGAACAAATTAATTTCAAACACATTATATTTGAGCCCACACATAGATGAAAAAAGCTTTTTTTGATATGAAACTAATTAATGTAACCTTAATTTTGTTGAAATATAAATGGAGAAAACATGCGCAATACTTAATTTGACACTGGGATAAGCTTTCTGTCTTCTGTTGTGAAGAATCGCAGAAGACAAAACTTAAATATCTCAATTCTTCTGCTTTTCTACCTGCGCTGCTTTTACAGTGGAGCGTTTCTCCGGAGGAGAAACAGGAGAAAAATTTGAGAGTTCACTCAAACAGAAAAAGGGGATAAAAGAAAAAACTGATAAATGAGCCAAATAGCACAAACTGCCTCATCTATCCGTTTCACTGCGATGATGGCCTCCCGATTTCACTGGAATAATCTGTTTACCTCATATCTCCCAATGCTAAAACTCTTCACACAAAAGGAAACAGATGCGGGTTGACCAGAAATTTTCAAGGGTTTTACTGTCTCCTGAGTCAGGCACAGCCAAAGAAACTGAGGCTTATGATCATTATGTACAAACCAAAAAAGCAGCAAGCTGTTTCTAGGACAAAGTCGCCGAATCAGTGAGCATTTTATTAGAGCATTTTATTAAATTGACCAGTTTTCACTGGTATAGCACAGTTTTCACTGGTCAATTTATTAAAAAACCGAACACAACAACATTATCTTTGACTTATCTTTCACATGTTTTTTATTTTCCCTTGAGTCTGCTCATGTCATCATGGTCTCATGAGATAAATGCAGACCCTGCGGTTGTGGACCAATTTATGTACGTCCGTGACACCCCAATGTTAGCCTCACGTCTGTGTGTGTGTGTGTGTGTGTGTGTGTGTGTGTGTACATGCTTTGGAGCGAATGAGCACACAACAGGGCTTTGGCTAGCCGGATACCATTAGCTATCCAAATACACAGACTTTTTTCCGAAGCCAAGAATAGTGTGAGAAGACTCCCTCTCACTCTGTCTCTCTAATGTGACGGGGCTCTCCCTCTATCTTAACCCTTCAGATTTGATACGTAGCCACCTCGACGTGCTCCTGACGCCAGAAAGACAGAGACATGCGAAAGAAGACGCGGGCCTGGCTAAACAAGAGCCATCAACGAACATTTACTGATGCCAAAGCCGCTCTGCATGTGGAGGGCTTTTCTTAGCCGGCGTGGGCCCTGTTCCCACCACACACAATACAAAAGCCTCAGACCTGACTGACTCCCTCAGTGTAGAGATTTCATTTAATCAAAACTCAATGCTTACTTCACTGCTGAGGGTCATCCTGAGCTGTGCACACACTGAGACACAAACAAAAACACTTACACACAAGGACAGTCCACTCAACCCCTGTGATGTCATGGGAGCCGGAGAAGAGATCCAGGAAGTAATTAACAACAGATTATTTTCACAGGACAGAAAGAAATACTGAGGCACAAAGCAGCGGGAACCTGTGGAAACCATCAGACTATCAACTCTTTACACGTCGCGAGCCATCCATCATGTCAGACAGACCGACAGTCAGGAAGCCATTCTTTTGTTTTTTTCTCTGTTTCACTCTCATATTTCTACTTCTGTTGCCCACATTTCTGTTCCCCCGCCCACTCCAAATAAATTCAGAAAACTCAAGGAGTTTTCTTCAGTGATAAACACAAGTTGGGGTTTTTATTTGTGAATCCTTCCTGTGGTCAGTGACTTGGGCCAAGGGGCTGGCCACAACAACAGGGCTTCTCTGGGCTTTCTCATAGCACTGTCCAAGGCATTACTATTGCTATAGCGAGAGGGAGGCGGGATCTGGCACTGGAGAGCGGGAGAGTGTGGAGCGGTCATGGCAGAAATGGCACGGCGAGCACATTTCACACCTCCCTCGGAGTGACTGCAAATTTCCTGTACTGCACTTTTGATTGGAAACACATTTAGAACATCTTTTCATGATCACACTTATGGCGCACAAAAGAAAGAAAAGTTTAAAAAAAAGAAAGAGAACGCAGTAAGAGTGAGGTCCAAAATATGACTAAGTGCACTGAGCTAACTTTGGACTTCACCAACGGATTTTTTTGTTTTGCTTTTTTAATCTTCTATTTTTCCAACCTTGAGTAAATCATAAATATGCTGAGTTTAAGCTAAAACAGCAAGGTTATAAATCACATAGTCTGCTGAACATTCAGAGAAGCAGCTAAATGATTTCTTCTCTTATGCTGTACTAGTGGACCCACCTATGCAGTAGCCAGACTAACAGAAGTGAGAAATATATCAGGACCTGAACTGTGAACTGAGCCTATCCAACACACACCATTCACGGCTTATCAAAAGGACCCTGCCAGCGTGGGGAGCTCTGGCAGAACTTTGGCTCTTCTGGGCCAGGGGCCACTATCTCCATTATAATACCAGTCACTCACCATATCGATTATGATACCAATCACTCACTCTTAATAAAACACTAAAAAATAATGCACTACTCGCTGTACTCACTGTGCACCACTCTTCCCATCTCCTCTATCCTCTGCCAGTTTTTTAATTCAGTCGTGCAATATTCAAAGACACATTGCTCGGTCTGGTTTGTTGGGCTATATTTGAGGTGCCTGAAAAACAGGGGAGAAGGTCGCGTATTGTGGCAGCGTGGTAGCGTGGTTTGTTCTGTTACGGTTGCAGTGCGTTATGCTCCGTAACAGAGAGGATCTCAGAGGCTGGCTGGCTGCAGAACAGCCTGAGAAAGCCTGACGGCAAGCCCAGAGATTCCCCGTGGCAGCTTTTGCCACTCTGTCATAAACAAAACACAAGACGTCTTTCTCTTCTTCCCACACCAACGGGGCTCGGGCGCTGCCAAACAGAACAATCACTATCACAGCCTCTTCTCCTTTCCAACGCACTCTCTCTCCCTCTCTCTCTCTCTCTCTCTCTCTCTGTCTCCTACAATATAAACAAAAGAGATCAGCAGAGGCTTTACCTCTGTGAGAGCAACAATGAGGGCGATGTTTAAGGAGACAAAACAAAAGTGTGCGCGGGATCAAAGAGGAACGAGGAAGACAGAGATGCTAAAGACCGACAAAACGCAAACCAAACAAAACAAACAATGAGCACATCTTGTCATTCATTGCGTGGCTGAGGCAAAAAACACAACCGCACATTACTGTAACACATAAATGTGACAGATAATGGAGGCCTTTTAACTTGTTTGTTCGCAAATACGCATTTACAACTTAAAAGTAAATGAGAGCCATGTATGGTAACAGCAGTGACCTTATTGACAGGTTTGCAGGCAGCAGTTTGCCCTTTGTCTCTCCCTCTGTTCTCTCTCTGTCTGTAGACCTCAAAGTGTCTCTCCAACCAGGACTTTAACTGGGCACGGGCTCTTTGGAGGCAGATAAAAGTGCTGAGGCGCACTGTGTTACCCAGATAAGATAAGAGAGAGCGCGCAGTAAATCAACATTATGAATGGGCAGCGCACTGGGCAGCCCCTCCGAGCAGCCATGTGTTTTACTGTACTGCTGTAAACCAAAATACTGTAGCACTGAGTGCACAGCAACCATCTGCAAACTGAACAGGAGACAATATCATAGGAGGCAGAGAATAGAAGTCATGAGACATTAACGGTCTGCATGCATGTGTAGCTTCCCAACGCATTAAAAAATAAAACATGATATATTGGTTCACTATATTGTGTATATATTTACATTTCTTCACATTTTACTGTGCTGCCCTCACTCATCATATGTAGGAAATTTTCAAACATGATGTAACTTATTGCAATACATAATTCCTCAAATTAAATATTTTAAGCTGTAAGTACGTTGTGCTTTTGTTTACGCATCCAACATAATAAGAGAACCACTTGTTCTTAATATTTCTTCCATATTTGTTAGAATGTCAAAATTTTCTACCTATATAATTCCTTTAATTATATAAATTAAAACTAAAAACACAATGGTAAGGGGAAGTCTTTCTATTTAATTTACAATTTGTTTTGCTGAACACATAGTTCCTGAGATAACAAAAACAGCAGTATAATTTTGTACTGTCTAAGAATATAATTTACAAAAAAATAGTCTTTAACATTGCTGGCCATTTCAAAATAAACTGAAGAAGAACAGGTCCTGCAAATATGTTACTAAATCCCAAAACATGACTAGCTGATCCACAATTTACATAAAAACTCTTTTCTTTCTTGCAGCACATGCTTTGTTATAGTGTAATAACAAAGTCAATTTAATTCAAAATTCCATCAAGTGAAACAAATATCGCGAAGAGACAATTTAGCAGAAAAGACTACCACGAAAACAGTAAAAAAGATTTCCTCAGTCAATGTCATGGCTGCCCGCTACCTATGGTTTATCACCACCACAGACAGACCAACAGAGTGAAGCTGGAGCTGCTGCCAGGGTTTGGCTCGAGCTGTGCGAGGTGTTTGGCCTGGACCGAGATTTTGTATGTGTGTGTATATGCGTCAGAGAGAGGGAGAGACTGAGGGACGGTTGTGATAGCATTGGCTACACTCATGTCAGCAGCTACCATAAGAGTTCTGTCTAAGCAGCGAGTGAGTGTGTGTATTTAGGCAGTGACAGGGTTATGCTGTATATATATATACATATATATATACATATATATGTGTGTGTGTGTGTGTGTGCGTGTGTGCGTGTGTCTGCGTGTCTGTAAAGCTGGTTGAGTCACTGTTTGAAATTTCCAGAAAATTCCAGCTGAGATAATATTAGGTCATGAGCGTGTGTTTGTATGTAGACGTAGCCAGCAAATGGTGAAGCAGTGTGTATTTGGAGGATTTGGCTGTGAAATGTGTTTCATGTGTGTATGCGTGTGTGGTTGCTGTGACAGTGTTTTTTTGCAATGTGGGGAAAAAACTACAACACAGCCAGCGTTTTGGCTGTGTGTGTCGAGTACGCGCACTGGAGGCTACAGCGATGTTTGGCCGTGTGTGAGTGTGTGTATCCATGATGGTGGCTGAGATACAACAATGTTTGGCTGTATCAAACTGTATCTATGATAGTCCTTGGCTGAGAGTGCGCGCTGTGTGGGTGTGTGTACGCAATCGTGACTAAAACCGTGTTTGGCTCTACGTGCGAAAGTGCGCTACAAAGATGACAGAGTTGTTTTTCTTTTTTTTTGTTATCGAATGTGTGTATCTTTATTTAGCTGTGTTTGCATGTGTGTGTATGGGTGTGAAGGTGGCTGCAATAGTACTGGCTGTCTGTGAGCACTGGTGTTTTGTGTGTGAGTGTGTGCTTGGCAGCCAGGTCCAACGTGGTGCTCGCGTTCAGGCAGACGGTGAAGGCGGCAGCAGCCTGTGGCCTGAGAGCAGAAGACTTGCGGCTCTGCTCTTCCTCTCTCTCTCTTTCTCTCCCTCTCCCTCACACACACACAAAACCTGGGCTGTGGCCAAATGACGATCCCTGGCTACAATGGCCTTATCGTGGCACATACACTTCAACAGACTGAGTACAATCTTATAAACAGCAACTCTCACTCATCGCACAAGAACACACAATTTGACAGTGGTGATCATGTTAAAAAACAATCGCACACACACAGGGATGCAAATTCCATCCTATAAAAAACACAAAATGCATGTTCATATGAAGCCGTAAATGCGCCGCTCAGAAAAAAGAGCACATACTTGCCAGACCATGCTGGCCGAGTGCCCTTGACACACACTCACATATTCTTTTTATTACTGTTGATACTATGTTGTCATGTAAACAAACACTTAGAAACACAAGAAAAGAAGGAAACAGACAAAAACACAAAAGCTTAACTATCTGATGTTTGTTAAAAGAATAAAACCAAGAGGGAATTTTAATTTTGTTTCTCTGGGGTAAATGTTTGCTGTAATTAAACAGAACATTGTTTGATAAAAACGTATACATTTACAAATTGCATGTAATATTATTAGATCGCTTTCTTAAAATCGTAATCTCCGCTTAATTGAAAACACATTTTCAGTGTTTTTTGAAATTTGCTATATGCTTATTTTTATGAATTGTGTGTCATTCCCTCCCTATTTAATTACATGTCACATAAGCATTTCTGTGTTCAATATGTTTCTGTGTATACATGTGTGATTATGCAAATGTCTGTCCCCATTTATATGCACACGGGCATGTAGGACGGATGTTTATGTGCTGGCATGCCTCCCTATCAGTGTCTAGTATCCAGTTGGCCACATACCTGGCGTGTGGACGAAGTAGGCCAGGTAGAGGTCCAGCTCCTTGACGGACACTCCGATGTGGTGCGGCTGGACGCACAGGCCAGGGTTGGTGCACTGTGGCGACTTGACCAGCCGTTCGCCGTCCGTGCTCTCCAGGGGGCTGCCCTTGAACAGGATGACCATCACCAGGTCCAGCCGCCACACCTTGTCGGCCTGGCGCAGGCAGTCGATGCGACGGATCTTGCCCTTCTGGTCAGGGTTGGACAGAACGCAGCATGGGGGCTTTTTCCCCGTAATGGTGAGCACAAAGTCCTCACGGAACTCGGGCCGGATGTCCTTGCGGAGCTTGGCCAGCAGGCGCGAGGCCCACTTCTGCTTGATCTCTGGCTTTTCCCCCAGCAGTTCATCCTTCACTGCACGTTCTTCCTCCTTGGACATGCGCTTCTCATGCTTCTTGAAGTATTTGCGTTTGCGGGCCTGCAGGTTGAACCAGGTGTAAGCGAAGGCGCGGACATGGGGCAGCAGGGCCTCGATGAAGGGGTGGAATTCATCCTGGATGAGGGAGGAAGATGGGGGGAGGGCGGAGGAGGAAAGGGAGGAGGGGGGGAAGCAGGAGGTGGCAGTAGAGAGAGAGGGGGAGAATGGGGGAGAGAAGGATGGGGAGAGAGGGAGAGGGGGTGAGGAAGGGAAGAGAGAAGAGAGGCAGTTAGCACCGGCACGCAGCATGGAGGAGCAGCGCCTGCTCTGTGTGAGCGGAGGGAAAGAATGAGCGAGAGCCACAGAGAGAGAGAGAGAGAGAGAGAGAGAGAAAGAGAGAGACAGAGAGAGAGAGGAAGATGATATATACTCTCTACCTAACACCTAACACAGACACATCACATTGAAGGACACACTTAACAAAACACTGGATGACACAATACTGAAAGACTCAGAGGTATGAGATGAGGTATGAGATAAGAATCTGTGTAAGAGTTTAAAAAAATAACAATATAAACATTTATGTACCTTCTTCAAAATATAAGCAAATGTGCAATTTTTAAAGACTTGATTTAACCATCACAAAACTACAACAAAACAGTATTAATTCAAGAAAATATAATATTATATTTGGAAATGTTTTGTTATTTACATCTGAAGAAAAGTAAAACTTAAAAGAAAACATAATGCAGACTGACTATATTAAATAAAATATAACGCATTCACACAGAAATAATTTTCAAGAAGGACTAGTATAAAAAAATTATATTATTACAAATAAACGTAAAAATATTTGTCCTTTAAATAAAATAACTGCAACCACACACGCAAATTATATAATAACAGTCGTTATCATAAAACATATGTGAATAAAACAAGAATAACATGGTAGTTACCATTTTGCTCTCTCATCATAAATTCACCCCGCCGATTGCAAAGAAACTTAAAATGCACCACCAGGACAGTAACTGGATTGTACGAGTCAAAAGGCTCTGAAGTAAAGCTGCGTATATTAGAAAACAAAACACTGAGGGAAAAAATTAAGCAAAAAAAGAAGCTGAGAAACTGTCCAATAAAAGCAGCAGGGGGGAAAAAGCTGAGAAAGAGGAGACAGGCCAAGGGGGCGCAGTGTAATACCAGCACAGGAACACAGGAGGTACTGTAGCAGGAGCTGCAGGAGAGGTGCTGTTCAGGAGCACAACAGAACGAGAGTGTAGAGAAGTTCAGCAATCTCTCTGTCTAAAAGGATTTTTTTTTTTTTAAAAAAAAGAGAAGGACGTGCACGAACAAAATAAAACAGATATTGCCACAAAAATGATAAAACTGTCAAAAAATTAAACAAGCCTCTGTGTTTGTTTGCAAAAATATGTAGAGAAAAATATCTTGATGAAAAAAACAAAAAAAAATGCTTGGCAAAGCGTTGCGTGCTATTGGTTCAATTCTCTAGGACCTGCATAAGACTCACGGAGAGGGAGAGAGAGAGAGCTGGACAAGGGGGGTGCGGACGGAGGAGAAGAAGAAAAAAAACAAAACAAAACAAGAGGACCGAATCAATGTTGGAAGAGTGTGCACGACCGCTGGCAAACCCGAGTGCAGCTTCTTTTTTCCCCCTCTTTCTCTCCAACTCTGTCTCTCTCTTTCGCTCTTCCTCTCCACTTTCCTTCTCTAACCATTGACTGAGTCTGTGCCAACATGCAGAGGGCCCACCTATTTGGCACTGAGTCTCAAACAGCCCAGCCAATACGCACGCTCCCAGCGCTGAAAGGGAGGGAAGAGAGAGATGGCAGAGGGAGAAGCAAAAGATGTGGGGGGTGGATGGTTGGTGGCTGGTAGTGTAGAGAGAAAGAGAGAGAGAGAGAGAGAGAGAGAGAGAGAGAGAGAGAGTGGGGAGGGGGGGACGCGGACTGTGTGTGGTGCAGGCAGAAGGCACGTCATTAGCCAAATAGACAAGTTCCAATCTAGTGCAAAGGCAAAGTCCAGAGGATATTAATTTTACATGCATCCAATCCAGACAGCACCCGCCTTCTAAAGCCCTCTACGCCCCCCTCCGCCTTCATCGCCTTCGTCACCAGCATGGTCACAGCCATCCCAACAAACCAGCTCGCGCTCCAACTGCACCCCCCAACCCACCACCACTCTCCACCCCCCCGCAGCCCCCTCCAGAAACACCCCTCTCTCTCCCGCTCGCTCTCTCTCTGCTCGCGTTACACCACCTTGGCATGGGATGGCATGAGAAAACACAGGCCCAAAATCCCACTAGACCCTGAGACCAGCAGCTGCTCCTGGATTTACCACACAAACAAAGAGAGGAGGGGGAAGAAAATGCCCCCCCCCCCAACAAAAAAATACCATCCAAAAACATGCTCTCCTGTTTCAAAATGCACTTTCACATCCAAACTGGCCCCCTCTCTCTCTCTTTTTTGTTAGTCCACTTTAAAGCCCCAACAGCACAGACACAGAAACACATTAAAAGTTTCTGTTACCAAATTAGAGAGCAATCCCATTTGTGGGTGAGAGACAGTATGTAGTGGACAATGACAGCTGAAAATGCTGCGGTGGACAGCTTCGTATAAGTAGCCGATACATGTTAAGCTGTGGACGAAGGCAAGCGGATATTAAAAGTGTCTAAAACACGCTATACTGCTTCCCTGTAATTCAAAGCTTAGTCTAATGCTTTCAGATTCAGATCCGCTGGTCTTTGTAATAGCAAAGGGAATTATAGTTTCCTACTGCAGCTACTAAAAGGCCCATATTTTCATCGTGCTGCATTGTGAAATACACAATGACACATGATTGGGACTGAACAGCAGCAGAAAGTGAGGAAGCACAGGGCTGTATAGCTGCCCTGGCAAGCACGTTGTCTCATTCATTGGCTGACCCGCATGACCTCAGAGGGACAAGCTGTGCCCAGTGCACCATGGGAGAAAAATTGAAAGGATCAATTCCATATAATGTGATGTATGTATGAAATACGTAAAGACTGCTCTTGCCATCAGAAGTGCATCTAAATATCATTCTTCCAAATATCAAAAAAAGGAAGTTATTAGAATTGATGCTGCCCAAATTACACAAATTAGTCCAGGGGCCTCATAGGAACTGTCAAAACTGGAATCTCAGCGGTGGGCAGCCACAAAAAGCTAACTTGTCATGTGGCAAAGTTGAGGGCCCGGCCATTTGATTGTGGGTTGAAGCCCCCTGCTGTGCAACGGGACAGGCTGTCTGTGTGAACGTTCTACAAAGGCCAGCGTCCTCTGGTTGGCTCCGAGGACCATCAGATTTAGCCTGGCCTGCTCCCTCTGTCAGTGTCTGACAGTGGAGCCGCAGCCTGGATGACTGGCTGGTCCACTGACTGGCTGGCGAGCTGGCTGTTAGGTTGGCTGAGAAGTTACATGACTGGCTGGGTGAATGACTGGTTGGCTACCCGGGTGGGTAGCTAGCTGGCTAGCTGGTTGCCTGGCTGACTGGCTCGTCACTGCTACTGCTGAGGGGGGCAGACCCCATCTGGACCAGGCCCGGCCGAGCCGGGTGCCGATTGTTCATGCTAACATACGCCTGCCTCACACAGCCACACTGAGCACGTGAAAAATGTGGGAATGAGAGAAGAGGGCGGAAGAAAAAAAAAGTATGGGCAAAAGGAACATGAGGAGATGGAATTAAAGAGGATGTGTGTGTTTGTTTTTGTTTTGGAAGAATAATGATGGAGGTGTGTTTGTCATTTATTTGAAAAGACTGAGGGGATCTAGATTTTTTGATGAATGGGCCGCAGACAAAGAAAAGGGGAGAAATTTGCCAAGTATTACTGTCACTTCCTGTAATATCATCCTGCCATTACTGACAGGCAAAATGATAATAACCAAGATTACTATCAGGGAAATCCAAACCTCTCTTTTGTCCATTCAAATGAGCGACACATTTACTTTTGGAGCTACAGCCCCACAAACTCTTAATAATTCTTTATATAACAAAAAGAAGATGAAAAATGGCAGGAAACCTATTACCAGACTACAAATTAATCCATATTATTAAGCAAATACTGTTTGTATGAAATATGTAATCCTTCTAAAAAAAAAAAAACAAAAAACAAACATCCCTCTTTTTAAAATCGCTTAGTTAAATCCACTGCCAGGCCTATTACGATCATAAACTGGACCAAATACAAAATTATACACAACAGCGTAACACGGGCTTTGAGGTCTGTGCACAATTTGCAGTTAAAGCAAGATCTTTTATGATTTTGGCCAAGAAGTGAGTCTGAGTGGCACCGTATCATTTAACGTGTCTTTTTTAAAAAATATATATATTTTCAAACCCACATTTTCCCGAGGTTATTAGAGAGGGTTTCTCCTGTTTGCCCAGAGGTCTTCAGGGCAGAATGAAGGGTGGCAGTTTTTCGGGCCTTGGCTGCTGGACTCTATGTATCTGCTCTGCAACAATTTAAGCGAGAGCTCATCTTATCTCTGCATGCCATGCTCTGTCTTTCAGAAAACTACGACCTTTGTTCGCCAAGCTGGGCAAGACAATCTCCCCTCCTGCCCTGACAGGACAACTCAGAGAGCAGCAGAGAAATGAAAACCACCTCAGGTTGTATTAACAAGGCCAAGCTTGGAAGAGCAGAAACACAAGACAAAGGAAACCCATTAAACTGAAATTATTGTATTGCATGTTTTGGTATTATTAAACTTAGAAAAACAGAGCTTAGTGCAAATTAACCTATTACACCATTTTGTCATTGATACAAGATGACTGTTAGAGTGAACATTCAAAATGTCATGCACACAGAAACCCTGGTAGGGGCTCGTGCTCTGAGAAATGAGGCCTAAAAAGAGTCAGCAAAAGGATTTCACATGCACGATTTAAGCACACGGCAGGTCATATCGTTTAACATGAGCTGTTCTGATTATTCAGCTACTACTTAAACACTAATAATTAAACTGTATTTAGGTATTAGCTACAGAATTTATCCGTGTAACGGAGCTACAGAACAGACCAAAACACCGCTGAGTGGCCTGTCCGTCAGCTCAACACGGCCTACACACTGCGTCTCTGCGTTTGTGAAACAATATGAGGCTCATACACTCACACAGGAAAAACACAGACCTGCCTCTGTGTTCACCGGAAAATTATAATCTCCCCACCGCCGGTGAAACGTTAGTTTAGGCTAATTACGGCTGTCTTTCTCTGCCTGTCAACCTTACGGGACGTTTGTCGTGAGCCTCCATCCGTCTGCTAGTGACAAACTCTTTGTATTTTACGTTCGTTAAAATAGAAAAAAACGGCGGTAAAACTGCTCTAAATACGACATATCATCATGTCTAATGTCCCTCTTCCCCATGAAGATAGAACCAGACTTTGCTGACTTTGCTAACAGTCTCCTGTCAGCCTCGGTCTCGTGCGGCCTACGTTGAACAAGAAGGGTCAAAATTAATTCCAAAAGAGTCGATTTGGAAATAAAAGATCTTCGCTGCGTGTGTGGGGAACTAATAAACAAAAGCAGACTAAAGTTTGACCTCGGTGAAAGCAAACATTCACCAGAGTAAACAAAGCCATTACATTTGGACAGAAGCGTTGATGCAGCTTTTCTCTTATTTGTTATAGATTCAATAATGTGTCCTCCCTCACTGCATGAACATATTAAAATGAACTAACACCTTTATGCAAATTAAAAAGGACTATTAGTTCCTATCTGTGGGCTTTATTTGCATACAATTGGTTTTAACAACCGTAACTTGGGCGTTTCCCACAGTGTTGTCAAGTGCTCTAATAAGCAATTACTTGAAATGAATTGGTTGTATTTTAGGTATGCAGATGAACGCCAAAGAGCTGACACCTGCGTATACGTGGGAAGAAAGATCAGCTCATTTTTATTTAAAGCCACATACTGCATGGTGAGGATGCCTTGGTTGTGAGTCAAAAAGCATTTCATTTGCTCTCTCTCAGGGAAGATTCCGGGAGCTCGGCACATTTTTAACAGCTTCAAGATTTCCTTTTCTTCTTGTTACTTTTAATTGTGGTTCCAACAAAAGACGAAATTGAATTTTAAAAAGAGTAGAAGTAAAAAATGAAATATGTACAGTTTCCAGCTTAATCAAAAATCTCAAACACCTTCACAATAAATCTCCTTTTAATTATATTAATAAATTCAACCCTATTTTCTATTCCTTAGAAATTATTATACTACATTAAATTACTGTATTTTACCACCAACAAAACCTAAATTATCCAAACCTCTTACACTTGTTGGTTTAAACTTTAAACTCATTGTTTAAATTTTTTTTAAAAACCTCACAGATAAATTTAAGATACATTTTAAACAAATAAACAATTGCTGCAGTGAATTAATGAACACCAATATTCAGACAATCTATATATTTTAACTGTTGTATTTGAACAAAGGGAAAATATTTAAGAAAAAAAAATTTAACTCATGCAAAATTTGACCAAACTTAATTTTAATTGTTTTCAGTTAAATTAAATTATTCAAAGCATGTAATTCATTTTATATGACCGTTTCCTTGTAAATGCATGTTCCTAAATTGTTTTAATTTGCAAATAATAATAATAAAAATAAAACTAATAATAATAATACAATTCTAAGTAGGATGATATAGTAGATTTGCTGGGAGAATAGGACACCCAGGGGCATATTAGCTTTTGCTTTTCCAGGATTTTGTTTCCGTAACATTTGTTCTTAAATTCCTATTATAAAGACATAAGCTAAACTTAATTTTAAAAATGCTAAAAACATGTCTGCTAAAATATATTTGTATAACACATTTGTGTTTTCTGTTGTTTTTTTGTTTAGTCTCTCCAAGATGATCCTGTAAGGTAAGGTTAGGAAAAACACACACACACACACACACACACACACACACACAGAAAGCTGATGAAAGTTCAGCGTGTCAGAACGTGTCACGACTGGAATTCATCTTTGACATCTGCTGCGTGAAATCACATATTGACAAGTACTGTGGTGATGTCAGGGAAAGACTGTGAGAGATCTGAACTATTTTTCCTTTGTGTGTCTGTGTGTGTTTAAGTGTGTGTGTGTGTGTGTGTGTGTGTGTGCGTGTGCTCTGATCACTCGGGATGGGGTGGAATAATTCAAGTTAAGGTTTTTTGGGGGTTGTTTGTGCTTTGTATATAAATCAAATGTTTTTCAAAACGTTTTTCAAAACCGCACTGTTCTAAACTTTACAAACGAGGATGTTGGACCATTTTTATGCAGTGAAGGCATAATGCTATTTCTGTTTTTGTCCACTCTCTTATAAAGAAAAGGGAAGTAGAAGAGAAAAAAGTTTCTGTGGGTTGAGCAAAGTTTCCATATTTTCTTCCCATGAGGAGCGCAGGAAAAGTAAGGTGTGCAGGCTGACTAGTGGTGAGTAACACCCTGCCATTAAGAGGTGATGGGTTAGTAACCTCACAAGCCTCAGGGATATAAAATAATTACGGACAAGTTGACATAGACTACTATTTCCCTGGAAACTTTCATGAAATAGAAAAAATAAGTGTCCTTATTTTCTTCCCCTTTTCATTCACTTATTCACTTATTCAAGCCCACACACATGCATTCACACAGAGACCCACATTATTCTTCTTTAAAATTTCCTCCTTAACTTCATCACTGCCAGTCCTTCCATTTCCATCCAGACCAAAACCTTTTCATCCATTCTACTCCCTGGAAGAGGAAAAAAACTTCCCCTCATTCAGCGCGCGCTCTCTCTCTCTCTCTCCCATCGGCACAGATTGATGTTAAAAGTGTGTCTGTGCATCGTTTGTAATTACGCCTGTTTACACACTGAAGCATTACTATGTGTGAAAGTCTGGAAGCCATTTGTGGCATGAGGCTGAGAGGGAAAGACAGAGCGAACGAACTTTAAACAGCTCCAGAGACACAAGGACTGATGGCAAGCTGGGGCTTCTGACATGACTGCAGACCTGGGTAATTTTATACTCAAATATGCTTTCACATTTGCGCGATGGATTTGTCTGGGCCGACCATTTCAGCCTCAAATGTAAGCACATCAAAGATAAGATCGACGGCTTTTCATGATTTTTTTTTTAAGTATCCAAAATTTATTCAGCCAGGATTTTCCTGAGGTTTCTGTGGTTTTTCAATAACTCTGGACCATGTGCATAAATTTCACCTTACACAGTTTAATTATAAACTAAACTATAACCTCACATGTGAGTTATATTCCCAATTTATAGTCTGAAAATATTTGGAAGACCTGATTAAATTTGGGCATCTTAAAAAGACATTTTGCGATGATCATTTGTTAAATAGATTTTGTGGTTTTTAAAGCTTAGACATGTTGAACAGTGTTCAAAACTTATACACTGCATGCACCAGAATGTATTGTGGAAACTGCAAAAACATTATAGAGTTACTTCTCATAATGCACAACTGAGGGTTAATCTAGATAACAGTGCCGTCAATTAGAGAGAACGTTCCTCCTCAGGATGATGTTATCGTGGTATAAATAAAACTGGGCAAAATTATAGTTTTCAAACTGAATTAGGAGATTCTGGCGCTGCATGTTGCAAACGATGATTTAATAAAACCATTTCAACATGTGACTGCAGCTAGACAAGGCGGTATAGGATTACATGTACACTAAGTGAATACGTATAGACTACTGAATGTGTGCCGTATGTGTGTTTACATTACAACGGTTTCTCTCACGTCACTATGGAAAATACACACATGCACACACACGACCGGGCTCAAACAAACACACACACACACACACACACACACACACACACACACTGTTGGCGTGGCATTTTCCGACAGGACGCTGCAGTAAAATTGAGAGTACAGCATTTCCCCCTGACAAGGGCAGCCATTCCTGATAAGGTCAAGTAGGCAGTGTGATACTTGGAGTGTGTCTGTGTGTGTGTGTGTGTGAGAGAGAGCGAGAGAGAGGGGTGCTAGAGGAGTGTATGTGTTAAAGGGGTAAAGACAGTGTGGCAGCCACAACCGTAGAGGGTAGGAAAGTGTCTGTCTCACACTTTCTGTCTGTCTCACTCGTAACCAACGGGCATGCTGCACACACCTACAGTGTTCCAGTCGGCACATGCCAGCAGCACACACTGGCTACCATGCCCTGCCTACAGCTGCAGAGAGGGCTTTGAACCTCATGGTTAGCAAATACAGCAGGAATCAAGCAGATAATGAAACCCGATATCCCCCTCCCCTCCATGCCAACAGCAGCCAAGGCCTGCTTCTCCACACACAAGAGATGCACTATTGAGAGACTTTCTCTCTCACTCTTTTGCTCCCCCTCATTCTTTTATTCCTCCCTGGTCCTCGTTCTGCCAGTCGGCAAGGCGAAATGCCAACCTCTCCCCAAAGCCCGGGCAGAGTGCCCTCACCCTTTATGCAAATGCTTCACCACTAGCCCAACTCACACATTCACTCTGTGCCCCCCACCTCCATCACCTACTCCTCCATTCCTTCATTTATTTCTTTCACCTCTCAATCTGCACTCTCTCTCTCTCAAACACTTTTTCCCTTTCCTGCACTCCATATTGTTGTTGCTTTTTGCTGCTTCACGCTCTCGCTTCTACCAAGTGCCTGCGCTCTCTCTATCTCGATCGCTATCCATCTTCCAGCATCTCTCACTTCGCTCCCCCTCACTCCTTTCACTGTGGAACTCCCTCTCCCCTCCTTTTCTTGCTGCTTCTCCCTCACACACAGCTTGACTCACCCAGACTCAAACTTGTACACTCATTCCTCGGTCATTGCCAGACAGGCAAGTGCAGAAACTCCCTTTACCCCCTGTCTCCCTCTCTTCTTCTCCCTCCTCTGTCTCTTTCACTCACTCTCTCTCAAACGCACACATACAAACAGCCACTCATGCCACAACTCGTGCCCTGGTACTTCCCTTAAAGAGAAAGTATCTCCTCTATAAATTATACGTTATCTTTATCCACTGTGGTTTGTGTAACCATTATATCATCTGTCAGCATTTAATATTAAAAGTGCAATGTGGAAGAAGCCATTTGGCACATTTATGCATACCCTCACTGCAAATGTATTCTCTCTTTTTGTGTGATTGATTGCTTCCTTGATTGTTGAGCAGGGCGTTTGTCAAGTGCACAAACACTCTCTCTTAATGCAAGAAAGAAAATAGTAGAGGTGCAGTGGTTAAGTCGTGTGTTGGGCCGTACTTACACACTGTAACGGCAGCCATTACTTTTGCATATTTGGGAAGTATCATCTGGATATTGTATTGTCCCGAATGAACCTCGCAGCATGCAGTAAATACATAAACAACTGATTTCTAATCTTAGTGACAGTGAAATATGAACTGTGAGTTTCTACAACTCTTGGCTGTATGAAACACTTGTAAAAAATGTTAACAATTCATAACTGTGTAGTTGTTGAGCTGGCAACATTGCTGTTTTGTTAGTGTAATTGTGAATTCGGGGACACAACAGAAATATTGACAGGACTTTAATGTCGCACATTATTCAAATGTGTTTATTTATCGTACAAATTCTCAACAATAAAAAGAACAAAACTTCTCAGCCTGGTGACCACAATTCATCATTTGCAATTAGAATACTGAAAATGTTTGTGGCATGCCTTTATGACGGACAGCCAACCCTGTTACATTAGCATCCTATTTCTGCATCAATGAACTTCCTATCAGGAACACTGAAGCTTGCGGATTTAATTCTGCTTATCATGTGAGCTGGAGTTTTGCCTGTGCTGAGTTGGCGCTGTGAGGGTTAAACGCTGCCCGCTCCCTGTGGCATGATATGAGCTGGGCCTTTGCCTGTGCACTCTGCCTTGTCTGCGCTGAGTTGGTAGTGTTAGGGGTTAAGAGTGGGTGGCTGCTCCAAGTGGCTTCATATGTGACTCTGATCCCATTAGGGTTAAAAGGTGTCCGCTCCAAATGGCTTCCTGAGAGCCGGGTCTTAATCTCTGCTATGCATGACAGAGTTTGGGTTGAAGGGAGACAGGCTCTTGATATGGCAACAAGTTATGCCTGACTCTGAGCTGGCAGTGCGAGGGTTAAAGGTCGCTCTGCCCATTTTGAGTGGCATTCCCTGTAGGGCAAGAGCCATGCCAGGCCGGAAGAAACAGAGGACACACACAAACACATGCGAGGCGAGAAACAAAGAGCCTTCACAACCACACACACACACATAAACACATGAGGACACGTGCGCACACACACAACAAGTAAATCATTTTGAAACTTTTATCTTCTCAAACCAGTGCTTTCCTTTTTTAAAGATGTATCCTCCACCAAAGCAAGGGAGAAGAGACAGACACACGATCCAGACGGGCGCCTCTGGAAGAGTGTGTGTGCAGTTATCTCCTCTGTGACCACGCTCGTTGACTTCCCCAGCCTAAACTACCACCTAACGCAGACCTCAGGAGCGCCACAGCACCACAGGCAGACGGCCATAAGTACATGTCCTCAGAGGGGACATAAAATGGAGAAAAACCCACCTCGGTAAAAAGGCACCTCACAAACAGGACAGTGGGGGAAAAAGAAGAAGAGGGAACATATAAAAAGCTACATCACTGTTTTAGTTTAGGTCAGTGTTAGATTTACAATAAAGATGCATATATATTCATCTCTGCTAACAGAAAATGTATAGAATCTCTTTTTTATTTCTATCATAAAAAGTAGAAGGAGTGCATCTAGTGTAGTTATTGGTAGTGTAGGTTGTCGGCCTTCAGTTGTGATGAAATCCCTCCCAATTATGCCAAGAAAATAGAAAAATATAATTATAGAAAAGAATAGAAAATGGGAAAGCATGTAAGTAAAGTATGTGTAACCAAGTGTACTCTTTCTTGCCGCAGATTGAATAATGCCAGATTTTTTAAACTTTCTCCCCTAAATTGAGTCCCACTCGACTGTTGCCTCACTGAAAATTAAAAATTACATTTCTTAACTGCAATAAATATTCTACTTGTGCCGTGTTATTATTTTGCAGCGAATGGTACAGTGTTTATCAACTCTCAGAGAAACCGGTCCGGTATGAAATACCAGTCAGTCTCCATTTATAAACATGTGATTGTATGAAAAGATAGTATCACAGAAAAGTGAGCCAGAAGGAGAGAGCTGGACTGAGAGCAGCAAGAGCTGCCACGTCAGATGCTGCTGAGGCTTCTTGGCTGTCAGGACTGAAACAGACACACACACAGTGGAGGCACACGCACATGCATGGCCTGCACGCACACAGATCCACACACACACACACACACACACACTGAGAAGGGTTTGCCTTTGCAGTACTGTTTAGGGAGTTGGAGTCATCAGCCAAGCCTGACACCCCTGCTCAGTGTAGCCATCACCGCTGTCTCTCTGTGAGTCAACATGGATGGAGCTGGTCCATCAACAACACACACAGGCCCTAATAATAAAACGAGCAAATCCTCCCTCACTGCAGTTTGCCTGATGCACGCCAGAGAGGGCCTGCCCCGGGTCTGATCATATCCTGTTTTGATCACTTCTGGATTTACACTTATCATTTTGCTTAAGCATTTGGATTAAAAGTATTTTGTGTCAAAAAATGCTTCTAAATTAATTCTTATTATATTTCAGTGCCTTTTGAGATTTTACCTTAAACTGTGACAAACAAATTACAACAGCACTATGTGCAAACATCTCATTTGTTCAAAATATTGCAAAATTGGATTTTTAGTACAAGTACATATAGGGAAACATTATAGGGGTTACCCCTACCAAAGAAAATGCAAAATAGGATTTGGCATCATCTTTAATCTTTATTTGGGCTAGCCTTCCAATTCCTGTAAAACTGCATTATTGAATACAACAACACCATTGTTTCATCAAATTTTAGAGTGGCTTTCAGCTTCATATATTTCCAGAGACGAAAATCAAAATGAGAACACAGTTTTTCAATTTGAAGGGTAGAGAAAGCTCTTGTGCAGAGATTTGATTCTCCAGATAGCACTTGGCACCATTTGCCTCCTCTAAGTACTGTAATATGGTTATGATACATTAGCATTCCTTCACATCACCAGAGAAACCCAATATGTGTATATCAAGCATTTTAGTCAGTGGAGGAACAGAAAAGAAGCAGATGGGAGTAAAAGAGAAGGGAGAGGAGGCTGGAAGTCTAGAAGATGGAGAGGCAGGTAAAAGATTAGCATTAAAAGGCGATAGGGAGTAGAAGTTGCCCGATGAGCAGCATTCCAGCGGACAAAGCCTGGCGAATGGTGAAACTCTTTTAGATAGCCTGTGCTGTTCTCAAGAGAGGCAGGCAGGGAGTTAGTAAAGTGGCTTTTAAGCTCACCAAATCCAACATATCCCAGATAAGACTGTGGCTCTTCCTGAGGGAATGAAAGAGAGGAGTAGCAGAGGGGGCTGGAAAGAATGAGGTAAAATGGAGAAAGAGACGGCTGAAGAAAAAGACGCAATGAGAAAGAGCGAGTGAGTTAAAGGGGTGGGGAGATAATAGGATGGAGAAAAGGAGATAAAGATGAGCAAACATGTAAAAAGACAGAAATATAATAGAGACAGAAAGCAAGAGAAAGAAAGGATAGGAATGAAGTGTAAGCAAAGAGAGTGCATATTTTCAGATGAACAGGCATGTGAGCTTTGGTGTTGGTTGATCCTGTCTCATAGAGTCCAGCGAATGAACCCTGAGACACTGAGCAGCCCTGCCTCTGTCTCTCAGGCAGGATTTTATCACCTGTGTGAAAGGTGGCTTGAGTACACACACTGGCCAGCGTTGTCAATCTCAGCTCTGCTCTGTTGCAGAAGGAAATTGCGCGGGCCTTTTATGCATTCTTTGGTGTAGCGTTGTTTAGGCAACAAAGTCATAATCCAGAGATGCAAGAATCTCCCCAACACAGAAACACACGCATACACAATAGGACAGCAGCGTGGTGCAAATGCTTTGCCTCTAAAGTAGTTTTTTCCATTTCCTGTCTAAAGCAGGGACAGACATGTGAGACACACAGACGCACACTAAAGCATGTCTGAACCAAGTAGTCCACGCATGTGCATAAATATTCATACCTGTCTGCTGGCACATATCGCTAAGGTGCATTCACTTTTGTTAGACTCACCTGTGTAGCTGCCTCAATAATATGGTTTATTTTGCGCTTTCATGTGGGGTTTCCCATATGTTGTTTTTATGTATGTATGTCTCTAAATACATACACTATTAACAGCATGATACATCCATGCGCATAAAGTGACAGGAGACAGGTGCGCACACACGCGCACACACGCAGCCACACACACGGGCCAGAAGGCAGAGAGTCAACAACCAGGGGTCAGTTTTTAATCATCCCTAGTTTGTTTATTTAGCAGTGGTCAGGTTTTCACTTATAAACCTCCCAAACTCCATTGCAAAAATTCCTCCTTTTAGACTCCAGAGAGAACATTCAAACAGTATTAATTCCTCTTGCTGGGAAACGGGACGGCCTTTTCCCGGAGCAATCCATAACATCTGAATATAAAAATAAATACGAAGAGCGGGCGCGCGCTTAACCCCAAAGTGAGAAGGGAAAAAACCTGCCGGGGAGTTTGACGGCGGCTGTATGTTTTTCCTGTGTTTCTTCAGTGTCTGGGACAACATTTTTCAGTGTAGTCACTCTCAACATGCTGCAGCCCACTACCACCTTTCTCTTTCTTCTTATTCTTTTTTTTATCAAATTAATCTCTTTATTGAGCCTTGCTTCTCTGCCTCTCTCTTCTTTATCTTTACCCTCTCTCTCTCTCTCTCTCCCTCTCTCTGCTGGACGCCCCTGTGCCAGTTAACTCACCACAAGCCAGAGGGAGGACCGCAAGAATGCTTAAATCAGCATAATTAGGCCTGTGTGTACTTTAAACACACACGTTTCCCCCAAGCCTGGACCCCTGCCACCCGTACACCACTGTGTACGCAGCCACGGCCCGTCTCTTTGAGTCAATAAACACAAACATATCAGCAGTCAGCCTCACACACATTCACACAGTACACACACATACACACACACACAAATACATATGCAATACATGAGGTGAAAAATGATGTTCTATCCCTCTCCCTGCCCAACTTCATCCCATGCCCCCTCCTCCCTTTACTCCCGGCCTAAACCGCCCTCACCACATGAACACAGTTTGACCCTTTACACTGTGTAGCTGAGCGGGTGGAAAGTAGCTGAATTTAATGTAGGAGCTCTGTGACGAAAAGTTGCACGTTTGCTGCAAAATTTCCATAAGCAAGCCGGTAAAAATTAAGCACGAGCATGCACTTAAACAATGGCAGGGCTTTCAATTGAGTTTGCGGTTTTATCCCACACACATCTGTATGTGTTTTAGGTTTCAGTGGTGCATTAACAAACAACTGCCTCTCAGTGAATCCAGAGTACCCAACTGCATATGGGGATTATCAGTAGTCATTACAGACCATTTAATAATAATCACCACCATCAAAAACGAATCAGTCCAAGCATGTGATATTTGGATGGCCAGTATCGCTGGCTGAGTGGATCATATTAGTGAAGATGAGAACTGATTAGACAGTGTTTGGCATTTCATCTCGTTGGTATTATCACACAGAGATCCACACGTTGTGAGTGGCTTATTATTGTCTACATCTACCTTTTTGTTGTGGGGCAAAGTGCAGCCCGACATACTGTATTTGTGTGTGAGATAAGAGGAATTACGGAGGCAATACCTGTGAACTTACAGTATCAAAACATTCCACAGAAAAGTTTCACAGTCAGTGATGAAGACCTGCTGTAAAATCATCCAATAAAAACATTACACCCTCCGCCTCAGGAGCTCAAACACACACAGCTCCTGAAGAAGATTCAGGTGCAGATGGACACTGCAAGAGACGCCTGCACTTGCACAAACACAGCACCAAACACATCGGAACAACGAAAAACCGGACAAGAAGAGGCGTGCCGAACATTAAAGGCACTGGTAGCCACTCAGCCCGCGGCCTTGTACATTAATTTCCATTCTAAATATCTGCACGGAGAACAAGTAACTCCAGTACTGAGTATCACTTATGCCACTGGCTTTGGGAGCATGGTGGTGTTGCCATGGAGTTTATATGTCGTTAAAGCAAAACATGGAGTTAATTTGATTTCCATTTTTAACATCACCCGCCACAAAAACAGATAAATTTTATATGGCCTCAGCTTACTTTCCTCTTGGCATGACACTCCAGAAAGTGATCAGAACGCCATGCTCGGTCTACTTTGGAAAATATTTTGTCAGCAGCATTTGATCAAAGTGGTGTGATACTGTTTATATGAGGGTACACACTAAAAACTAGCCACAAAGAAGCCACTCTGTGTATCATCTCTTGCACTGTCTGTCTGTATGTCTCTCTCTCTCTGTCTGCCACACACAGGCAATGAACACACTCATTTCTCTGTTTGTGTGCTCACACAGCTGTGGATCTTGCACAGGGTTCAACCAAGGTAAAGATATGGTATATTACGCAATGGCTTATAGATTTTTCCACCCCTGGCAAGCAGCCAGTGCTCTCAATGGGGGAGGGAGAGAGAGAGAGAGGGAGAGAGAGAGAGAGAGGGAGAGAGAGAGAGAGAGAGAGAGAGGGGATCAGAGAGCAGCACACTTTGTTCCACAAAGTCTGACTCACTAACTGGATTCACTGGCTCCCTTGCTGGGACTGCAGGCCTCTATGACCAGTAGTTACATTGAGGAAATAGGGCTGAACAAAAGCATGTGTGTGCGTGTGTGCCTGTGTGTGTGTGTGTGTTGATAACTTTATAATACTTGGAATAAAGATTGTTGGTGTGTTTGTGTCAAGTATCAGATACATTTATTAGGTCTGGTGGATATTTTAGCTATCACTCCCTCAGGCCATGTGGACTGATGGTGCTCTATATTAATCACACACACACACACACACACACAGTGGAGGCAAAAAATAAATGACCTTAGGTAGTCATTCAACACAGTGGGGTGTTGTGGCTATACAGTCTGCCCTATGCATTTTCATCAGCTACTTTTTAAAGACGCAGTAAACATATCGAGACAAGTCACGCATTACAGAGAGCAGCATTGCTTTTGCTATTCTAAAAGGACACTGTTTAACTTTACACTCCTTTATGTTTTAAGTACCATGCAAAGGTATTTGTTAAAGCAAAACAGTCATCAGACTCTATGCTCAAATAAATGCCAGATAAATAAATGCCTTTGACATAATCAACAAAAACTGTAATGTGCATGCATGACAGACATTTCATTGGAGACTACATCCAAAATGAGACTTGGAAGAGTCAGCAAGAGCAGCCCAGTCTGTTTTGAATCAGACGCTCGCCTGTCAGGATGATCAATCCGACTGTTTTCTTGATTTACTTACCAAGTACGTGACATGCATATGTTAATGAAACTTGTGCGCTTCTCATATCAGTCTTGTCCATATTCTCCTGCCGCCTGGATTAAGAAGGCAGACATACTGTTCACACACAAGGCCTAGAAATGTATTCACAGAGCTGATTTGGCCTAGATCTCTCGCACCAAGGTTTCCCCTACTCTTTTAATTGGGCCCTTGATGCTCGACATAGGGTGTACTTCCTCTAATTAGCTATATCTATAGCGTATGGGAGGGTGTATGAATGCATGCATGTGTAAAATCCTCTTTTGAGCAACTCCAAACTAAGAGCTTTAATTTCACGCTAGGCTGCATTGTCCCATTCAGTGGGGTTACCCCCACAAAAAAGCCTCTGAGAAAATCAAAAAGAACGGGCGACGGAGGAGGGGGATGGAGAAAGACAGTGAGCGAGGGAAAGAGGGAGAGACAAACAACAACAACAACAACTGAAGCTCATCCTTGAACAATGCCGATCCCTCACTAACCGTTACTTCGCTTTTAAAGGGAGCTAATTGAGGAGGTGGAGGGGGTGGAGGAAGAGGAGCAGGATGAAGGTTAGGGGGGAGCCCGTCCCAAGCAGCTGCAAGGAGGAGCAGAGCACTTGGCTCTTCCATCTTCTCATCCTTCGACTCCTGAGCAGGTTTCTATCTGCTGCCTGATCACCTCATTGCTGGCTGGCAAACGAAATCTTTTTTGTTGTTGTTGTTGTTGTAAATGACAGCAAACTGATAGTTGTTGCACCTTTGATTCTCAAACCTGAGAAAAATAATAGCAGTCTTGCACAGGGAGGATATGCAATTATCAGTCAATCAGACGTTCATACTGCACACCTAATTCTTACCCACTGCCAAAAATAAAATCATTACAGCAACAAAAGCTCTGCAGGATAATTGCATATATTTAGTTTTGGAGCACTTTCTGCTCTCATGACAAAAGCTGGCAAATGCCAAAACTGAGAGAGATGTTCTCAGGATCTGCAGACTGAGGTGATTGTGACTCTGCTACTCCTCCACCACCACGTCTGTCTATCAGTCTACAACATACGAGAGTGTTCAGCCTGATTTCAGATGTGTGCTTTTATGGGTCTGTGTGTGCACGTCTGTGTGTGTGTCTTATGGCTTGGTAAACACAACTATATCAGAGACCAACATACAACCGCTATAGGGGCCGCCTGCTACCACTGGCCACAGATCAGCCTAAACCTAATCCACACTAGGAGGCAGAGAGAGGGACATGAGGGATGGTGGGTACTCATATTCACACACACACACACACACACACACACACACACACACACACACACACACACACATACACGCACTTGCACAGACATACACACACACATGCCCATCCATCCAGGGGACAACCACCTATTACCCTGTTGTGCCAACTGCCTCAGTTAAGCATGATAAATCCATTTTCTATGGGCGGTCAGCAAGACTGCACAGATAAGGGATGAGCAGGGCACCACAGTGCTGGATTTAACTCACCTCCAAGACAGATTCACACACACACAAACACACACTGCTGAGAACTGTTCACAAGCTACATTGGGGTTTTGCTTGTGGGTCTTATACAGGCTGGTTAATTTTCTTACACACTTTGAAGAAAAACTAGTATTTTTCATTGTGCGCCTGTGGAACTCTTTAAAAAAATATGCTCAATGTGTACTTGAGAATATCTGAAGTGGAGATAAACGCCAATGAAGTGTTTTAAAACCCTCGAGAGTCAACACATCCCTCAAACCGCTCAAGTCCTTTTTTTCTTTCCATGTAATCAAAATTAATTCAGACACTGTTTAACTGACATGGACATGTTGTGCCATTTCCCACTTCCCTGCACTCCTTCCTCCGTCCCATCCCTTCGTCCCTGCCTACCAGCTCTCACTCCGGGCCAAGCAGTGTAAGGTGGACCTGGTCTGCCTCCAGTAGAAAGGATGAATAAGTAAAAAGAACACAATGTACCCCTGGGTTCTGCCTGCAACCCACTGCCTGCCTGTCGTCCTGGCACAGTTGGCAGGCCGCTTTTACCCTGCCTACCGTCCACTATAGCAAAACCTATTCTCCACTGCTTGTGCTATGCCTACCAACTAGTTTGATGTGAGCAGGATTAGTGTGTGTGAGTGAGTGTGTGTGTGTGTGTGTGTGTGTGTGTGTGTGTGTGTGTTAGTGATGCAAAGTGACGCCGGCAAGGCTTGGTATGTCACCAGATCATGCAGGCCCACCTCGGTTTACACCGGCACAGCGGCCGTCACCGTCCGGTTCCAGTGAAACCAGAACCGAGGGCTGACGCAGGAGAGCCATCAGCCCAAAACGGGGCAGGAATAAGAAACACACACATACTCTACACATGCACACACAGTCGTGCACACGCGTACAGCACAGGACAGCTATGAAAGCTCTGTGTGGACTTAAACCTTTGAGAGTCAGTTCTAATGAAATGATTATGGTAACTGACGATTTAAAACAGGAGGACAAAATAAAACAAAATCTGACAAAGAGAAAGATGTGTTTAATTTAGAGGATGTTTAGGACAATATATAGAGAAACTGCCTGTGTGGGCTGCGCGCATATTGCTGCGCAGACTTCATGCCTCTCCATATGCACTGATGCACAAACACCGTTTTGTTGAGATGATAAGTTCCTTTATCTCCATCACCAAAGATACTGACTACAAAATCTCCACATTTTTTCTCTGTTGCTATGGCTTTATGGCATGGCTACAGTATGTATGGCTTTCACTGCATGCTTTCAAGTGCTTTGCCAATCTGCACGGCTGAGTGAATTTCAAGGACTCATTTGATCTCCAAATCTAAAAAAAAAAAAAAAGAAACACTTCAGAAGTGCAAAGAATTGACACGAAGCGCTTATGAGCAAGAATCGAGCGAGCAAATGTAAGTTTTTTGCGTGTGAACTGTGCGGGGAAACAGTTAAACACTCTCCCGCACGGTGTTAAACATCTCAGGGAGGGAAAGAGAGAGAGAGAGAGAGCGAGAGAACGAGACAGCGATAGAGAGTTTGCTGCAAAAGCTTCAAAAGTTGGCAGTGTTTGTGAGACGCGCTCCATATTAGCGGCCCACATCTCATTTGGATAAGCGGGACTTAAGTGGAGTCTGAAATAATTGATTTCAAAACGCAGCACATAAAAGTTTTAATTAAAGACGCCTCCGCGACCTTCAAACCGCATTAAAACTTTATGCAAATGCATTTCCGTCACTGGGATGTGAAACAATGCCACGTAGCCCCGTAAAAACCTCCCGATGGTGTTTGGCAAGTGCATGTGCATCACTTTTGGCTGCTCGGGTCCGTCACCTACCAGGCCATTCCAGCAAAGCTTTTATCCGTATTAATAATACATTGTAGATTGTTTACACCGGCTTTACAATGTTCTGTGATTTGTGCATTATTTACATTACTGGGATCGAAGAACACTATCTTAATGGAGTATAGGACAACAATTGGCCTGGCAGTTATGGATACATGACGCACATTAGTGTTATTCATCCATATGTAACTGGGTGTGGATACGCAGACGCGCACACACGCACAGAAACTACAAGCAATCCTGCCTTTCGCAGCTTCAAACCAGATCATTAAAACAGGCGATTAAAGCTAATTAAAGGCGGATGTTCACGTTCAGTTTAAATTACAGGTGAGAAACAGAGAGGTGTCACTTGCACCCACAAGCAGGGCGCACGGACGGGTTTTCAAGTTAATTTTTGACTGGTGTTATCTTTTAGCCGGCGTAATATCCTCTAAGTACGAGCACAAGTTCTCAGGGAGATATGAGAGAATGCAAACAACTCAGCCTGCTTGATATCCTTCAGTAGGACCGGGAGACGCAATAACAGCAGTCTAAGCAGATCAATATGTATTGCGCATATGGGCAACACGCGTCCATGCGGCGCTCGTGTGAGAGGATCTGCTGCCAATTAATTTTAATTAATGGAAAGAAAGAGGAAACTCGATGCGGACCTCTGCCTCATACCACCAGGCTTGGAAAATTATCTGTGCTAAATATGCAGTAGGGCTGTCGGACTTATTTTACGGAGCAAATCAAATAGACTATTGATTCAAAAATGTCTCCCTCGCTGTTTTGAACTCACCAGACACCAGAAAGGTCAAGAGAATATTTACAAAAGAGGAAGGGAACGGAGATAAAACAAGATATACGCGTTTTAAGTGCAGCCTATTTTGCAGCCACGCTTCAGACTGTTACAGTAATAAAAAAAGAAGATGTGATGAAACAGCGTTTTGCGTTTGAGCAGAGCTGTTCTCTTGAGTGTGACAGCCACAAACAATCAAAACATACTGAGGTCTGGTCAAGTCTGAAATAACACTGAGAAGGAATCCGGCGTGTTCTCCACGGAGTTCGTCAAAGTCACACACTGGTCTGTTTAAGGAGCAGAGTAATTGCAGTATTTCAACTTCTTCGTAAATTTAATATTATCTCAAAATATTACCACTATATAGCATAAACAAATGCAAAGCAGCGTAACTGAGAAAACTAGGAGAAAGCAGGCCGTGACCTCCCTGCAGCACTGAAATTATAACCTACAGACCAGACGCTAAACAGCCGTGTCTTCATAATGCAAAAATCATTCATAATGTAAATTAACGTGTCAAAATTACAGTGAACACCCTCATAATTAAGTTTCTTGCACTGTATAACTCCTGACAAACGGACGCTCTTGACCTTAGATAAAACCACACTGACTGCTGATAAACTCTGATGTTAATAGGTCATATTTAACTTGATAATTACGGAGGGGTTTAATGATAAAACACTGAGACATCACAACGACTTTAGCCCGGTGTCTGACTTGCTGAGCGGAGCGGCAGAGGGAAAACGGACCTGCGGCGGCCTGAAGCTGAAGCTCGGCGCGCCTGCAGCTCTCCTCTGTTAACTCTGCAGTGACTGAACCAAATGTCTGCATCTGTGAACTGAGGCAGGCTGCATTTAAAACAATAACTTCATATACCTCCTCGGTGACCAAAAGCGCGGCGCTGCAAGAGAACCCAAAAAGGTCATTTATGACTTGACCTTTGCTGTTCGTCAGCTGTTATACGATGTAGTTTCAGTGGCAGATGAAACTGTTTACACACACATAAAAGGTTTTTTTCAGCACGATAAAAATAAATAGTCACTGTGAAATAAAACATTAAAATAGAAACAAGAGGCCACTTGTGTCAAAATACCCTACAGGATAGTCTGGTCCGTGTATTTTCATAATGTAGGCATTAAACAATCAAAGATTATTTCTAGTACATATTTTTATATCATAATAAATCTAATAAACCTCAGGGTGATTCCAGTCCTTGAGCAGATAAAAAAGATAAAGTCTAATCTCATTTCTTTGCAGGGTCAGAAGTGCCTACAGGGGATGAGGCCCTAAAGGTCAAAACGGAGCTCATTAGATTACAAAAATCTGAGTTTAATACTCAGAGTGGATATGTTAATTATATTATATATTTTATTATATTATTTTAAGAGAAGTGGAACAAAAGCTAAGACTTTATCACCTGTACGGAACTTCTAACAGAGCCTTTGCCACAAACGGCTTTTGAAATTACGCACAGGATAAAGCGAGATTTACATTTCCAGTTAGTGAATCCCTAAAAAAGCTCCATTGTCTGCTCTCTTTAATGCAATCACTGCGTAATTAAGGTAAATATCATATAGGAGCTTTATTGCTTCTTTAAAGGTCAACTGTATTTTGGGATTAATCAAGCTGCAACCATGCAGCTCGGACAACACACGCCCACCCTTGCCTCCGCCGCCCTCAGGATGCCCCGAAAACTTGTTTAATTTAAAAAGCGCCGCTGCTGAAGTGGAATAAACTAAATGAGGGTTAGTTATGAATGTGTCCACGGTGACCCTAAAGGCCCCCAGCACCGACCGCGGCTCGAGACCGGCAGACCTCCGTAACAGCCGCAAGTCAGAAAGCCCCCCACATAAAAAATAAAGCGTCCCACAACTCAACGGACCATATTAAAACTCGATTCGTGGTTTATTATGTTTGTCGATAAAGCCGATTATTGCCTCGGGGCGACTGTAATTAGTCGCCAACTGTCAGGGCACCGAGCCCTTCTTCCCCTTTCTCCAACCTCCGTTTTATATAAAATAGATTTGGGAGAAGCGCCATTTTCTCTCCAAACCATGCGCAATGAGACGCACAAGAAAGCCCGTTGGAGGAGTGCCATTAAAAAGAAAGGGGGAGAGAGTGAGCGAGAGGGGGAGAGAGAGAGAGAGAGCGAGCGAGGTTAAACACTATCGGGGAAAAGAGTGCAGAGCTGGAAAAAAGGTCCTTAAAACGCAACAAATGACAAGCAGCAGCACGACAGACAACACAACACTGTAACCACAGACAGCAGAAACAAACCGGAGACGCACTAAACCGGAAAAAAGCAACGAAGAGGAGCAATAAAAAGCGGAGTTTTTCCATACCTGTGTCAAGCAGTATGGGGAGTACATGGTTGTGTCTAGAGATGAAAATTGGAGTTGTTGATAATAAAGTTGGATGGAGGTTCGCTGCGGTGCCGCATTGCAAAGCCGCTGTGGCTCAGTCCAGGCTGTAACCCCGCCTCACTCACAGTGAAAGCTCCGCACTAACTTTAGGGGAAAGTTTTTACTGCTCTCTCTCCCTCCCTCCCTCCCTCTTTCTCTCTAGCTCTCCCTCTCTCTCTCCCTGCGCGCTTCTCTCTCTCAGATCGACATAAACCTAAGTGTATTAAAAATGATCATCAGCTGGTTATTGTATGTGTTTTTTCTTTCGTAAGAAACAGCGCTTCGCTTAACTCCAGAGAGGAATCGCACGAGATACAGTATCCCTACAGTACTGCGGGGGCTTATAGTGCGCATGTGTCACCTCGCCGTATTTTAAAGCATTTTATAAATTTCATATGGAAAACCTTTAATATTTCTATCCGACTACATACACTTCTGCAGCAGTATAAACCATGCTGCTCAGATTTATTACAGCATTTATTTATTTTTTGATGGCAATGATTGTTCGTGCTGTCCGTCTCGTGCAATAAACATTAAGTTATGATTTTGCCGCATTTTTGCTTGATCGGGCATTGGTTTGACAGGTAACGACAAAGTGTTCTGTCTTAGATAGATAGATAGATAGATAGATAGATAGATAGATGGATAGATAGATGGATAGATAGAAAAACAAAGATATTAGTAACATTTGACATTTTTACCTCACAAATAATTGTTTGTCTTTGTTACTCAACAGTGAGTTAATAATATGAACTTAATTTGTAAAGCACCATTTCACACAAGGTGCTTCACATATAGGATAACATACACACATGCAAATAGGTGTATGTATACATACATACCTACAAAAATGCATAGGTAAGTTAAAACAATGACTATATGGCTTTTAGGTATTTTATTGCTTTAAATACTATTTATTTCTTTGTGGCACTCCTTTAATATTCCAAAAATATATTATGGTTTCTAGGAGGCATATAGAATACTTCTGACTTTAAATCCAAACTCTAGCAGTGTGCACGGAGCGAACACAAACGGCAGTGGAGGCAGATTTCCTCACAATTATCTTTATTTGCACTTTCATATCCTTTGCTGTTGCAAGAAACAAATGCAGAAGCAAACCCATGTGTGACCAAAATAGAAACAAAGGTTTGAAAATTTACAAATGAGTTTTTTGCTGTGGTATTTGGTTGGCCCGTCAGCCGGAGAGTGACACAAAGCTTTCAGCGCACAGTAAACTAAATCAAGTGTCTTAAGTGGAAGAGGCCCCCGCATTCTCAAGTTGAGCATTTGTTACTGTAAATGAAAAGTGAGTGACGCAGTGGAAACATCAAGCACCAAAGCAGTTTAAATCATTTTACAAGGTGTAACGGCTTGGATTTGAGGCCCAACACTTGGCTGAAGGCTGTCATAGCTGCACAGTTTGGGTACAAGAATCCCCTCCTATCAGTGTTAGAATCGACACCACATTATATATTCAATAGAAGCAGTGCATTCAAATGTTCTTAATAATTCCGGTGACTTCCTCATATTCCTTCAAGAAACTAAACAAGTCCAACTTTATTATAGCAAGCTGTAAATTTACTGTCTGCAATTTATTCAGCTGTGATACTCCACAGATTTCTGCTCTTCTCCTCCTCTACACAAGAAAATAGGGTCATATTGTTATGTAGGGTGTATGTATGTGGAAACAAAAGATACCTGAACTTGGACGAAGTGGTCTAAACCAGCTTCAGTGTGACTTCTATTGTATGGAAGCGATACACTCTGTTTCTAATCAGGCTTGGCTTTATCCTCGCCTGCTCCCTGCTCCTCAGCCTAATCAAACTCATATATGCAGGCAGAGTGCCTGCAATTATACATAAGCCCCTGCCTTGTGCATGTGTGTGAGTGAGACTGTGTGCGCGAGCATTGTGAATGTTTGGAAGTGTGTACGCCTGTGTGTGAATACAACTTCGTGTGTGTGTGTGTGTGTGTGTGTGTGTGCGAGGGTGCGGTTTCGGGGGTTGAAGTCACCCCAGAGCTTGGATGCCAAGTTTTTAAGGGGGATATGAAGCTGCGCAGCTTTACGAGACCTCAGCCTATGTTGGATACTTATACACTCACACCACAGACACACATGCATAAAATGTACAGGATATACACAAACACATGTACGCACACACGTATGCAGAAGGCCACAAATGTCCTGTGGTCAAAGATATGCTGGCACGAGCAACTAGAAGAAGAATTAGACTCTGAAAAAGGAGAAAAATACAAATTAAAAGAAGGAGAAAGTGAAGCATATTGAGGTGTAGTCTATTCCTTTCCCATAGACTCTCCTCTTTCCAAACCACACCCCACCACGGCACAGGCCCAAACCCCAAAGTCTTTGTGTGCTGCCTCGCTTTCCCTCTTTCTCTTTCCGTCTACCCCCTATTTTGTATTTCTCCGGGTTTCTTTTATAGTGACCCCTTGACTATTTCATCATCTTTTCGCCGTTCCCTCTTTATCTCTGTCATCTCAGTCACGCAAACTGTCCCTCTCACTATCTGTCTGACTTCACCAGCCCGTCTTTGTCTCTTTGACTGCAGCCCGGACGGAGACGACCATCTCAGTATTCAACACGGGCGCCTGGCTGCAACAAGCAAACTATAGCAACCGTAGGAGTTACAAAACACTGACGCTCAGGTTTTCTCTCCAAACTCTCTTTTCCTCTGATCGAACGCGTCCTCTCTGTGTGCACAGGGCTCTAGTGGTTTCTGAGTTTGCCATAAAAAAAAGAAAGAAATCACACGAGAAAACCATATGGCATGTCTAAAGTTAGCATGTTGTGGTCTCCCATTGACACATAGCACTGCCCATATACTTGCTGTTTATCATCGCCTGTGGCTAGGTCATTAAATATTGAAAGTGATGTAGCATACTGATACTGCCATTAGCATGCTAAATGTGTGAGACAGGTGGTTGAGGCTGCCTTTCAAAAGGCAGGAAATATGTGAACGGAAAATGTGTGTAACTGTGCCGTTTACTACGCTGTACAGTGTAAATATTGTTTGAGTAAGCTGTTTATGTGTGCTCTGGGAGGGAGCATGCCAGTCAAATGCATACAGGCATATGCAGTCAGAGAGAAATAGCTGACTGGCCGTTATGGCTAACAAGCATATCATACACAGCGCGGATCCGAGAGACTCTATGGATCTGTTTGCAATCTGAGTGTGTGTGCAGAGCAATGTGTTATGCCTGCTGCTTTTTACGTGTTTACTGTGTGAAATAGCTGCATATAGAAAATTTTGCTCGACTGGTTTGGATTACTGCCTTTCAACTGTGTTTGTATTCCACAGGAAGAAAACGTATAGACTTGCATATATTTCTAGCCTGATGTCATCAGTTCTCGATTTAAGCGGCAAATTCAACATGTCACATTACAGCACACAGGCCAAAGGAGCAGTCTTCCAGGCAGCTGTCTGTAAACTCAACCTGAAAGACAACGTCCCTTTTTTTAAAATAAAAGATGTGAAAATGACCACATGCAGAAAATAACACACAGAAAGTGTTTTTCTTAGTGTAGACCTATTGCATTTTTTTTTTTGTCTTAACTGGCTCTGGCTTTGTCCTCTGCGTGAAGAAAATGTGTCTGGACTCCGGGACAAAGCCAGACTACTGCTTAGCAGACGGTCAATAATATCTTGTAAAAAATACATATCACAGGAAAGTTGATATTTTGAGGAATTGCAATGTTCATGCATGGCGCTGCTGCAACAAGCAAACACAGTTGACACATGGGCTCAGGACATCCATGATGACATGTGGGAGGTTTTACGGGAAGTGGTTATATGAGCGTGCTAACATGCAGAATTTGTGTGAATATTTCCTGGACACATTAACCTCAGCCAACCTTCCTATTTAGGAACTGAATTAGAAAATAATGTAGTAGTTAACATCCATAGGGAAGTCTGAACCTGCACAGATTATTCTGCAACATGCACCGATGAGTCGTTTGTGCCGTGAATACCATCCTCCTTCTAATTGCGGCAAAGCTTTATAAAGGAAAAGAAAAAAGGATTTTTTTTTTTAATGGACTGGGCTTTTTTAAAGGGTCCAGAAAATAAATCTGTTACACATCAACATGACAAAGGCAGACAAAGACAGTTTGTTGTGTGTGTGTGTGTGTGTGTGTGTGTGTGTGTGAGTATACCCTATATGTATCAGACACGAGGAAACATTCAGGCATCCCTGGGCCTCTTGAAGGATCGTCGTTCACCAGGTAGGTGTCAGTAGCCTAAGCAAAACAAGGAAAAGGTTATTCATTTAAAATAATATCAATAGAGAGGCACAATGATTCATTCACAATATTAATGACTCTGTCTGGAAGCAGATCTCAACCCTTTTTGGCATTAAGGTACTGGAAACTCTAGCGATGGCTGATTCTGTGGCTCCTCAAAGCTGTTATTTTGTGTGTGGTTCAGGTAAGAAAAATATAGTAGCACTTGATTTATGAATAAATTAAATTAAAACAAATTGCACAAACATTTCTATCTTCTTAATGAAATACATAACATCTTGTATTTGTTCTTTAACAAATGTCATGCTGCTCCAGTCATAAAAAGTAATGCATGTAAAAAAAAAAAAAAAAGTTAAATATTTGTGACCAATCTTGTCCTGAAGTCACCCTCACCAACATGGATTTTCTTGCTTCCCCTTTGTGAGACAACCCTAAATTTTTACCTGTACTATACAAGACAGCAGTCATAAGCCCTGCTGGTCTCATTTCTTCACAGAGAGCATAGCGCCTGCTAACACCTCTTTCACTATACATCCCCAGCCAGTCTGTCTGTAAGTACCAGTGTGGATGCATGCATGTGTGTGTAAGTGTGCATTCAGGGGGCTTCATTTGTATTCTAAGTCAAGCAGGCAGGCAGGCAGGGTTCTGGCAGGGCCCAGAGCTGTGAAATGGGCTCTCCTAGCAGTTCTGCCGTTGATTGGATCAACCTATCCCACTCTACTTAGCCGAAGGGAGCCCAAATCCCACAGCCGCTGTGCCGTTCTGTGAAATCCTATTTCATTTCACAACTTTAACGGATAAAAAAGCGTGCACACACGCTTGTGCCAGCCCGAGACCCCATGCCACATTCATTTAGCTGAACAGGAGCAGAGCGAAAACAGTGTATCTGGTGAATGGAAACGTTTAAACGCACATACGTGTAGTCTCACCCTCTTGAAAATATAATCACCTGCATGTATGAACCTTTTTTTTTTCCACACCCATGGGCTCTCGGCCTTGTGCACAAACACAGAGCAACACACACAAGCACTCGCACACACCAGCGCACACGTGCATGCCACTTACGCAGACACACAGACACAAACCCCATAATAAGAGCCAGACATTGGCAGACCACACAGCCCTGAGTTGTGGTGAAAACAAAGGCTATTCATATCCTTCGCAATGAGAGGTCTGTACAGCTAACTCTCTTTCTCCCTCTCTCCCCCGTCTCTCCCCTCAGCTTTTTATTACAGATAATCTGCACTCGCAAACCTTCCATTTTTCTGCAATTGTGCGATTTCTAATCATCTTTATTAGTCCATAAACATGTTTTTTTTATTTTTAGTCTCTTTTTTATAGCCGAGGCCTCCAGCTCCTTAAGGGGGCAACACAGTGGCCATTGTTGAGTTTCAAGAAGAGGATGAAGCCAGGAACCAAGTGAGAGAGGCCTGCTGATAAGACTGCAAAGCATTATGGGAATGGGGTAACGGAGTTCTACGGATGCACACAGATACATACATGCTGATACACACACACACACACACACACACACACACACACACACACTCTCTCTCTCTCTCTCTCTCTCTCTCTCTCTCTCTCACACACACACACACACACACACACTCTCACAAGACAAAATGCAAACAATCAAAGTCTGCCAGGCCACATGTGATAATGAGACGATGCATCTGATTGGACAGCAGTCAGAATAATGGCCTGGATCCACGGCACCTGTGTGGGGGCCCACACTAGTGTGAGCTTGCAGGCTACCAGCAAGCAGACCAAAATGCATCAGGTGTGCTGGTGGTCTGTGATTGGCTATGCCTGGCCAGAAACAGAGTCAGGTGCACCAGCAAGCCTCCTCTGATTGGTTGAGCCAGACCCAAAAAGCTGCGGGTGGGAAAGAACTGTTTTCATTGGCTGCCACTGCCTCATTCTGCTGGTGAATGGGTGTCTGGATGGATGGCACTGGGACAACTGGTTAAACTGGGAGTGTGTGAGGAAACATACTAACTATTTGATCATATCCACGTACATATGCAGCCCTTCATATACAGATAATCTCCAATATTACTCGCTGTCGAACTTGACCCAAAGACACATTTAAAACATGAAGAAACCTCCAAAAGAACCTTCAACTGCACTCCAACAATAGATAATTTGCTCTCATTTCATTTTAACAAACCAACAAAGAAGAATTTAAATGCCCTCTTTATGTCAGCAGCCAAAGAAACAGGTGTTGATGAACCTCAGTCCCATTGTGCAACAGTGAATAACATGTAGCTAATGAATAGGCTAAGCTCTGTACCTGCCACTGGGGAGGCCAGAACGTACTGACTCCCTTTGTAGTAAACCCCAAAAAACTCCAGGCCCCCAAACACTCTCTCCTGCAGCAGTGTATGAATTATATATTGTACTATATATATAGAACATATGCCCGGCCCATATGGCCAGCCCTGAGCGAAAAAATCTCAAAGCCCTCCTTAATTAACATTTTAGAGGGAAGATTCGGAGGCGGGAGATTGAGTCAGTGACCTATTTGGAGTCCATCATCGCCCAATGCAAATGTGTTAATTGAGACAGATTTTCCCACTCCACAAATATGTGGAGTAGGGGATGCGGTGGAGGATTTTGTCTGAGCCATCTGATCTAAGGTAGGGGTATAGGATCTGTTTTAAACTGCCTTTCCTGCTGCCTCCGCTGACAAAAGAAGACACTTCTCTTTCACCATCTCACACAGTCTCTCCTTGGCTCGCTCTTTGTGTGTGTGTATGTGTGTGTGTTTCTCTCTCTGGGTATATGTGTTGACGACCATATGGCCAAATTCTTTGGAGGTGAGATCTCCGAAACCTGCTCACACACTTGCATACACACACGTACGCTCACTCTCTCTCTCTCTCTCACACACACACCTCCACAGAGCTTTGTGTATGAAAGGCCCTGATGGTGGAATTTGTTCTCAGATGGCTCCATTTTAAAGCACATGAATGGCAACGTATCAATGATCCTCCTCTCTATCTTTCTGTCTTTCCGCAGCTCACATTTGCTGTAACACACACAAACACTCATTCGCCACCTACACACAAAAAAAACTTATACTGCTCACACACCTGGTGCGGTCCTCTCCTTGTTTCCAGGAAGCATTTATTTTGGCTACTGCACAATCATCAACCACAACCACTATCAGCGCTGTCAGTCCATCTTTTAAAAACCATAATTATTATCACCACCATTGTGTCTTAAATGCGTTTTTATCATCGAGATTTTGGTGGCTGAGAATAATGCTGCCAAGTTTAAGGCACAGGATAAAAATGGGGGGATGGGGAGAGAGAAGGATAGAGTCCAGCCAACCTGCGTGAGATGGCAACCACTTCAAAGACGCTGGGCCGCACCGGCGATCTGTTCCACGGTGTGTGAGGGGTGTATGAAAGGCAGAAATGGCCGCCGTGTGAGTCCCTGCCAAAGCTACCTCAGGGGGAAATGTTGGAAAAATACAATTTTTCACACAGCCATCTCGGGGGGGTGGGAGGGATGAGAAACTGAGGGGTTGCATTAAAAAAAGAAGGATAGATGGATGGCTGAGCAGAGTGGGGCTAATTATTTCACTCTACTTGTGGGTCCTGAAGGTTTTGTTGGGTCAGAAGTACAGCCAAGATGCGGTGCTGAAGATTGCATTAGGCTTAATTGTGCAGTTGTGTTTTACACAATAGTAAACGGTGGGATTTTGGAGAAGGCATGAGGCACATGGTGTGAATTGTTTCTCTTAAGGAGGCCTGACTGCAGGAGGCAGGAGTACAATATAAATTCAGATGACTTAAGCAAAAAACAATGAGACGTATGCTGGCAATGTCTGTATACGTGTGTGTGTGTGTGTGTGTGTGTGTGTGTGTGTGTGAATGTGGGTCAAATCAAATGTGCTTGTGAGCAAATCAGTCGGCTGAGGTGAAACTTTTCAATCCCTGAGTAATTGACATGAAACTACGCCAGCCCTAACAATAACAGTCCGGATCCCATGCAAAGAAATACATCCTTCCACCAAAGCTGTTACAGTGAAACAAGTTTGAACAGAACGCACATTGTGACACACCCCAAGATTCACTAGGCCTGGCACCTCGCCTGTCAACTACTGATCTTGCTCGACAGGCTGGCCTTAAGATAACACCATGCCAGTTGTAACACTGAACTTCCTGGGCTGCAACATTTCACTGCCACGCCACTTGCACCATATGCTGCCTCCATACAAGAGGTAATCCTACGCCACCAACACACCTTTTCCTACACAGGACTTTATCCGAGTGTTTTAATGGCCAAACCACATTCAGTTAAGGCCTCGCCGCACTGGCTATGTGCATGTAACAATGAGGTTTGGGCTGGTACAATCAGCCCTTTGTGTCACACAAGGACTGATCCATGGTGAGATTTTTCTTGTGGTTATGGTTCTAATACAGCAGAGTTTACCACAAAGACCAGGGAGCATAGAGTTACATTACAGACACACACACACATACTCAGTATGACTCAATAAAATAGTGTATTGAGCTCGTGTAAAATGTCTCACCCACTTCCAACTAAACTGAAATGATACTCTAAAAAAATGATTTAATAACATGGTAAGGTTCACGCCCACCTCCCAGCTTGGCACCAATAACAGTCTTGGCTTTGATGTGACTGACAGGTTCGATGGTTGGCAGGTTTTCTCTGCAACAACCATGCTGCAACCAACTGTGAAATTATAGGCCTACAATCAAAACAAAATGGGGATTGTTATATCACTGCCAGTTATGAGGCATTGTCTAATGGTTCGTTAACCTTAAGAAAAGCAGACAGATAATTGGACAGCTGATTTCACAAATCACATCTGACCTGTAATTTAACATGTAACACACAACTGCTTGAGGCCTGTCTGCGTTGTTGCGCAGGTATGACTGGGCGTCACATCGAACGAGGCCTACAAACATTTTTGGCAGGTGCCCCCCCCCCCAATAAAGTTATGTAACACTAATATTTAAAACACAGGAAAATATGTATTCACATCCTACTGATGTGACAGAGCGTGCCGACAGTGTGTCCATGTGTCACTCGTCCAGGGGTCAGGAATGAACTCGCTCCTGTAAAGTGCAGAGGCAGACTCAGTGTGTGTAACGACACTTCATCTTGTTTTTGAAGACACTGAACGTCCCCTCTGGTCTGAATTTGAGATTATGTCTTCAGGACAATATACAGAAGAGCTCGCCAAACAACAACACATCTGTGGGATTCCCTCTATCATACATAATCATTATAATAAATTGTAGTAAAATATGACTGTGACAGGAGATTTCATTCACAACAGTTGCACCAAGTATTTTTACACTTTCTATTTTAAACTTCATTTTATCACAGATTTTGCTGTATTGCTGACATTTTGTTATATTTGTTTAATTTTTTAATGTTTATTGTTTTTCCTGAGTGAATTGCAATTTTTAAAAAAATATCAAAATCATGTTTCAGTCTATTAAATTTCATTTCCATGCATAAAACAGAAAGTTCTGCCTTCTGAAGACACCGTTTTGGTTTAAAAGTACTAATATGCAGAGTGAAACTCCTTAGGTCAACTGTGTTTAAAGAGCTTTATCACTGGTGTGACAGGATTATTGTGTTGCCGAAGAAAAATCACTTCTGATGATACATAATTCGTCCCTGCTAAAGCCTTGTATTTATGTGCTACTGCAAAAACTTCCCATTGCCACATCACAATATTTTAAATATTTCCTAAACCAAAAACAGTTCCACAAAACAACTGTGAGCTGTGTCAAATTACAAAACACATGACATACAGCCAAATGATTTAATGACTTTTACTGTAACCTATTGGGTTGATACTATAGATGTTGTGATGTGGCGCATTACAGTTGATTATACTTTAAGTCCATTATAAAAAAAATGTCTAATTTAATGTCAAATAATCCTTCAATCGTGTGATGATTAAAAGAACAAAACTGCAATGAGCAGATAGTAAAATAAGATATCTATCTCTTTAAATGCGTCAGGTTTGAAAACGATAATAAGGCCATTATCATCCAACCAGAGATTCAGCATTCTGGCTTTCTGATCTAAATGCTGCGCAGGTGCTCGTGTTCACGCTGCTTTTCTGTATAAACACTCTCAGTACTTGTTCTGGGGCCACAAAGACGGTCTGTGTCACTCACCTCCCCAACCCCTTGTAGTCGCTATAAAGTGTCATCGACTACGCAAATGAAGTACCCATTGAAAAAAACAAAACTGCAGCCGCCTCTGACAGTAGAAGACACAGTCCGGGTGCAAGGTGCAGCAACCCTGCGCCACATGCCCTTAGAAGATGCTTTCAGAGTATCATCATCATCATCATCATCATAATGATGGTGAACACCGCCCACATACTATTTCTATGTGCTGGCCTTTCAGATCTCCTCAATCTGCGGTCGCATGTGTGTTTTATTCTGTTTGATCTGAGCAGCGCAGGAAGATCAGCCTCCACTTTGTCACTCGGTGTCTACAAACGCCTCTGCAAACAATTCAGCCTGCACGTTGTTAACCCACCGAATCAGTTTAAATTAGAAAACAGATTCTTTATATCATATTTCAGAGTAACCATTACTGCAGCGTCGTGGAGGGTGTTTAAGGAAATAAGTGCATAGCAGTTCACAATAAATGCGGGACAGATATATGGTTAAAAATACAGAGCTGCATTAAAATCACAAGAAATGCGGGCAGAGCAGTGTATTAAATGTTTGACTCGCCAAAGTAAGTTTAGCTGCTCTGTGGTAATAATAAAAATTGGCAGAGAAGAAAGATGCAAAGACACTAATACACATAACACACGCACATACACATCATCTTGCTCTCTCTCTCATTCATTCACACACACACACACACACACACACACACACACACACACACACACACAGGTGTGTTGTATCGTCATCCATGGCCTCACACTCCAAAGCCAACTCTCACTCTGCGCGTCCAACAAAGTGCAGATCTTTTACAAAGAAATTAGGAACCTTAGAAACCCTGCAGGGGTGCAGCTAAACACATGCGATGTTTGGTTTATTTTCAGTCCTATAGACTTTACCCTATAGACCCAATAGAGGGCAACTATTGAGTTACACAGCACGTACCATTATAGCGTGGGGAGATCTGCCAACCCTCTCAATGCCCCATTTTCCTTTAAAAGTTCGGCTTCCAAAAAAGTGAGAGAGGGAGTGAGGGCTGAGGGAGGAAGACTTGGTCTCTTCGCTGTTGCCGGAAGCAAAAAAAGGACCTTTAACAAGTCGGCCTTAGGCCCAGATAGAAAAAACACGCTCTTTCAAAAGTGGGTCCACTTCGCAAGAGATAGGAGGAAAGGAGGACAGCAGCTCCGAGCCCTCGGTCTACCGCTGTTTGGCCTCAGATGCGCCCATGTCCAGCAGCAAGAAGTCAGAGAGACGTCTGCGTCAAAGTCCCGAGGTGCGTCCTTCAGCGGCCAAACTTGTCCAGCAGATTGGGAGACGCTAAAAAAACTCCCCGAAATAACATTAATTACTAATACGATAAAAAAAAAATTAAACGGACGGGAGAGGTGATGCAAAGTAAGTTTTGTTTATATTATTTTTCCGTGTGCAGCCTTTGCAGTCAGGCGGCTTCTGTCTTCAAAACGTGTCCAAAAGCGGCTGTCTCCTGCGCCGCGCGTCCGATCTGTTTTACCCTCGTATCTCTCTCTCTCTCTCCCTCTCTCTCTCCTCGCTCTTGTTCCAAACACACACAAACGAGCGCACGCACACACGCGGTGTTGCACACACACACAAAAAAAACGGGAGGACACCCCTGGTCCCTCGTCGCCTCCTCCTCAAAGCTGACGAGATGAAAGAGCGGCTTGCGTTTTTTGCTTCTTCAAATCGCTGCAGCCTCGGCCGATAAGCAGAATGCCTGCACAGCGACACGTAGTCGGTTCGGGCTTCGGCGCGGCTCCGGATGCCTCGGTGCGTAAAATGGAAGCTCTCCGTGCGCTCCGGCGACGACGACAGGCAGCCTACACTTCCCTCCCCAAAAATATCAGCCACTAAATAGCTCACCTCACCAGTGTGCGACTTGTTTACACACTCACACACACAAAATAATAGAGGGGGGAATTAGGGCAGTTGTTTACAGTGAAGGTGGGGGGCCGGTGCTTCAGCCGGCAGTGTCGCGCTGGTGAATTATTAGGTGAATTATTAATAAAGCGAGCGGTGTGCAGTCTGTCGCGGAGAGAGCGGAGCGGCCAGAGGAGCAGCTGGGGCTTTAGGAGAATTAGGAGGACCAGGGGCTAAATCACGGACGGCGGGGATTAGGGCTGCACTGGCTCCTACCTACCGCCTGCATGTACTGAAGGTCTAAGAGAGGCACTGTGGGCATGGCCGGGTACGACCCGAGCTGCTCCCAGTATGATTTCCGTGGCGTTTTATGTGACAAACTGAATGCAAAGATCAAGCAGCAGAGAGGTCAGTAGGTTAATTTAAAGTGAAACATGTCCCTCAGAGGAAGAGATCCCTCTCTGTTCCCACGCAGCTGATCACATTCACCAAATCCTTTAAAGAAGCCTATTTCAGTTGTCAGTCACTGTATCCCCAGAAATTTAGAGGACACGATGAAGTTCAGAGCGTCTTTGGAGCTATGGTTTAGCATATTTTTTTGGTTTGGTTAGATTATGACACACGCACGAGGTTAAATGTGTTCAGTTAATTCATGCTGGTGGTGATGGTGATGGTGGAATTTATCGAGCTTTAACTTTAAAGCTGTTTTTAAACACTCCAGTAGCGCAGATTTATTGTGACACAGTGTCTCTCAACAGAGTGACGCAGGGAAGCAACAGGATTAAATGTGACTGATATCACAGACATATTATAAGCCATAAAAGATCTCACTTTGGGGAAATAACTCCGGAACATAAAACTTGCTATTTATTTATTTATTTTAATGAAAACGCTTAAAGTTGTGAGGATTCGAGGCCTGCAGCAGCAGCAGCAGCAGCAGCAGCAGCAGCCAGGAGCATCAGAGCCGTCCAAGACAGCACAGAGACAAGAGTAAAACACATGTGGACACACTCTGATTGTTTAGGAGAAGGGCCAAAGAGAAGTTCAAAACGTCAGTAGAGTTTTAGATTAAGAAAGTGAGTTATTTATGTAGCCCGAGGAGCCTCAAGTTGAACCGATTTTGAAATAAATGACTTTGGCTTGCAGGGACACACATGGTGCCCAAAAAACGACAACGGTATAAAAGAAAAGTGGCTCTTACAATTAAAAAATGAGGCACATAAAAGTGATTTTAACAAACACAGCAGAACTTTAAATACTGCACAATTTGAAAAAAAACATGTTGAAACATACAATAGAGCCATTGCGCTGCTGCGCCATCAAATTTAAAAACCAGCCTCTTTTGGTTTCATACTTTTTTTTTTTTTTTCAAATGTCAGGAATTGCTGAACGAGTAAAACCACTTCAAGATGTTTCCTCTCAAACCAAGACAACGCAACAAATATTGTCGCCCTGACTTCAGATGGATGCAGCAGTATTGATCCTCGTTGTCTGGATGATTCAGCACTGAGCTTCAGCTGCGAGTCTGCGTGTCAAATGTTCTTGTTTTCACGTGTGCGTGTGTCGTTATCCGTTTTTTTAAAAAAAAATAAAATCAGATGTCTAGTGACATTCCTCCAACATGACGGCTCATCAATAATTAAATGTTGACCTCCCCACACATTTGGCCACATCAATTATTCATCGGTAATTGAATTTGTGATTTAAGTTTTTGTTTCAGCCTAATTTGGAGAATTCAATTTAACGCGAAGGTGTATCTGCTGCTGGGAGGGACGACGGACGACTGAGGGGTTTTTTTAAGGATTTTGAGCTGACGGAGGCCGTGATGGTCTCAACAGCAGAGTGATAAACTATGCCGTTTTTGTTGGTGTCACAGTTTTAACGTGGAAATACATGGATGCCAACAAAGACTCTTTAATCAAAAGCTGATTTTATTCCTCAGAATACATGAAAAATACAAATAATGTAGACTTCCGCAAATGCCCCTGTGCTCATTAACAGCTGAAGGTCAGTTCTCTGCACTAAAGTGATTTTATGCTATATTTAGATTTTATATTCAAGATAAAATTCATTTCCATCACCATTCATCAGTTTGATTTTATGAAAGTAAATAATCTCAAATGTGAGAGTTTCTGGGAAGCTTTTCTGGATTTTGATGATTTCTAAAGCATTTTGAACTAATGATTACTTGTGAGATGGACCCTGGTCACTGGTTGGGACATGAAACCAGCTGCACGTTGTTGTACTGACAAGGTGTCAGTGTTGGCAGTTAAGCAGACAGTTCAAATAACGAAATGATTTCTGGACAGCACGGATTAAAATAATTATCAGCAGGCCTATACTTTTACACAAAAAACAGAAACAGCAATAATCTAACTAATAATGTACACTACTACTACTACTAATAACAACAACAACAACAACAACAACAATAATAATAATAATAATAATAATAACAATATGCTAAACACTGATAATAATGTAATAATAATTACAGTCTAATTTGTGATTCTGCACAGTGTGATGATTTATTGATTGAATGGCACCAGCCTCAAGGGGTTGTGTAATATTCAGAGTTTATACCATGATCTTCCTATTTTTTTTATTTTGTTTTAATATTTATTCTGGTGTCTTTCTACAGATGCTGTTGACCGAGAAGCTCGCACATGCCCGATGGCCCGTTTGGAGAATGACCAGTTGATTGGGAAAACACCAAATTTTTGCCTCTAAACCCCAAATAATCCCACGACACGATTTCCCCCCTTTTCTTAACCTTAATTAATTCTCAAATTACAGTTTATACAGTCCGACCGCGGCACTGAGCACCCAGCACGACCGACTCAAAACCGGATGTTGCAGAAGGCCAGACAAGTTTCTTCCAACAAGTATTCAGGTAAAAAAATACCGCACCCGAAAAACGAATTCGGGCAAATGTGTTTCTAGAACGAAAAAGTGTGCGGCTGTGTTGCAAAGGTGCGCAATCAAAAAGGACATTTTTTAGCATCACAGCCAGGCGTTTATTTGACAGACAACAGGCTTGTATAAAATGTGCACCTCGACTTTTTTCAAGTAAAGTAAAAAAAGAGATGAAGAGATGATTTGCAAAATATATTTCTAAAATCGAAAAATTGCAAAACAAAACAAAACAAAACGCTGCAAGCACCTGCCAAACACATCTGAGGGGAAACTGCGCAAAGCGTCCCGCAATTTAAAATATCCCCTAAAAATGTTTAATCACAAGGTAAATTACACAATATGAGGAATTTCAAAGAATAGGCCTGAAATGTAAACAGAATTATTATTGAACTACACGTGGATGAACATTAATTTATTTAATATACATTAAAAGCGACAGCAGAATTAATTATTTACAAACTGTCAGGTTTGTTTGTTAAAACAAACAAGTTTAATTTTAATTCATAAAAGTATGATCATCATCGCAAAACAGTGCGCCAAATTCTTTGAAACATGCTCATTAAAAATCTGTGACACTGAATCATTAATGCTACATAGAGGACTTGCATTTGTCTATAAATGTGGCTTAAATAATAATTCATACTGATGCTGATGCACCATATGCTTGAAGTAGCTGACCTCATTTCAATAGATAGGCAATAACTCCCATGTTTTTCTTAAAAATAATGTTAATAATAATGTGGACTGCTCCTCTAAACCTCACTTGATCCTCCAAAAATCATTTTGTTTATTACATCTAAACCATTCCAGCTTTAGATTGTTTGATTTTGTGGAGACAGGGTACGCAATAATAAAATAACTCAAATGGTTTTTGTCATAAAGTCTTGATTTATGTTACAGAAACAAAATAAAAAGGGGGCCAGTTGCCTAAAAGTTAATGAGTTTTGTTCCTTTTAAATTTTTCTTGGAAGAAAAAATTTAATCCAAGAAGAAAAAAAAAATGCTTCAAATGATATATTCTAAGAGTAACAAAACAAACTGCAGGAATTTTGTTGGTGGGTACCGGCCCTAATCATGTAAGGCAACCTACTGTATAAGCGTCAATTAGGCTGAGCTTTGGGTTAATGAAAGCCCTGAGCAGCGAATCTCACCGCAGCCCCCTTAAACCAGCCATTACTGCAGACCACAACGGCTCTGATACCACACTGTTTTAAGACCCAGCATTATGTGGGCAATAAGTTCCCTGAAACCTCACTGTTAGAAGAAAAGGGCACGTTGAGGGATCAGACAGGCAAAGTTCAGACAACATGCAAGGACTTTTTCTAAGTCCTGAAAGCTCGTCTGTAAACCCCAGAAATGAATCGAGGTGAAACTTTGCCTCAAAATTGAAAGAGTTCAATCTGCAGCTGGAATACATCTGTAAATTATGACTGATTTATTGGAAGTAATAATCAGAGAAGAGACCATGCGATAAATTGCTGGTCGATGGACGATGCTGAGGTAAACTGTGGCTTATAAATATTCATTCTTATCAAAGATGGACTTGGCACCAACACTTGTTTACAGGTTTTCGAAGGACAGAGGAACAAAGGTACAGAGATTGTCAGGTTGTGGTGCACATCAACATGAACTTTAGTCCACAGACAAACAATTTAGCCAAAAAATAACTGAACAACAAAAGTACACAATAAGAAAAACAATATGAGGAAACATGTAACACTATTTAAAAGTGAATATATGCCTGCAGAAATCCTTCGCTTCTCAGCTTCCAAACCAAACTCTAAACACTCGTGTAATTTACTGTTACACAAGATGATGGTGATGCTAAGGTGAAGCTGAAATAACTCACTAACAATATGAAAATATAGTGCAGGAGTGCTTAACTTTACTCCCCAAATAAAATATTTTTTTAAAAAAGCAAAATTATCATGCAGTTCAGTCCTGCAGCATCTTTGTGCTGCTTGGTTTTTTGGGTTTTTTTAAAAAAAGATATTTTATCTACAAATGTGTAAAGTTACTCACAGTGTAACTACTGCGGGGCACCCGGCCTAACAAGACAAATTGTTAATCAAACAGATCTAAGAAATAAAGAAAAGCAAACATAGCTTAGCTGGAGAAATGGGCAACTATTATTCCCAACTGATAATCCAAAGTTTAGATGCATATCGGTGCCAGCAGGTTACAAAGACACACCGCACAAAGTACAACACACAATACAAATACAAATCAAAGGCCTCAGTCCTGCTGCCACCTATTAAAAGCACTTCACTCCGACTCCTGGCTGTGGCTCTGCTGACATCTACTCCCAGCCTGCTCTCACTGCCCTCTGCTGCAGCGAAGTCAGGGGAAAATTAAATACTCTGTTGCCCTTATAGAAACATACTCTGCACCAGGACTATATATCAACCTTGACGGAAGTAGTTTTTTTCCTGTCTTAACAATCTTAAATCGTCTCTCCGCTTAAAGGAGAGAATTCTGCGTCTCCATGCAAGAAGTGCAATAAGCGCTGGGAAGGGAAAGGAAAAAACAAGGCTCTTTTTGTCTGCGGCAGTCGAGGTTTTATCCCCGCATTGCCGAGTGTTGTCTAGCATTACAAATCTCAGCCCTGGCCTGGATGGACACAGGAGGGCTCTGCTGGCCCTGCTCGCACTGTCTGCATCCTTTACGCTCTGCCATGCAAATAAACCCAAATGAGAGAGAGCAGCTGAGGGAGAGAGAGAGAGAGAGCGAGAGAGAGCTATGGAGAGTTGTTGAAGGGAAGGGAGAGAAAAAAATAAGATGGAGGGAAGAAAAGGAAATGAAGGAAGAGTGAAGGATGGGAAGGCTGCAAAGAGGAAATGGAGAAATGTATGTGGCAAGTAAGAAAGGAATGAAATAGATGGTTTGGAGCAATTGCATAGGGACAAAAAGAAAGTACGTCTGTGTGTGTGTGTGTGTGTGTGTGTTTGTGTGCAACAGAAAGAAAGAGAAGAAGAGTGGGTACTAACCGGCCATTGGAGGGGAGAGGAATGCCCGGCCCTGGCACAGGAGAATGGGATGGAGGGTGGAGTATGTTCACATTGCCGCTGCCAGCCGAGCACATTCCCTCTACAGAGTCATGGAGACTTTTTAACCTACAGATTATGAAGCAGCCGTAGTTTCCTTCAGGAGAGTTTTCTCTCTGGGAAAAACAAAACTGTAGTCCTGATAAGTGTTTTATAATAGGAAACGCTGTAGATTAAAAAGGCATCTAAGATGCTCCCAAAGTGATGCTGAAATCACCAAAACATATTTTTCTTTAAAGATTATTGTTCTTTTTGGCATTTTTGTCTTTTTATTTTTGCAGAGATGGACAGGATATTTGGCAAGAGAGTGTAGGGGTGAGGGACGGGTGACATGCAACAAAGCCCCCCATCCCGACTCGACCGGGGAGCGTTGTGATTACAGTCTGTGCCCTGGACGGACAGGCGGCAGGGACAATATATGTTTTTATTGTAGCACATGATTTACCTTTCACTCAAGTGTGCAAATGTAGAAGAACATTATAAAATGTAAAGACAAACTAAATACTCTGATTACTTTATTCTGAAAAATGATTTATTCAAACAACTTTTTTTACTCCTCAAGGGATAACTTGAGGGAAGTATGCTTGCAAGTTCATACACACAAACAATCTAAATATTATAATGTAGGAAAACAGTACTCATAATGCAGAGATGAAGCTGGCTCCAAATATCTAACACCACAAAAGGCATATTATGTCAGAAAAGGCAAACGTCAGCATTCACAGGGGTTGTAGATGATGTTAAACACATTTTTGAGGACTTGTTCAGTGTTAAGCTGAAGAGACAATTGACAATATTGGCAATTATTGTTTGACCGTGTCAAAAAATAAACAATTCATTTCCACTCGTTCCTCATGTGTCCAAGCCAATTGAGCATCTGCAGTCAAAAGGATTAAAAAATTAAATCATTTTTATTTTAGTACTTCTTTTCAGTATTAACATTTTTTGCTTTATATATCTTTATAAATCAACTGTACCACATGTATCCAACAGCTTTAGCCATTAGTTTCTTTGCAGATTCATATTTAATATTCTAAAAATGTGATAATCTTTATAAATATCATGTTTATAGATTAGACTTCACAAAATTATGTGATGCAGGTAAAACTATGTTCATGCATCAGTAATAATAATCCAGTATAGTATATACAATAATAAAACACTGAAAGGAGTTATTTATCTGTATACCTTAATGCCTACAGTAAATTTGCTTATGATGCTTTACTTAGGTAAGGTTTTGAATGCAGTACTTCAACACTGCACATTGTAATATTGCTACTTTTACTCAAGTGCAAATCTGAATAAATACCCTGTTTAGGAGGAGCGCTGTAGTTTTAGTGCTTTGTCAAGTGGTCAGTGATAAAGACTATGAGCTGGAATCAAACCCGTAACATCAGGAGAGCATGACGTGAGGACCATGACGAGCCGTTTGACTTTCTGTTGAGAGACCTCACCTTTTCTAAGAATTTAGCTGAGACGTGTGTCGTACGTGCAGGAGTGTCTTTGTGCCTCCATCACTGCTGTGGTTTATCAATGGCTGACATTAGGCTCAGGGTTGATAAGACACACGACACACGCGCACACAGTTTCACTGATAAAGCATAAACTCAGTTTGGAATCACATATTTTGTATCAACAGAAGTGTGGCTTAAACAGTAAACAAGGGCTCTTCTTCTTCTTCTTCTTCTTCTTCTTCTTATTATTATTATTATTATTATTAAAGCTGAAGCTTTTTGTTCAGGAATCCTTAACCTGATAACCTGACAAAATAATCTGTAAGTATTTCATTGTTCATTTTCAAGTCATTGTTTCAGTTGTTTTTCAAGTAAAAATGCCAAAACATTTGTTGGTTTTTAGCTTGTCCTATTAGAGGATTTGTTGCTTTTTACTATTAACGGCAAAAAAATCATAAATAATTTCAATATCTTTGGTTTTGGTTTTGAATAGTAAATCAGTTGAGGTGAGATTAGGTGAGAGGAGACGTAACTTTGGAGTTGCACTGGTGCATATTTTGGTACATTTATCAAATTAAACAAATAATTGATTAACCAATAAAACAGATAAGTTAAATATAACGGTAACGAATATATTTAGTAAGTTGATGCCCTTTTATAATCATTGTGATTGTAACTAGTAGTATCAGTAGCAGTACTACTTGCAGCAGTATCACGAGGACAAGATATTTAACACACAACAGGGACACAATCAAGGACACAATGACACACTGAGGTCTTTCCGTGTGTGTGTACTGTGTGTTTGTGCGCGTCGACAGCCCTCTGAAGCAGGCAGATACTCCCTGACATCATTCCTCTTTGTGTCATAAACAGTTAGCAAACGTGACCTGATGTGAGGTCATCTCAACTGCAGCACTCACACTCGCACACACACACAGGGCCGTCTTTGTGTCTGTACGTCTCCACCCTCTCTGTCAGCGGGGACGACTTCAGCATCGGGTGGATTTGTTCTGGGCTGGGCAGGTCAACGATGGGTGCAGTGTGAAAGTTAGTTAGTTGTATGTTTGGGTGAAGAGGAGGAGGGCAGTTGAATGGGGGTGTGTGTGTGTGTGTGTGTGTGTGTGTGCGTGTGTGCGCTCCCCCAGGAGAAAAGAGGACTCCTAATCTGTTTTCCTGGCTCTTCTTTAAAGGGAGAGCAAGACACACTAGAGGCTCCCTCTGATCTGCTGCCCCATCCATCCCTCACTCTCTCTCTCTCTCCTCCATCCCTCCTTTCCTCGCTTCCATCATCTGTCTCTCGTTCCCTCTGCTTTTAGCCCTCGTTTTCTCGGCCCCCCGTCCCTATGCTCTCTCATCTGTTGTGTTGGCCCGCTCTGGTCTTTGTATGGCGACAGCTCCCATCTCCAGATACTGCCTAAGAGCTCTGATTCCACTTAATCACTCAGTTTTTTATTAGTTTTCCCTCGCAGGGTATTTTGTGTTCTGAATTGCGTTTATCTATTATGCTGTTTCAGATTTATTGCTTTAGGAGGCAGACTGTGTGGCACACTACCCACCAATACGGTACACGATGCTGTGATCTCTCTACGTCTGCCCCTCTTTATGCCTGTCTGCTTTCATCCCTTCAAAATTAAATGAGCAAATACACAAGGAGGGTGCTGTGCCACGCTCACTCACAACTCCTCTCGTACTTTTCCGTATACTTTTTTTATTAGTTTTCTTTTATTGGGCGCCTCAAGCTCTCAACTGCATTTATTTAGCATGCAGCAAGGACCACAGGGGACGAGTATGTGGCATCAATATCTCGGATGGTACTCTACACTTGGATCCATCTGTCCTGGCATCTTTTGTGCCTCGTCGCTTTACTTTTCCAATTTCAAAATAAAAATGAAAGTCACAGGTATGGCTTTCTCTGTGGGCACAGATGTCTGTCTTTGAAAGAATTTTCAGTAATTAGCAAAATATTTAGAGTGGCTTAGGCATGACTGTGGCACCTTTAAATCACATTGTGTTCTAAAAAGGCACAAATACACTGTTGATTATTCATTATTTGCGAGCTATTGAGAATTTTTTAGCAAACAAACACTAATGCTCGGGGTCATTTCATTGCCATGGCTTTGCACTGCAGTCTGAACTGCTTGTTTCTACTTAATAAGGCGACATGGCATGCATACTCAAAATATTTTGCCCCAAAATGGCGGCACACCATCCCGGTCCTCCATTTTGTTCTGTCACTGGATCGAGTCTGGATCCTGCACCTGACTTGTTGGACCAGTGTTTGCATTTGAAAATACCCTCTCTCCATGCCCCGCTGTTACTATGCACCCCTCTTCTGGTCATTGGTTACCATTAGTGTCGTTAACCTGATGCACCAATAGAAAAGCGCCCTCTGACTAACGTTCCCTCCTTCTCCGCTCTGCTTCCAGGGGCTTCCTGTGACCGGGGTAGGGGGGGAAACATGGGCGCTGGCCATCACCTCGACCGAATCCAGAACCACACGAAAGAGAGAAAGTCAGAGAGAGAGAGGAAGACAGGCACAGAAACACTGAGTGAGTGTAGATGCAATAAAAAATTATAATAACATGTTGATAATGAAGACAAAGTAATAAGCAACATGATGACCGTGTAGACAATGACAGCTCCTTTTTAGGATAAAAAAAAGAAAGAAAAAAATTAATATTCATGACCCTGCCCCTCCCATCCAAATTCAGCACCCACCCTTCCTCACTCCCCACCCAAATCCTCCCTCCTCCTCACTTCCTCTCCCCTCCATTGGGTGGCAACACTTGGTAGGGCACATGGTGAGACAGCTGTTGCAGGGCAACATGGGCATCTGTGGTGCTACATAGAGGAGAGGGGATAGTACGGGGGCTGTGGGGGGGTGATGGTGTTTGTAGGGGGGTGCAGACGGCAACAAGAGAGGGAGATAGTAACCTTCCTCTTTCTGGCGCACATATTTATTTGT